>JAZGLO010003317.1:2500-140000 GCA_036873155.1 Biomphalaria sudanica | reverse complement strand
CGCTCTTATATAGTGTCCCTACTGGCCTTCTCGAACCTGACAGAACGCCGCTCGACGTTTCTAGGTGGTCAGATGACTACAACTCTCGTGACGCTACTGAGCTCTGTTACCTGCCTGGGTGGACCACTTCGGGGGCCGATTTTGAGTTTGTGTTTCCACACAAACTGTCTTTGTAACCGTGTTTTTCTTTATTTCTCCTACACCCTATTTCGAATGAAAGTGAAATTTTGCACAATTATTTCTTTTACCTGACAAAACAAGAAAAGAAAAATAACAAAAAAGTTAAAAACATGAAATTGCGCTTAACAAAAACAAAAAGTAAATTTTTTTTTTCAAAATTTGTTTAAGAAATATATATATATAAAAAGTTTTTCTTTGTTGTTTTGTACTTGACACTAACGTACGAAACAAAACTCAGATTTTCTTAGCCAGAACTTTTTGAGAGAGAGAGAGAGAGAGAGAGAGAGAGAGAGAGAGAGAGAGAGGCAGAGGTAGTGGTAGAGAGAGAAAGCTAATCCATTGCATCAATCAACCTTAGAGAGATGTCATGATGACCCCAAACTAATTCTCTTTACAAGTGGGCCCACTTAATTAACTCCAGCTATTTAAAAAAAAAATTCTATTAATGACAGATCATCCAGGCTCTATGCCATGTTGAAATCCTTCCAGTTTTGTGTCATTGTAACCAATCTGGAAAGAAGAGGGGAAGCCAAGGAATTTGAGGCCACTTCGGTGCATAAATCTAGGGCTCCGTCTCGTGAGAGGAACTCAGATGACCAGTGGCTTAGCATTCATTGTGCGAAGGGGTTCAGTGAACCAGGGCCTAATATCATTAGGGGTCCAAGTCCTGTGACTTTCCAACCATGGCAAGTGTGGGTTTCATTGCTTTTGTTCTCGTGACCAATCGTGCGTCCACATGAGCCTAATGAAACTACTCCATTTGAATGCCTTTTCGGCCAATATACAGACTACTCGATTTATTCGCTACACACTAAATTAGTCTTATTTGGTGTGATGGAAAGGTCCACCAACATATTCTTGATCCCGGGGCCCACGAGTACCTTAGTACGCCACTGCAAATGACTTACCAGCTGCTCTACAGCAGCACCAGGATTTCCTCTACTGAAGACATTTCTGGACCTTCTTGGGTTGTCCATCTGTCATGGCACCTCTCTTTCACTGTTCTCGAAGAAGTGTTGCGTTTGTACATCATTGAAACTGAGGTGTAGAGTATAACTTTATTTATTTCATTCCTTGGCTATCTACCAAAGTTTTTGTTTTATTTTAGTAGTCCAGCTATCTTTTGTTTTATTAGCCCAGTTATCTTTTGTGTTATTAGCCCAGCTATCTTTTGTTTTATTAGCCCCGCTATCTTTTGTTTTATTAGCCAAGCTATCTTTTGTTTTATTAGCCCAGCTATCTTTTGTTTTATTAGCCCAGCTATCTTTTGTGTTATTAGCCCAGCTATCTTTTGTTTTATTAGCCCAGCTATCTTTTGTTTTATTAGCCCAGCTATCTTTTGTTTTATTAGCCCAGCTATCTTTTGTTTTATTTTATTAGCCCAGCTATCTTTTTTTATTAGCCCAGCTATCTTTTGTTTTATTAGCCCAGCTATCTTTTGTTTTATTAGCCCAGCTATCTTTTGTTTTATTAGCCCAGCTATCTTTTGTTTTATTAGCCCAGCTATCTTTTGTTTTATTAGCCCCGCTATCTTTTGTTTTATTAGCCCAGCTATCTTTTGTTTTATTAGCCCAGCTATCTTTTGTTTTATTTTATTAGCCCAGCTATCTTTTGTTTTATTTTATTAGCCAAGCTATCTTTTGTTTTATTTTATTAGCCCAGCTATCTTTTGTTTTATTTTATTAGCCCAGCTATCTGTTGTTTTATTAGCCCAGCTATCTTTTGTTTTATTTTATTAGCCCAGCTATCTTTTGTTTTATTAGCCCAGCTATCTTTTGTTTTATTAGCCCAGCTATCTTTTGTTTTATTAGCCCAGCTATCTTTTGTTTTATTTTATTAGCCCAGCTATCTTTTGTTTTATTTTATTAGCCCAGCTATCTTTTGTTTTATTTTATTAGCCCAGCTATCTTTTGTTTTATTAGCCCAGCTATCTTTTGTTTTATTTTATTAGCCCAGCTATCTTTTGTTTTATTAGCCCAGCTATCTTTTGTTTTATTTTATTAGCCAAGCTATCTTTTGTTTTATTAGCCCAGCTATCTTTTGTTTTATTTTATTAGCCCAGCTATCTTTTGTTTTATTTTATTAGCCCAGCTATCTTTTGTTTTATTTTATTAGCCCAGCTATCTTTTGTTTTATTAGCCCAGCTATCTTTTGTTTTATTTTATTAGCCCAGCTATCTTTTGTTTTATTAGCCCAGCTATCTTTTGTTTTATTAGCCCAGCTATCTTTTGTTTTATTTTATTAGCCCAGCTATCTTTTGTTTTATTAGCCCAGCTATCTTTTGTTTTATTAGCCCCGCTATCTTTTGTTTTATTTTATTAGCCCAGCTATCTTTTGTTTTATTTTATTAGCCCAGCTATCTTTTGTTTTATTAGCCCAGCTATCTTTTGTTTTATTAGCCCAGCTATCTTTTGTTTTATTTTATTAGCCCAGCTATCTTTTGTTTTATTAGCCCAGCTATCTATTGTTTTATTAGCCCAGCTATCTTTTGTTTTATTAGCCCAGCTATCTTTTGTTTTATTAGCCCAGCTATCTTTTGTTTTATTAGCCCAGCTATCTTTTGTTTTATTAGCCCAGCTATCTTTTGTTTTATTTTATTAGCCCAGCTATCTTTTTTTTATTAGCCCAGCTATCTTTTGTTTTATTAGCCCAGCTATCTTTTGTTTTATTAGCTCAGCTATCTTTTGTTTTATTAGCCCAGCTATCTTTTGTTTTATTAGCCCAGCTATCTTTTGTTTTATTAGCCCCGCTATCTTTTGTTTTATTAGCCCAGCTATCTTTTGTTTTATTAGCCCAGCTATCTTTTGTTTTATTTTATTAGCCCAGCTATCTTTTGTTTTATTTTATTAGCCAAGCTATCTTTTGTTTTATTTTATTAGCCCAGCTATCTTTTGTTTTATTTTATTAGCCCAGCTATCTGTTGTTTTATTAGCCCAGCTATCTTTTGTTTTATTTTATTAGCCCAGCTATCTTTTGTTTTATTAGCCCAGCTATCTTTTGTTTTATTTTATTAGCCAAGCTATCTTTTGTTTTATTAGCCCAGCTATCTTTTGTTTTATTTTATTAGCCCAGCTATCTTTTGTTTTATTTTATTAGCCCAGCTATCTTTTGTTTTATTTTATTAGCCCAGCTATCTTTTGTTTTATTAGCCCAGCTATCTTTTGTTTTATTTTATTAGCCAAGCTATCTTTTGTTTTATTAGCCCAGCTATCTTTTGTTTTATTAGCCCAGCTATCTTTTGTTTTATTTTATTAGCCCAGCTATCTTTTGTTTTATTAGCCCAGCTATCTTTTGTTTTATTAGCCCCGCTATCTTTTGTTTTATTTTATTAGCCCAGCTATCTTTTGTTTTATTTTATTAGCCCAGCTATCTTTTGTTTTATTAGCCCAGCTATCTTTTGTTTTATTAGCCCAGCTATCTTTTGTTTTATTTTATTAGCCCAGCTATCTTTTGTTTTATTAGCCCAGCTATCTATTGTTTTATTAGCCCAGCTATCTTTTGTTTTATTAGCCCAGCTATCTTTTGTTTTATTAGCCCAGCTATCTTTTGTTTTATTAGCCCAGCTATCTTTTGTTTTATTAGCCCAGCTATCTTTTGTTTTATTAGCCCCGCTATCTTTTGTTTTATTAGCCCAGCTATCTTTTGTTTTATTAGCCCAGCTAACTATTGTTTTATTAGCCCAGCTATCTTTTGTTTTATTAGCCCAGCTATCTTTTGTTTTATTAGCCCAGCTATCTTTTGTTTTATTAGCACAGCTATCTTTTGTTTTATTTTATTAGCCTAGCTATCTTTTGTTTTATTAGCCCAGCTATCTTTTGTTTTATTAGCCCAGCTATCTTTTGTTTTATTAGCCCAGCTATCTTTTGTTTTATTTTATTAGCCAAGCTATCTTTTGTTTTATTAGCCCAGCTATCTTTTGTTTTATTTTATTAGCCCAGCTATCTTTTGTTTTATTAGCCCAGCTATCTTTTGTTTTATTAGCCCAGCTATCTTTTGTTTTATTTTATTAGCCAAGCTATCTTTTGTTTTATTAGCCCAGCTATCTTTTGTTTTATTTTATTAGCCAAGCTATCTTTTGTTTTATTTTATTAGCCCAGCTATCTTTTGTTTTATTTTATTAGCCAAGCTATCTTTTGTTTTATTTTATTAGCCCAGCTATCTTTTGTTTTATTTTATTAGCCAAGCTATCTTTTGTTTTATTAGCCCAGCTATCTTTTGTTTTATTTTATTAGCCCAGCTATCTTTTGTTTTATTTTATTAGCCCAGCTATCTTTTGTTTTATTAGCCCAGCTATCTTTTGTTTTATTAGCCCAGCTATCTTTTGTTTTATTAGCCCAGCTATCTTTTGTTTTATTAGCCCAGCTATCTTTTGTTTTTTTTTATTAGCCCAGCTATCTTTTGTTTTATTTTATTAGCCCAGCTATCTTTTGTTTTATTAGCCCAGCTATCTTTTGTTTTATTAGCCCAGCTATCTTTTGTTTTATTAGCCCAGCTATCTTTTGTTTTATTTTATTAGCCCAGCTATCTTTTGTTTTATTAGCCCAGCTATCTTTTGTTTTATTAGCCCAGCTATCTTTTGTTTTATGATCCAAGCTATCTTTTGTTTTATTTTATTAGCCAAGCTATCTTTTGTTTTATTTTATTAGCCCAGCTATCTTTTGTTTTATTTTATTAGCCCAGCTATCTTTTGTTTTATTTTATTAGCCCAGCTATCTTTTGTTTTATTAGCCCAGCTATCTTTTGTTTTATGATCCAAGCTATCTTTTGTTTTATTTTATTAGCCAAGCTATCTTTTGTTTTATTTTATTAGCCCAGCTATCTTTTGTTTTATTTTATTAGCCCAGCTATCTTTTGTTTTATTTTATTAGCCCAGCTATCTTTTGTTTTATTAGCCCAGCTATCTTTTGTTTTATTTTATTAGCCCAGCTATCTTTTGTTTTATTAGCCCAGCTATCTTTTGTTTTATTTTATTAGCCCAGCTATCTTTTGTTTTATTAGCCCAGCTATCTTTTGTTTTATTAGCCCAGCTATCTTTTGTTTTATTTTATTAGCCCAGCTATCTTTTGTTTTGTTTTATTAGCCAAGCTATCTTTTGTTTTATTAGCCCAGCTATCTTTTGTTTTATTTTATTAGCCCAGCTATCTTTTGTTTTATTTTATTAGCCCAGCTATCTTTTGTTTTATTTTATTAGCCCAGCTATCTTTTGTTTTATTAGCCCAGCTATCTTTTGTTTTATTTTATTAGCCCAGCTATCTTTTGTTTTATTAGCCCAGCTATCTTTTGTTTTATTAGCCCAGCTATCTTTTATTTTATTAGCCCAGCTATCTTTTGTTTTATTAGCCCAGCTATCTATTGTTTTATTAGCCCAGCTATCTTTTGTTTTATTTTATTAGCCCAGCTATCTTTTGTTTTATTAGCCCAGCTATCTTTTGTTTTATTAGCCCAGCTATCTTTTGTTTTATTAGCCCAGCTATCTTTTGTTTTATTAGCCCAGCTATCTTTTGTGTTATTAGCCCAGCTATCTTTTTTTTATTAGCCCAGCTATCTTTTGTTTTATTAACCCAGCTATCTTTTGTTTTATTAGCCCAGCTATCTTTTGTTTTATTAGCCCAGCTATCTTTTGTTTTATTAGCCCCGCTATCTTTTGTTTTATTAGCCCAGCTATCTTTTGTTTTATTAGCCCAGCTATCTTTTGTTTTATTTTATTAGCCCAGCTATCTTTTGTTTTATTAGCCCAGCTATCTTTTGTTTTATTAGCCCAGCTATCTTTTGTTTTATTAGCCCAGCTATCTTTTGTTTTATTAGCCCAGCTATCTTTTGTTTTTTTAGCCCAGCTATCTTTTGTTTTATTAGCCCAGCTATCTTTTGTTTTATTAGCCCAGCTATCTATTGTTTTATTAGCCCAGCTATCTTTTGTTTTATTAGCCCAGCTATCTTTTGTTTCATTAGCCCAGCTATCTTTTGTTTTATTAGCCCAGCTATCTTTTGTTTTATTAGCCCAGCTATCTTTTGTTTTATTAGCCCAGCTATCTTTTGTTTTATTAGCCCAGCTATCTTTTGTTTTATTAGCCCAGCTATCTTTTGTTTTATTAGCCCAGCTATCTTTTGTTTTATTAGCCCAGCTATCTTTTGTTTTATTTTATTAGCCCAGCTATCTTTTGTTTTATTAGCCCAGCTATCTTTTGTTTTATTAGCCCAGCTATCTTTTGTTTTATTAGCCCAGCTATCTTTTGTTTTATTAGCCCAGCTATCTTTTGTTTTATTAGCCCAGCTATCTTTTGTTTTATTAGCCCAGCTATCTTTTGTTTTATTAGCCCAGCTATCTTTTGTTTTATTAGCCCAGCTATCTTTTGTTTTATTAGCCCAGCTATCTTTTGTTTTATTAGCCCAGCTATCTTTTGTTTTATTAGCCCAGCTATCTTTTGTTTTATTAGCCCAGCTATCTTTTGTTTTATTAGCCCAGCTATCTTTTGTTTTATTAGCCCAGCTATCTTTTGTGTTATTAGCCCAGCTATCTTTTGTTTTATTAGCCCAGCTATCTTTTGTTTTATTAGCCCAGCTATCTTTTGTTTTATTAGCCCAGCTATCTTTTGTTTTATTAGCCCAGCTATCTTTTGTGTTATTAGCCCAGCTATCTTTTGTTTTATTAGCCCAGCTATCTTTTGTTTTATTAGCCCAGCTATCTTTTGTTTTATTAGCCCAGCTATCTTTTGTTTTATTAGCCCAGCTATCTTTTGTTTTATTAGCCCAGCTATCTTTTGTTTTATTAGCCCAGCTATCTTTTGTTTTATTAGCCCAGCTATCTTTTGTTTTATTAGCCCAGCTATCTTTTGTTTTATTAGCCCAGCTATCTTTTGTTTTATTAGCCCAGCTATCTTTTGTTTTATTAGCCCAGCTATCTTTATTATGTTTTTTTCGCCCAGATGTCTATCTTAAAGTTTTTTAAAACTATCCCAGCTATCTATCTGTATTTTGTATTCATTTGGTTCCTTCTGTATTTCATAAACTCTGAAGCTCCTGAATCTCGTCAAAAAAAAATAATTTGTGTAGTCAATATCTTAGATTGCCTTTAAAAATTCATCATATTTTCCCATTTTTTGTCCTTTTCATCACCAAATTTAATTATAAATTTTCTGTTGGATTTCTAGTTTTTTTTTATATTATTCTGATTATTATTTTGTGTGTTTCTTGTCAAGTTCTTCATTTTCTTCGCCGGGATTCAGATATCTAACACCCAGGCTAATCCAATCTTTCAGGGAACAGTTTTTTTTTAAAATGAAGTCTTTGAGATTCCTGGGTTTCGTTGTGTATTCGTGGCAAGGCACTCATGTGTGTGTGTGTGTGTGTGTGTATATATGTGTGAGTATGTGTATTTTGTCCATTGCTATGCGTCGCTCGCTTAAGACTTTGATTCCTATCTACTGATATATTGATGCATTACTTATTCAACAACTACGACAACATACGATTTTTTTTGTTTGTTGCTTCCTAAAAGTCTTATTTTCTTTGTTCTCCCAACAGTGTCTGGTAAACAGAGTGTACTGGAAGACAAATAAGACTTTTTCTCTTTGGTCTCTGAAGACTAAGGTAGAGTGCTTGATTCGAGTAGTTCTCTTGACTAAGCAGACCCAGTTGAGACTTGCATATTTTGTCCCAACTAACGCAGATAAAGCCGTTATCCGTCAGAAGTCGTTTCTGATACGCCTTCTGTCTTGTAGTTATTGATGCCTGTCTGACTTTGACAGATTACTCTGGAGATGTCTGGGTTTCTTGTGCGGGTGTATTCAATGCGACTAACAAGAACATAGACTTACACAAAGTAGCAAGTGAAGAAGCTAAGTCTAGACCGTTAGTCAATTCTAAAGGCCACAATCGAGTCTCTGTCTATAAATACTTGTTATCCCTATGAAATCCTATCACCAACTGACTTTATGTCATGACGTCACTAGTCGCGTTCAAAGTCAGTCAATTGTACAATGTTTTACATGTTTTCGGATGTTCCTTCAGAGTTAAAGATAATTTACTTCCTAGTCCAAACCTCCCGCAGAACAACGGGGGACGGGAGCGGGCAGGGTTTCAGCCCGGGACCAGGGTTTGAGCCCGGGACCATCGATAAGTCCGAACGACAGTCCAGCGCGCAAACCGCACGACCAGGCAACCATGAATATTTATTTATCAGAAAGATTGATTTACTCTTTAAAAATTACATTCTTTTAACATTATATTCTTTTAACCCTACACCTTTTAAAAACTACAATTTTTAAACATTATATTCTTTCACAAATAATAATATAATGTTAGAAAATGCATGCCACGGAGGCAGGACCATGTTTGAACTACTGGAGCCCCCAGGACTTAAGTGATATTATACTGGATGCCGTTAGGAAATATCTGCGTGAAGAAAAAACACTACATCTTTAGTAGTGATTATATCTAAATCTGAACACAGAACTAAACAATTTGTGGGAAGATTGTTTCTGATCTTTTCTTTCTTTCCTTTTTGAAGAGCTCATTTAGGCCAATGTAAAACTCTTCCTTTCAATGCTGGGTCTAGATAACTAGTTGAGATGTTGTGTCTCTGCTTGTGTGACGGGACGCTACTTTCGTTTTTCTGTGGATGTAGATCACATGAAGAGTTGTCCTGTGTCTCTCACATACATCTTGTGATTGGAGGGGGGGGGGGTGGAGGTCTGAGGTGTCTGTCAGACCAAACAAACCACAATAGACAGTTTTGGGTTGAACCGTTCTCTTTGGCTGTGCCGTTCGAGAGAGTTGGATGAAGGGTCTAGGAGAGTTGTAGGGCTTGAAAGAGGGAGATAAACAAGGGGTTGTATCAGTGGAGTACAGGAAGAGTGAGGTATTAGGGTGTTAATAGGTTGGGATGGAGTGAGTTCTTGAGAGTTTTTTTTAAAAGGGTTTCGATTCGTAAAATTAGGGCTCTGAGGGTGTGCTATGTAGAAGATTGGGGTTTCCCGAACAAGTGTTTGTTATAGAGTGGTACTTGATGGAGCAGTATGTCTTTGTATTTATGCATATGTCTGTCTGTCATTACAAAGCTTATATTAACTCTGTCTGTCTGTCTGTCTGTCTGGTAAAAGAGGTTTGAACATAATTTTTCTCCCATTTTCCGTTCTCGGATCAAGTTGAAGTTAATGAATTAATTGTGGGTAATTAATTTTTTTTTTTAATTTCAAAATAAGAGAAATAGATGCTACTTAACGGGAGATGTGAATCTATTGGATTTAGTCCGCTTATTTCGTTTTGACACGTTTTTTTTCTCCCAATTCTTGGATCAAGTTGAATTTGTGCATAATTATTCATAGTCGGTAAAAATACACGAATCAATCCAAATATTAACCAATTAATTTTAGTACTAATTAATTGATTTTGTTTTATATAGCAGAAACAGAGATAAACCTCGTAATTCTCAGATTAATGGCAGTACTGGTTTCTTCCCTCCGATAAGCTTAATTTTTTTCTTAAAAGAATTCTTTTTTATTAACTGCTTGTTTTATTCATTTATTTTACTCCATTTAAGATTCTTTAAGTTGCCATCATGTTATTAAAACTCTTTTAGCAAATGTTTCAATTGTTTTGTTGCAACCAAACTTCAAAGAAAGATGAATCTTTTCATTTGCTTAACAAACCTTTGGTAGCGATATGCTAACTGAATTGCGTGTTTTTCCACTAGCCAAATGTTCCCATTTTTTTTTTTTTTTGGGGAGGGGCAGAATTTTAGTAGCATCGCTGACAGATGCCAAGGTATAGCAGACGTAGTGGTCACGTGATTGCACACTTCCCTCCAGATCTGTTAAGTGAGTGATTCAATAAGTCCAGAAGTGCATTTCCCTTCCCTCCTGATGGAATTTAACACCAACACACATACTGGTCTACACAAGCAATGTCAAGCATACACATGTATCTATTTAGCAGACAAGAATTAGGAAATAAACTACATTTTAAAATCCTCCATTTAGTTTTCTTACACAAGTAAGGGAGGGGGGGGGTGAAATCTTGGAGGTAGGACAAGATTTAAATAACTAAAGCTGAGGCCCTGAGGCCCTATGTTCCACGAGGAACTCAAGGAATGATGATGAGGATGAAGTTGTGAAACTAATCCCAACAGGTGATTCCCTCTACAGCATAATCCTCAACAGGTGATTCCCTCTACAGCATAATCCTCAACAGGTGATTCCCTCTACGACATAATCCTCAACAGGTGATTCCCTCTACGACATAATCCTCAACAGGTGATTCCCTCTACGACATAATCCTTAACAGGTGATTCCCTCTACGACATAATCCTCAACAGGTGATTCCCTCTACGACATAATCCTCAACAGGTGATTCCCTCTACGACATAATCCTCAACAGGTGATTCCCTCTACTACATAATCCTCAACCGGGATATCTGGGTATTAACAGACTAGACAGTAAATTTTCATTGAGCAGATCAACGCTTCATTAGCTCTCACTTTAACCCCTCAATAATTGCAGTATTATTGTCATGCTAAAGGAATTTATTTTAAAAAAAAAATACTAATGTGATTCTGGAATCAGTCGAAGATGTGTTTACATCGCGGACATTTTGCAAATCCTTAAACTACCTGTTAAGGTTTTTGTAACCTGGACGCATGAAACAATTCTCACTGGCCTCAAAATAATTTTCTTTTCTCTATTAAAAAACACAAATAAAATCTAAGAACAAAATCTCAAATTAATTTCAAATAAACCTAATATAAAATTCCTGAATTTAAAATCTTAGAAAAACTTCTACGAGATCTCAAATAAACCTGAAATGAACATGTATTCCTGTACACACAGTGAGTGACCGTTAGATTAGTTCATGACTGTAACATAGTAATACTACTACTTTTGTCTATGAGTATGTAAAACAAAAAGTATTGCAGTATTTCACTTGCCTACGCAGCCCTAGCTAAGACCTACATATTTGTCCACAACTAGCGCAGACCTAACCGTTGTCTGCCTTGATTCGATCTAGGTTCTCTTTCCACTGTCTACGCCTGTCCTTTTGTTCTTAAAAATGTGTATCCTGCGGCCTTTGTAAGTGATCTCTCGTTCTAAAGCCGCTTGCAGCCGGATACTCTCTTCTAACTCAGTACCGGTAATAAATAGCTGTAGGCCTATTCACACCATTTTCCAGTATTCCATTCATCCAATAGGATTGGGTAATTTTTTTAAATTCAAAGTTTTGAAACTTAATTTTTCTTTTTTAGTATCAAATAAAAAAATAATGAAAAACTAGAAAAACAAAAAAAAAAAATTTTTTTTTTCAAATATGAAAAATACTTTTTTCGAAAGACAATACATCTTTTATGCGACTTATTGTTTTTCTTTTAAAAATAAATAAATGTGTAATTAAAACAGCAAAACATCTTTGTTCAACCAGCCCCCCATTCCTTTAATTTTTTTTTTCGAGAAAGAGTCCTGGTTAAGCGAATGTATATATGATTATAGATCTAGTACACTTTAAAATACTTCAATGATAAAACATTTAGATCTAGACTTCAAAGACGATGCACAAAATATTCCTGAACATTCATTTAGTCAACTCTTCAGTCCTTGCAGTCGGAAATCACCAAAAACTATCATCATTTCATTTCAAGTACGCGATAGTCCTTTTAAAACCCATTCTGTATATAGACCTAGATCTGGATTTCTAGCTAAATATAAGATGTATATCATTCTTTTTTTACTTAAAAATTGATAACGGTCAAACTAGAGTTTTCCCCGGGTGGCCAATGAGCTAATAATTCTTGTCTCAGCGATATGCATCAATTTTTAAATTTGAATGAAAATCGTTAGACCCGTTTTTGAGATCAGCGTCCAGGTTCCGCCCTCCATGAAGTTCTGACTTGAATAGAGACATTGTAATAAAGATTCAAGTATACATAAAGTATAGGGAAAACTAGAAGAAAATTAGAAAGTCTAATAGCAAACAAATGTAGTGTCGAACTTGTGTCCATGTATCAAATTTGTTTAAAGAGACCTATTTTTCTAAGTTATTGGTTTTTAGGGCCGATCAGTCAACGTACTTATGGTATTAGAGAAGAAAGAGATTGAGTGGGAATATGTCCTAGTGTATGGAAGACGAAATGTGCCTTTACTTTTGTGTCTTTCTGAGTATTTTATACGTTTTTTGTTTGGGTTTTTGTTTTGTAAGTTTAATGGTTGAGTGTTTATTGTTGTTACTTTACTCTTTAGCCTTCTGTCCTGAATGGTATATAAATTTAGTGATTTTACTAATGATGTCACTCTAATCAAATGTGAATATACATTTGCTATAAATAAATCTCACGTCTCTATTTTTATATTCTGTTCTAGTTTCTATATGTTTCCTTGAGTTGAGGTGTCCCAAACAGAAGGCACATGGGCATCGTATGATGGTTGGGCTGGCATTTACATAACTAGGTGTTTTACAATGGAATTGTATATGTAAGACCATGTCACGAG
Source organism: Biomphalaria sudanica (assembly GCA_036873155.1). Classification (NCBI taxonomy): domain Eukaryota; kingdom Metazoa; phylum Mollusca; class Gastropoda; family Planorbidae; genus Biomphalaria; species Biomphalaria sudanica. The sequence continues at coordinate 127,346 of JAZGLO010003317.1, read as the reverse complement.
GATGCAATGGACACAAGATGAGACATATTCAGCTTGTGGGCTTCCACTTATAGACACTGCGCCGGCCTGGAAGTGGCTTACAATGTTAACATCTTTTCTTTCTGTAAGTCTTTGATTCGTCCTTGTGAGGTCTTGAATTGCCTTTGAACAATGGTAGACAATGGCTTGATTCCCAGTATCTCTATCTCCACTGGTTGGAGGGGGTTAGGGGGGGGGGAGTCTATTTCTGACAAGCGATCGATAATCGCTAGAAACAGGAAGGATTTCTGGCTGCCTTCGAAAATTCATTTAGACCGACGTGACCTTTGCCCTCTGCAACCTTTCTTTTCTCACACCCTCCGTCCGCCCTACGCCTCTCTGCCACCCACGCGCCTCTTGGTAATATCTGGTTTAGACAAATATGGAGAGTGAGAGAGAGAGAGAGAGAAAGAGAGAGAGTGAAAGAGAGAGAGTGAGAGAATCAGTTATCTGTTCTCCGTCAGTTTTACTCTTGGCGGCTGCGGCCATTCCGAGTACGGACCGGACACCGTGACAGAATCCCATAGATTGAATTAATGGCAAACATAGCCGGACAGCTGGACGGACCTATCCAGGGCATATGAAATATTGGCCCATTTCTTCCGGCAGGAGATTTATGCCATCATTTACGTGTGTGTTTGGTTGTCATTTTCTGTGCTTTTTCCTCGGCACTATCTCACTCTGTGCGATATCTGTGCAAGCCATCACCATAATGAAAGATTATCGTGGTTATCTCCCACGATAAGCTCCCCTGGCATATCTGAGGTTTGGTTTTATTTTACTTTGCATGTCTTACTTGTGACCTCATATTCTATTTAAAGAAGGGGGACGGGATAATTGAAGTTGTTATGTTTTTGGTGTTCCTCCAGAAAATGAAGATAATTACATATTAGCCCAATCCTCCCGCAGGTGAGGGCGTAGCTAGGGTAGGGTGGTGGGGAGGAGGGGGAGAATTTGAAAATCACCCCCGGGCCCCCACTTGAGGGGGGACCAAATGAGTATTTTTTACACTAAAAATTTAATATTACGCAAAAATGCAGGGGCCCCCAAACGATGGAAATTCCTAGCTACGCCCCTGGTTGGCCAGGCAAGTTTCGAACCCGAGACTATTAATATGACAGCGACGGCCAAGAGGGCATATCTACCGACCATGCTGTCAGGGGCGGACTGGCTATATGGGCATTCGGGCAAATGCCCGATGGGCCGGTACCCAAATGGGCCTGTAGGACCACGGTAATCAGCTTCTTATTTGAAATCACGTCTGTATTTTATAAGATGAGGGCCGCATGAATATCACTAAGGCACGTATTAAATTGTTAAAGGTTTTCTAGTATTCTCCTACAAAAGGGGCCCTCTGAGCGACGTGTTTATATTCACTGTATGCATGTGAACAGCTATGGATATCAAACTGAACAGAATGATTTTGAGAGCAGGTAGACCTAGAATTGGATGTCCATCGTATAATATACAATTTATTGGCCGGATGGTATAGAAATGCATGGGCCGATTTTGACACCCAGTCCGCCCCTGCATGCTGCTAATGTTGAGGTTGTGGAAGGAATGGATAATTTAAGTTAGGAATAATTTTAAATATAGATAACTGGCTGTGTGGTAAGAGCTCTGTCCTGGGTTCAAACACTGCTTGGCGTAATCTCCTGCCGTCCTTCAGTAGGTTTGGGCTAGGGCGTAGAAATCTTTACAGGAACATTTGAAGACTTACACTAGGTAAAAACAAGAAAAACATAGAAAGTAATTATAAAAAAAACGGCCGTTATTTTCTCAATTAATTTGGATAAGTCGTAATTAATCTTTAATAGATTTAGACAAACAATAAGAAATCTGTGCGATTAGAAATATCTTTTTAAAGCTTATATCAGCTAACTCTGTCTGTCTGTTAAAAAGCTTGTACACCTTATTTGTCCCACACCCAATCTCGGATCAAGTTGAAACTTTGCACACTAATTTCTTTTACCTGACAACACAGAGTGGTACCGTAACCCCTTTTATACAGGGGCGTAGTTAGGAATCTTCCATCGTTTGGGGGCCCCTGCATTTTGCGTAATATTTATTTTTTTAATGTACAAAACACTCAATGTTCCCCCCTCCTCCCCCCACCCTAGCTACGCCAGTGCTTTTTTAATGCATTTTAAAATTTTGCACGACTTGAATTCGAACTCGAGGGCTCTAGCCTCCTCAAGGGCTCTAACTAAGATTATACCATCACATCTTTCAAGTACCATTTTTTTCCCTTATTCGATTCAAAAAAAATAATTAATTACCAAAACCGGTAGTTGATAACTAATTGGTTTTCTTTTTTATTGATTCTTGTTTTGTCAGGTGCAAATGTTTAACTTGATCCGAGATGGGGTGGGGGCGAAATATCATTTAAAATGTGTGTACCAGACAGACAGACAGACAGAGTGAGTTGATATAAGCTTCGTAAAAAAACAAAACAACTTCCGCTAATAATAATTTTAAAGGTAACTGTGGAAGAGAGAATTAGTTTCCTAACTTCAGTTTCTCTTGCATTCACCGGAAGCACTAGATCTAGGTTATAATATATTCATATTCCGATTACGTATGTTGGATGTCATACTCCTGCTTACTATACGTACGTTGAATGTCATACTTCTGCTTACTATACGTACGTTAGATGTCATACTCCTGCTTACTATGCGTACGTTGGATGTCATACTTCTGCTTACTATACGTACGTTGGATGTCATACTCATTCTTACTATACGTACGTTGGATGTCAAACTCCTGCTTGCTATACGAACGTTGGATGTCATACTTCTGCTTACTATACGTAAGTTGGATGTCATACTTCTGCTTACTATACGTACGTTGGATGTCATACTTCTGCTTACTATACGTACGTTAGATGTCATACTCCTGCTTACTATACGTACGTTGGATGTCATACTTCTGTTTACTATACGTACGTTAGATGTCATACTCATTCTTACTATACGTACGTTGGATGTCATACTTCTGTTTACTATACGTACGTTGGATGTCATACTCCTGCTTACTATTCCTTTCCTTTTTATGTCATACTTCTGTTTACTATACGTACGTTGGATGTCATACTTCTGCTTACTATACGTACGTTGGATGTCATACTCTTGCTTACTATACGTACGTTGAATGTCATACTTCTGTTTACTATACGTACGTTGGATGTCATACTTCTGTTTACTATACGTACGTTGGAAGTCATACTTCTGCTAACTATACGTACGTTGGATGTCATACTTCTGCTTACTATACGTACGTTGGATGTCATACTCCTGTTTACTATACGTACGTTGGATGTCATACTCCTGTTTACTATACGTACGTTGGATGTCATACTTCTGCTTACTATACGTACGTTGGATGTCATACTCCTGCTTACTATACGTACGTTGGATGTCATACTCCTGCTTACTATACGTACGTTGGATGTCATACTCCTGCTTACTATACGTACGTTGGATGTCATACTCCTGCTTACTATACGTACGTTGGATGTCATACTTCTGTTTACTATACGAACGTTGGATGTCATACTTCTGTTTACTATACGAACGTTGGATGTCATACTTCTGTTTACTATACGTACGTTGGATGTCATACTTCTGTTTACTATACGAACGTTGGATGTCATACTTCTGTTTACTATACAAACGTTGGATGTCCTACTTCTGTTTACTATACGTACGTTGGATGTCATACTCCTGCTTACTATACGTACGTTGGATGTCATACTTCTGTTTACTATACGAACTTTGGATGTCATACTTCTGTTTACTATACGTACGTTGGATGTCATACTTCTGTTTACTATACGTACGTTGGATGTCATACTCCTGCTTACTATACGTACGTTGGATGTCATACTCCTGCTTACTATACGTACGTTGGATGTCATACTCCTGCTTACTATACGAACGTTGGATGTCATACTTCTGTTTACTATACGAACGTTGGATGTCATACTTCTGTTTACTATACGAACGTTGGATGTCATACTTCTGTTTACTATACGTACATTGGATGTCATACTTCTGTTTACTATACGAACGTTGGATGTCATACTTCTGTTTACTATACGTACGTTGGATGTCCTACTTCTGTTTACTATACGTACGTTGGATGTCATACTTCTGTTTACTATACGAACGTTGGATGTCATACTTCTGTTTACTATACGTACGTTGGATGTCATACTTCTGTTTACTATACGAACGTTGGATGTCCTACTTCTGTTTACTATACGTACGTTGGATGTCATACTTCTGTTTACTATACGTACGTTGGATGTCCTACTTCTGTTTACTATACGTACGTTGGAAGTCATACTTCTGCTTACTATACGTACGTTGGATGTCATACTTCTGTTTACTATACGTACGTTGGATGTCATACTTCTGTTTACTATACGAACGTTGGATGTCATACTTCTGTTTACTATACGTACGTTGGATGTCATACTTCTGTTTACTATACGTACGTTGGATGTCCTACTTCTGTTTACTATACGTACGTTGGATGTCCTACTTCTGTTTACTATACATACGTTGGATGTCCTACTCCTGTTTACTATACGTACGTTGGATGTCATACTTCTGTTTACTATACATACGTTGGATGTCCTACTCCTGTTTACTATACGAACGTTGGATGTCATACTTCTGTTTACTATACGTACGTTGGATGTCCTACTTCTGTTTACTATACGTACGTTTGGATGTCCTACTTCTGTTTACTATACATACGTTGGATGTCCTACTCCTGTTTACTATACGTACGTTGGATGTCATACTTCTGTTTACTATACATACGTTGGATGTCCTACTCCTGTTTACTATACGAACGTTGGATAGGAGTTTCTTCTATTTACTTACAAAGCTCACATGAAAAAAAGTTAAAAGAAAAACATCTTGAATACGATAATACCATTATACTGCTTACTGTGCTTACAATACATAAAAAAAAATTAGCTCAAACCGGGTATTAAACTCGTGATTTTTTAAACTCTCAGCTCTTTCAACGTGTGATGCTATTTATTAGGCACGCGAACATTGTATAATGAAGCATTTATTTATTGGTTCTTTTATTATATAGACATCTAAAACTATCTCTAGACACTTAATTTAGAACTCTTAAGATATAAAATTATAGTCTAGATCTGGATCTACTTCTAGAACTAGAATCTAGACGTAATCCATATTGAATTTACTAAGACAAAATAAAAGGAAAGATTAAAGCAGCTTTAAATTTAAAAAACAACTCAGCGCTACACTACGGCTGAATACATGCTGGTTTTTTTATTCTATTTTATTTTTACTTGGCAAATGATAACGGTTAAACTAGAGTTTTCCCCATAATTCTCTTCTCAGCGATATACAGTAACTGTTAAACTTCTAGAAAAATTGTTAGAGCCGTTTTTGAGATCAGCGTCCAGGTTCCTACATGAAATTGTGACTTGAATTATAAAAAAAAAATAATTATCCAATAAAAAAAATGCTTGAAATGTTCCCAATGTGAAGCGGTGCATTGCAACAATGTTTAAATGAGCATGAGAATAGACAGATCAATGAGCATGTCGAATTAAAATATCGTTTCGTTTTGTTTTTCTATTCACATTTTTTATACTATTGTCTCTTGTATTTCAAAACAATAATTATGATTGGCAGTGTTGAATTGATTCTACACCTTGGACAAGTCAGATTGATTTCAAGTAGAAATATATTTTACAACGATCTCATTGACAGTGGCACTAAAGAAGATTGCTTCATCATGTGTATTACTATGTTAGATCAAACCTATATTTCACCACTTCAGTTTAATCTCAATAAGAGTTAAAAAGAAAGGCTTCATACGCATTGGCGTAGCCAGAGTTTAGGGTGGATGGGGGAAGATTTGAATATCCCTCGGGCACCAACCTGAGGGGGGCCCCTAAATGAGCGTTTTCTACATTAAATATTAAATATTCTGCAAAGTTCAGGGGACCCCAAAGATGTCAAGCCCCCAGGGCCCCAAAATGATGGAAAACTCCTAGCCTACACCCCTGTTCAGTGAAAAAAAATTAAATTAGAAGAAGACCTTTACAATATTCCACTCTGTTCGTTTTTTCCTCTTCATGTCCGAAGTCTGAACCGCAAGTTGTTGTCTGAATCTTTTTCATGGTCCGCCCTTGAGTCTCCTGCATCCTTGGTTTTGACTCATACTGTTTGTGAGCTACGTCACTTAAGATAGTTCACATGGATATGACGTCACCCTAGATAGGTCACGTGGACTTGACGTCACTTCACATAGGACACCTGGACATGACGTCATTTTAGATAGTGGACTTGACGGCATTTTAGTTAGTGGACTTGACGTCACTTTAGATAGATCACCTGGACTTGACGTAGCTTGAGTTAGGTCACGTCATAGGTTGTCACATCCTGACAGCCATCCAATATCTTCATTCATTTTTTAAAAGCTTATTTTTTTCTTCAATTCAACTTTCTCAAACTGTGGTCTTGATAAAGGGACATTTTTTTAAAGACTAGAAATCTGTTGTTTTAGTATTGCATTTTGAAACCTTTATCATTATAATTTCTTCCTTGACTTTCGTCGTGGGGGTCCTGTGACAGTTCGCCTAACAAAATCCTTCTATTCGTTACAGGTCAGCAGGATATCCAGAGAGAGGCCGGTCAACTCTGTTACGTTCCCCAGTCAGCTTTTCTCTGGACGACCCTTTCTTCGTACTCCCTTCTATTTCAACACGTTATAGTTTTGTTTTGTTGATATCTGAGTTTTGTATTAGTTTATATTAAATATAGACTTGAACTGTAACCCTCTATTTTAAATAAAGCGAAATTATAACGAATTTAATATTAAAAGACCCGATCTTTTAGAGATATGCACAGTCCATCTTAAAGAGATATTAACTATCCGCTCTTACAAAGATATCCACAATCCATTCTCATAGAGATATGAAAAATCCACTCTCATGGATATGTACAATCCACTCTTAAAGAGATATCCATAATCCACTCTCATAGATGGAGGCGCTGTGTGTGAGCGGTTAAGCGATTGACTTCCGAACCGGGGGTGCCGAGTTCGTACCCTGATGAAGACTGAGATTTTTAATTTTGGGATCTTTGGGCGCCTCTATGTCAACCCAGCTCTAACGCGTACCTGACATTAGTTGGGAAAACTAAAAATGGTTGGTCATTGTGCTGGACACATGGCCCCCTCGTTATCCATAGGCCACAGAAACAGATGACTTTACTTAACTTACTTTTAAGGTGGGGGCGTGGTGGTCGAGAAATAATTCGCTTGTTTCTAATCCAGGCAAAGTATTGACCTTCGAACTTAGGGATTTCTTTAATGAGTCAACTAATGTCATCTGTTTCTTTGACAACGGTTAAGGAGCAAGGTGTCATGTGGCCAGCACAACTACCAACCGCCTTGACTTTTACCGACTATTTAAGTCAGGTACTCATTAGAGTTGGGTGGGCTCAGGGGATTCCTGAAAATCCTAAAATTAAAAAATTCCAGTCTTCACCGAAAAACAAACAAACAGATGGCCTATGTATTGTCTGCTCCATAGATCGCAAAGTCTTATTGGGGAACTTATTTGGGAACCTATAGGGGAACATTACTTTTTTACTTCTATCAGAGCTCCTCTACTGGGTACTTGATATTATAAAGGGGCCTATCACATGACACACAAAGCCTGAAGATCTCAATATGGACCCCGATTCGGATAGTGATCCGTGACTTAAAATCACTGCCAAAAAGTTACTCGTAGTCTGGGGCAGATCGTATAAATGACACACTTTACAAATGCTGGAATTGCTCAATCCTCCTCAAAATAATTTCCGGCAAAACGGCCTTCCACTATTCCACCCCATCCTCCCCTCGCCCAGTCTCTCAGCATGTTGTTTCATGCATGAGCGCTGAAGCCAGTGATGAGCAAGTTTAGTGCGGAGATACCGGAAGGCTGAGCTGTTTGTTCGTGTCAACTCTTGCGCCAAGAATTACCCTTTTTTTTTCGCATTACATTTTGTCTTGAAGCCGTGGATTGGTCATTGAATCCTGTGAATCAGCTACATCTGTTACATCTCCAGACTTTGACAATCTGGTCCATTCACACCAACAATATTGAACATGAGACAAGCCATTGTCTTGAATCATCAATGAGATGATTGTTTGCAAGGATAAGGATGTGATGTTTAAATTGTGATGGTTAAGTTGTGATGTTTAAGATGTAATGTTTAAGATGTTATGATTGAGATCTGATGTTTAAGATGTTATGATTGAGATCTGATGTTTAAGGTGTTATGATTGAGATCTGATGTTTAAGGTGTTATGATTGAGATCTGATGTTTAAGGTGTTATGATTGAGATCTGATGTTTAAGGTGTTATGATTGAGATCTGATGTTTAAGGTGTTATGATTGAGATCTGATGTTTAAGGTGTTATGATTGAGATCTGATGTTTAAGGTGTTATGATTGAGATCTGATGTTTAAGGTGTTATGATTGAGATCTGATGTTTAAGGTGTTATGATTGAGATCTGATGTTTAAGGTGTTATGATTGAGATCTGATTTTTAAGGTGTGATGTTTAGGATGTGATATTTTAGATGTGATGTTTGAAATGCTATAATTTTGGGGGTTTTGATTTACAATTTAGGTTTAGGATGTGTTGTTTAGGTTTCGGATTGGATATTTTGAATATGTTGAACAGGTTCAGGATGTGATGTTTAGGTTGTGATATTTAGGTTTGGAATCTGATGCTATGTTTGTGTTCTTTATGTTAAGCATGTGATGTTTAGTATAAGATGCTTGGATAAAGGATAAGATGTTTAGATATCAGATGGTATGTGAAAGTTTGGGATCTAAAGTTGTATCAAAAGCAGTTACAAATATAGAAACAAAAGTCTATAGTACTTCATAAATTAAAATCCATAACAACCAGCTTTGACTTTAATGGTGTCATCAGATTGTGTCATTTCATTAAAACAGATAATTTAAACGCTAAATTTAACACAAAAAAACCTGGAACATAAAAATACGGCAGACGTGACGCTTGTTGCAACGAAAGTTCTTTGACACTTTTATATTTAGCCCATTCATTCTGATCCACATCTGATTTGTTCATTCCCCTCCCCGTCCGACACAACATATCGCATATGCTTTAGGCCCTTGAATTCTATTATGTTCTATATGTTTCACTCAGTTTTACTTATTCACTCCTACCACCTACCTCCCTCCCTCAACAAAAAAAAAGTGAAAGGGTTAGTACTACGTACAATCTGTGACTTTTCTTCGGCCTCTCAATAATTGGTATGCTTTTTTTATCTTGACCTCCCCCCCCCACCTCTCAAGCACACACGAACACCCGCTTTCATACTTTTCGTCCTTTTTTTTTTTTTAAATATAACCCTTCACTCTTTTAGAATCCTCCGATTGATCGACATTTCACCACACATTTTTCAATTATTGAATAATTGAGTCGTTTTTGTTGTACCCTAAGAAAAACATTCTAGATCCTATTTTTTAATTGTAGTTTTGGCTTACTTTCTTTGCTGAGACCGCGTCTAAAAGGAAGTGGAAATGATGTAGGACATATCAAACAAAAAGTTAGGGAACAAGAGAAAAAAATTCTTTAAAAATGCGGAATTTGTGTGCTATATTTTTGTTTTTGTTTTATATATAGATTTCGACCTTTTGGAGAAAAAAAGAAAAAACAATATGTTTTGATAGAAATTCTGCGGTTTTTCGTGAATTGAGGTAGTCAGGTTGCGAAATAGTGAAAAACGGTTCTTAGTGAGCGCTTAGGAGGAATATACAAAATTTACGAAAGTAATATTGAGATCTCTTAATCAGTCGGTCATTCTTTCAGTCAGTGGTAACTTTAAAATATATAGTAGCTCATATCTGTAATTTGATTGATGCCTTCGTTATTTTTTTATGAGAGTGATACTGACGTTTTTAAATATTGCTGTAGTTTGAATTGATTAATTCTGTACTTCTTACTTGATTAGTATTGTAACAAACAAACAAAAAACATCAGGAGAGTTCGCACCCCTTAGTTTGGAAAACACAAAGTAAACAAAAAATAAAACGGTCCGACGACAAGAAGAGTTAGGCGGTAGTAAGTGTGTACGTGATTTGATCACGTGACAGGATGTGAGCCAAGTGGCAGGACAGCCATCTAACTCATACTTAGCTGAAAAAATTTGGGTTCTATTATAGTTTTAATAAAATAGTTCCATGTGGATTCAAAAACAAATATATATATATTTTCTTTTTTCAGATGGACCAATTTGACAACTAAGTTCCGGTCTGACGTCACGCTCTTCTCGCCACGCAACTTCTCTGTGATAACCTTCGTCATCGTGCGGCTACATCGACGTCACTGCATCTCACTGACGTGCTAGGAACATCTACAAACAAAGCGACGCTTCCAATTTAAAAAAGAATAAAAAAATTGCGTCAATGAGATCTTCTGCGAACATCCAAGCTCTGTGATTTTGTTGGCTTTGTTTTAAATGTCTCTGAAAGAAAGGGGTCATAAAGTATAAATTATATATATACATATATATATTTATTTATCTCTATATATACATATATATATATATTCAATATATCAATCTTCCTAAATCTATTTATTTATATTTTATTGAACTTTACACACGTGATATAATTGTCGTCCTATGATTTGTGTGTGAATCAGTGCTACTGGAATATTTCTTGGATAAAGCTGGATCAGTTGCAATAGCTTTTCCAAAGTCTAGCCACATCCATTTTGCCTACACCTTTACAGTCGTAACAAAATTTGTTATCTGCCTTGCATCAACTGGGCATAAAGAGGAAGGTCAAATCTGCTGCACGTTTGCAAGTCATCTGGACATAAAGGGAAGCTCACATCTGCTGTCAACTCGACGTAAAGAAAAGGTCAAGCCCACCTCAGGAGTTCATCTCTTTTTTTTTTACAGCAAGTTGTCCAGCACTCTCAAATGCTCGATATGATGACCGCACTGATCCCCGCATCTCTCCTCCAGGACACGCACCTGTCCCACCACTTTGCTCACCCCGTGCACAATCCAGCCCCTCACCACATCATGCCCCCACCCACTTCCTTGAGTCACGCCTTAAGTCACACAACACACGGGCAGTCGTCATCCACAAACTCTGTACTCCCACTGAAGGTAAGAGTAAGTTCATTCATTATTATAATATTATCTACTTCTTTGCTTTTAAATCATTTTCCCTTGATTCGGATAGATGAAACTCGTTCATTTCTATATGACTTGACTTATTCCTGTGATCATCCAGGGGGAGTATAGGGTGACAACACACCTCTCCTCCGAGCTCGGTTTTGAGCAGCTTTCTTCATCTGCTCCCATGGCATTCCAGTACCACCAGCTTTGCTGATGAACGATCTCTTCCAGAATTGCTTAGGCCAGCTTCCTTGCGGATTCCTATCAAGTGCCTGCCTTGCAGCAAAGGTACTTGGTTTTGGCAGGGTGTGTCCTACCCAGCACTAATTTCGTTTTTTTATATCCTGGGCTGTGGGTTTTTTGCTTGATTCTTCACCACAGGTTGACAGTAGATAGATTTTCTTGCCACCTAATTACAAATATCCGGCGTAGGCAGCTGTTTGTGGAGGTCTGGAGTTTTTGCATATTCCCTAGAGATTTCCTTTCAATAGGAATAGTTATATTATCCCAAGCTATTTAGGATGCTGTCTTTGGGGGTGGTGACCAGCAGTAACAAGCCTCAGGGGCCCCGCGATAGGGAGATTTGTTTTGTCACCATCAGACACCAGACATCATGCCATTGTTTGAGGCCTCAACCATGCATGTAGCGTACCAATACGCTAAAGACTAAAATACAGTGTGTTGGATTTATACTAAAACATTTCTTCTAAACAAAGACTTCTTAATTAATTTTGTTGAAGCCTTTTCAACATCTATACAAATTATTATGAAAGCTCTTACCTTGATATTTTGGGTTGAGTTAGGGTTATGCCATACATAAGACAATCTCTATTTTTAGAGAAAAAACGTTTTTTTTTAAATCTTAAATACAATTCTTATTCTTTAGATTCATGACTCGATTATTTCTAAATTTCTAGTACAGTTCTGTGTTTTTATTCTATTCTATTCAAGTACTGCAATAGTCAGTTATGACGCTAGTCGTTTCGTTTTCATTTATTGCGAAATAATTCAATTTTAAGGAACTCCCCACATGGAGAGTTGCTGTTGTCTGTGTGTTGTGTGTTTGTTTTGATTTGACTCTTTTCTTTTTGTTTGTTTCATTAGACCACAAACTTTGTTTAGTTAAACACGTTTCTTCTGAAATGAGGATTTGAAGTCTTCCTCAAAAGTATGCTGAAGAACGACGCCAGTGCAAACAATTTGAGCCCGAGATTAATGTAGCTACTGGTCATTACAAAGCTCACGAGTAAGCAAACAATTTGAGCCCGAGATTAATGTAGCTACTGGTCATTACAAAGCTCACGAGTAAGCAAACAATTTGAGCCCGAGATTAATGTAGCTACTGGTCATTACAAAGCTCACGAGTAAGCAAACAGTGTCATCTAGTCTTCACCTTTACCTATCCCTTGGACCGTTAGGGGCACCACACAAGATCTGTTGACCGTCTTTCTCCATTCCTCTCTGTCTATTGCCTTGGAAAGAATATGTTTCAATGACAGGCCCGTCCATTCGTTGATGTTGTGTTACCATCGTTTCATCCGTCTGCCTCTTCTTCTTTTTACTGGTATTGCTCCCTGAAGGTAGGTCTTTGCGAGCCCTGAGGACCTTGTGATATAACCATAGAGCTTAAGTTTGCGGGGTAGTTAGCAGGTCATTGCGGGATCGCTGTAGTAATCCTGTTTCTAATCTCTTCGTCTATTCTTGCGATATGTCGGGTTCTTTTAGTTGCTTTGGCTCGTTAGGGGTTACTTAATTATTACTATCAAGAACAATTATTACTAAACACACTTCAACTCCGACTATAGATATCCATGGAAATACAAATAATACTTTAATATTCAATAAGCACACGATGACATCAACTCAATAAATATTAATACAAAACCACCAGTCCAGGAAGCAACTGTCCAACCTTCCTGGACCGGGGACAAGACCTCACTAACTAACACACTCTCTCGCACATTCAACGGAGACTAAACTGTTCAGTTCATAACACGTGCAAGACTATTCACATTCGTAACCTTGGTCTGGGAGTACCTAAACAAAGGGATATAACTATCATACCAAAATATTAAAGTAACACTCTCGCCATACCTCCCCCTGACGCTATAGGTTCAATGACTTCCTCATATCCCTTTCAATGGATGTTGTACAGTTGACTAAAAGCGAAGTGCAGATGTCTACACTATTAAACTCATTAGGCGCTTGGTGGCTTGAATGGTAATGCGCTTGGCTTTCGAACCGATGGATCTCGGGTTCAAATCTGTGTTATGACTGGAATTTGGAATTATGAAGACGCCTCTTTATTCTAATGGTATCTGACATTATTTTGGAAAAGTAAAGACGGTTGGTCGTTATGCTGGCAACATGACACCCTCGTTAACCGTGGGCCATTGAAACAGATCAGCCCTATTGAGCACAAGGTCTGAAAGGTGTAGTCTGCTTTACTTTATAAAATTCATTGGATAAATGGAACTATTAGACCACACTTAGATCATCTATGGAGCCTACAGCATACTTTCACCTACAGTTGAACAATGAGAATAAGATCCACAGATTATTTCCCCAGTTATCTACCCACTGACAAAAAAAAATTGCATTGGATAATTTGTGTGTGTCTGGCTTTCTATTTTTCTGTCATATTGTCCAGCGACTCGTCTGATCGGGAATATTGGACTTGTGACATCAGCTTAAAGCAAGGGGACATAAGCCAGAAATCTGTCAAAGCTAGAGTTATTTCCATGCAATGGAGTTGCTTGTCAATGAACAGCGACACGAGAAGCACACACAAAAAAAGTTTACATTATGCTCTCTGGACATTTTTGTCTAATTGAAAAGACATGTCACAAAGAAAAGTAATAATACAATAAAATTAATGAAAAATATAGGATACAGCTTTCGTTTGCTGTCTGATCAGTTCCACGTGTGAAGTATACAGGGAACAATACCTACATTATTAAACTGCAACTATAATACAATAACAATATTTTCAAAAATATTTGTTTTTGTTCAATTTAGGTATTGAAGTTCATATACAGCAAACTCCGAGACCTTAAGCATTTTTTATTCGACCAGCGAGGCCTAATGCAATTATTATTGGTATTTTCATTATATGGACATCTAGACATCTAACACTAGTGACTAGACTTTAAAGTTCTGATTGAGAGCGCTTAAGATCTAGTCTTAATCTACTTCCAGATCTAGGATCCTGATGTATAATCTATATTAGATTTACGAAAAATATAAACAAATATAAATTTCAATAAAATTAAAGCTACATTGAATTTTCTGTTATTGCATAAGTAGGGTAATACGGCTGACCACGCCATGTGGGCTCTAGACCTAGATATAATCTCCAGCCAAATATACATTTATTTATTTTTTACCGTGAAAAATTAACGGTCAAACTAGAATTTTCCCGTGTGGTCAACGAGCTAGTAATTGTTTTCCCAGAGATATACATCAACTGTTACGTTTGTAGGAAAATCGTTAGAGCCATTTTTTAGATCAGCTGTCCACGTTCCTGGATCCAGGTTTCTGTGGGTTCCACGAAGATCTGACTTGAAGAGAGGTATTGTAAAATAGGCAACATTTTGTTTTATAAAAGAATGTTTTCTCTCAATAGTATTACAACGCACATTGAACAATCAGCCCGTTGTCACCACTCTTCAAATACCGGTTCCCCATCACTGTGTCACTAGTTTATGAAACCTTTAGGTCGAAACCAATCCTTTGTTCTTACTGTACCGGGTTTTATTTGGATAACATTTCAATCACCACCAGTTTCTTTGTTCAATGAAGACCGAATCTTCACTGTGGCTACACTTTCAACTTTCGCTTGGCTAGAGACAGTGTGATATCAAGGATCTTTGCAAGACGTTACATTTTTTTTTATGTGTACGTATGTGTGTGTGAGTATGTGTGAAACAAGACTACCTATGTTTTCTACTTTTATTCACGACTACCTATGTTTTCTACTTTTATTCACGACTACCTATGTTTTCTACTTTTATTCACGACTACCTATGTTTTCTACTTTTATTCACGACTACCTATGTTTTCTACTTTTATTCACGACTACCTATGTTTTCTACTTTTATTCACGACAACCTATGTTTTCTACTTTTATTCACGACTACCTATGTTTTCTATTTTTTCACTAATACCTATGTTTTCTACTTTTATTCCCGACTACCTATGTTTTCTACTTTTTCACGACTACCTATGTTTTCTACTTTTATTCACGACTACCTATGTTTTCTAATTTTTCACGACTACCTATGTTTTCTACATTTATTCACGACTACCTATGTTTTCTATTTTTTCACTAATACCTATGTTTTCTACTTTTATTCACGACTACCTATGTTTTCTACTTTTATTCACGACTACCTATGTTTTCTATTTTTTCACTAATATCTATGTTTTCTACTTTTATTCACGACTACCTATGTTTTCTACATTTATTCACGACTACCTATGTTTTCTACTTTTATTCACGACTACCTATGTTTTCTACTTTTATTCACGACTATCTATGTTTTCTACTTTTATTCACGACTACCTATGTTTTCTACTTTTTCACGACTACCTATGTTTTCTACTTTTATTCACGACTACCTATGTTTTCTACTTTTATTCACGACTACCTATGTTTTCTACTTTTATTCACGACTACCTATGTTTTCTAATTTTTCACGACTACCTATGTTTTCTACATTTATTCACGACTACCTATGTTTTCTATTTTTTCACTAATACCTATGTTTTCTACTTTTTCACGACTACCTATGTTTTCTACTTTTATTCACGACTACCTATGTTTTCTACGTTATCACGACTACCTATGTTTTCTACTTTTATTCACAACTATGTTTTCTATTTTTTTTTTACGACTACCTATGTTTTCTACTTTTTCACGACTACCTATGTTTTCTACTTTTATTCACGACTACCTATGTTTTCTACTTTTATTCACGACTACCTATGTTTTCTACTTTTATTCACGACTACCTATGTTTTCTACTTTTATTCACGACTACCTATGTTTTCTACTTTTATTCACGACTACCTATGTTTTCTACTTTTATTCACGACTACCTATGTTTTCTACTTTTATTCACGACTACCTATGTTTTCTATTTTTATTCACGACTACCTATGTTATCTACTTTTATTCACGACTACATATGTTTTCTACTTTTTCACGACTACCTATGTTTTCTACTTTTATTCACGACTACCTATGTTTTCTACGTTTTCACGACTACCTATGTTTTCTACTTTTATTCACAACTATGTTTTCTATTTTTTTTACGACTACCTATGTTTTCTACTTTTTCACGACTTTCTATGTTTTCTACTTTTTCACTAATACCTATGTTTTCTACTTTTTCACGACTACCTATGTTTTCTACTTTTACACTAATACCTATGTTTTCTACTTTGTCACTAATACCTATGTTTTCTACTTTTTCACTAATACCTATGTTTTCTACTTTTTCACTAATACCTATGTTTTCTACTTTTTCACGACTACCTATGTTTTCTACTTTTTTCACGACTACCTATGTTTTCTACTTTTATTCACGACTACCTATGTTTTCTACTTTTATTCACGACTACCTATGTTTTCTACTTTTTCACGACTACCTATGTTTTCTACTTTTTCACGACTACCTATTTTTCAAAGCTTGATAAGCATTCTTCACATATCTCGTCTACCCTATTACAAAATAACCTTCGAAAAAATCCTTTAGGGAAGAAGGATGTGTCCTAGGTACCGTTAGGAGGGATTTCTTCTAACCCTCACCCCAGTCATGTCTGAGGGTTCAACAATCGCAGCGACCATTACTTGGAATGGGTCGTGCCATCGGCAGTCCTCCAGTCCTAGACTCGCTGTCGAAGGTTGCGCTTAGGCTGTCGAACCACAGGGAATTTCTTACAATTCCTTCTCTGTGGCCGCCACAAAGCTGTGTAAGGGCAGGCACTCTAGCCGACGGTACTATGGGCAGCATCCTTGTGGAACGGCATGGCAGACTTGTTGATCCTTTATTGGGCCTCTCTATCCACTAACAGACGTTTCCACGGAGGTGCCATAGTGAGGCCACGTGAGATGGAGACTGTTTTTAAAATACATTCCACTGGTAAATGGGAGAAAGTACGGCTCTACAATATGCAGGTGTGAAATGTCAAAATGTGGACATTTTGTTGTAATTTCACGTGTAACGAAGACAGTCATTTTTATATTAACTTACTGTCGGTCTGTCTGTCTGGGGGGGGGAGGATTCTTTTAAAAAGTTTCCTTACTCCCACTTCCCATTCTTGGATTAAGTTGAAATTTCACACAATTATTCGTTGTCAATGACAATCCATCAAAAAAAAATTACTCAAATAGCGGTGATTATTTAAAAGGGAAGATAAACCTTGCCGTACTGATATATATGGCAGCGATTGAATGGTGCTCTCCCTTCAATCATTATAAGCTTTGTTTTTTAAAA
This sequence comes from Biomphalaria sudanica, assembly GCA_036873155.1. Classification (NCBI taxonomy): domain Eukaryota; kingdom Metazoa; phylum Mollusca; class Gastropoda; family Planorbidae; genus Biomphalaria; species Biomphalaria sudanica. Next base: position 109,618 of record JAZGLO010003317.1, on the reverse strand, counting down.
AGGTATTTTTAAAATATTGCTTGTTTTCCCTACGTTGTCAACTTTGGGAAAAATACAGATCGTATGCCATTTGCAGATGGATGCCACAAAGGGCGGTCCACATCCCCACACTGTCTAAGCCACACCACTTCTTTCTTCTCTCAACTCTGTCGCCTCCTCCTATGTAATGCATAGAAACTCCCCTGATCATGCATTCTTTCCTCATGTTCAAAAACGTCCAAGATTAATGAGTCTTCTTCTAAATCAGTGTTTCCCAAACTGTGTTTTGCGGAACCCTAGTGTTTCATGAGGCCTGACTAGGTGTTCCACAAACTACTGGAATAATTAAATAATAGGCCTATACGTGAATTGATCTCTAAATAAATGCAGAGGAAAAAAGATTTTCTTTTGTTAATTCTTCTTGGTAACAAAATAAATTCTATAACATCAGTATGAACTTTGAACTTTGAACTGCTCTAGATTCCTATTCTAATTTGAAACGAGGATACAAAGATCAATCTTTAAATAATCTTTTGTCTGAAGAATGTCACAATATTTGAAAACAAACTATCGTTGATGTTTCAGTTGCAAGGGCTATAGCCTATTTGCGTGCAGCAGGCTTATCTTTTTAAGTTGAAATCCAGGCCGGATTTAAGTATGTGGAGGCCCATAAGCAAGATTTTTGTGGAAGCCCTTACAATGTTTCGAAAGCTTGACTTAAGATCCACCTATGAATGAAAATATCTAAAAGCATGCCATATTCTAGAAGAAAGAAATGGAGTTCTTGTACATGTAATCTCACTTTTCTTTTTAAAAAATATCTAATATGCAAATTTTACTTTTAAAAAGTGTTTCTTTTTGAGTTTGTGGAGATAGACCCCCTGCCGTAAATCCGGAGCTGTATTTACTTATCCCAAGCATGCTAGAAGCGTACACTGCTTAATTACGACATTTTTTGCCAGCCGTAAAAATGCTAAAAAAAATGTTAGGAAAAAGAAAAAAAAGCTACAAGTTTGTGACCCGTCGAAATTTGGATATATTTTTATCACCTACGTGCGGGCAATTTTCTGGTGGAGTCCCCGGAGCTGTAGCCCCGCAAGTCCTCACTTAAATTCGGCCCTGGTTGCAATTAAGTCAAAATATAGTAGTTTAACGCTAGACGCCAAATCAGATGTTAGTATTTAGATTGCTGATATTATGCCTAATATCAAGAAGTTGGGGTCAGGAAATACTACAATTCAACTCATTAATCCATGCCTACATAACGCGTTTATATCTATAGATTTATACAAATTTTATACTTGAACAAAAAAAAAGTTTAATTTAGAGTACGGTTCAATTATGATTTCTTATTTTAAACAAACAACAATTCAGCTATAAAAAAAATAATGTTCCGCAAAATTTTCAGGATGTTCCTTTATGGCTAAAATTTGGGAAACAGTTCTAAACGATCGCTTTAAAAAACTCTGGTCTTGCAGTGGCGTATCTAGGGTGGGGAAGGGGAATTTTAAAATCTGCCCAGCCTCAAATGAGTGTTCGATTTTTTTTACATTAAATATTAAACGCCATTTTCTCATGCCATGACGTCGAATGTCAAAATGCATGGGGCCGCAAAGAGGTCAAGCCCCCCGCGCCCCCCAATGATGGAAAATCCCTAGCTACGCCACTGTGGTCCTGACGTATTGATGTACACGACTTTTGGTAACACCTTTGATGGCAAGCCAATCTGAATCCATGAGACATTCAGTTGATGTGTCTGTCTGCATCAGCCGTGAGTCAGTCGTTTGAATTGATAGTTAATGCCTCAGCCTGGCTCTGGCTTTAGCAATACGCCAAGAAGTGCGTGTGTGTGCGTGTGGCGTGGTGTGAGTAGTTAGGGGTAAACCACATTCCCAACCAGAACATGCACACCAGTGCGTTATAAAATAAACATACGGAGAGCAACCAAAACGATAAAAAGCTTAGCTTGCTAGATCTTCTCGTGACTCTGGCCGCTCTCGAAGGTGAACACTTGTATACACGAGTTAGTGGGAGATGGGATTGTTATTGGTCAGGAGACGGCCAATGGTAAGTTATACAGTTCAGTGCATACACTAGTTAAACAAGGTGTGGGTGAGTGGTAGAATTTAAAAAAAAAGAGAGACACAAGCTTGCTGGATACGTTACAAAAACGTAGCTATTTTTTTAAAATACTTTTTTGATAGACTAAATTGTATCCAGGTATTGTACATCAAAGTGGAACAAACATTAAAAAGTGTAACAAACATTAAAAAGTGCAAAGTTTCCCAAACTTTTTCATTAACGGAACACTTCGCACATTCGGGGTATTTAGCAGAAAACTTTGCTTATTTTTTGGAAAGATTAATTCACGTGGTGGCCTACTAGTTATTTATTCCTGTAGTTCGTGGAACACCTATTTCAGGCATCTCGGAACACTAGGGTTCTGCGGAACACAGTTTGAGAAACACTGGTTCAAACGATAGTAACAATTATACCACCTTCATCTTCATCAGTTTCTTATTCTGTTAAGGCGTTGTGGCACCACACATGATCCGTCGACCGTCTCTCTCCATTCCCTCTCTCCTTAATCAGGATTTAAATCTCTTCCATAGACAGGCCTATCCATTCCTTAATGGTTTCCTCCTAACACTTCCTTTGTCTGCCTCACCTTCTTCTCACTGGTACTGTTCCCTGTAGAAACAGGTCACATAGGATATTTTTTTTTTCTGTTCTGTTTTTAAAGAAGCTGATGCCTGTCTCCTAAAAGGTTTTGTTTTAATCTTAATAATTAAAGGTAGATATCATCAAACACAAATGGAACATTTCTTTAACCCACCCCAATTCTCCTCCACTAAAGAAAATCTGGTTAAGCGAATGAATAAATCTATTCAAAGTATACACAATTCTAATGATAGGTCTATAGATCAAGACCTACAAGGCGGTGCGTAAGATTTATTTATCAAACTCTTTAATGAATTATTTTTTTATTCTACTTTAAAAAATTATTGGGGTCAAACTAGAGTTTCCCAGCGTGGCCAATTAGCTCGTAAATATTTTCCTAAAGATATGTTTCAACTATCAAATAATAAGAGCCGTTTTCAAGAACCGTGTGCACTCACCAACCCTTTTGTTTTTTTTTAACCCAATGAACACGACATTATAGCAGATTGCAACAAGATAACTCTAGTCCGTGCGTTAAGACTGTCATGGATTTATAGCGGTGTTTCAAATGTAACCATGAGAAAAGTACAGTGATTGTGTAAGTTATGTAGGCTGAGGAGTTTCTGATGTAACCACTAGAAAAGTACAGCGATTGTTTAAGTTATGTAGGCTGAAGAGTTTCTGGTGTAACCATAAGGAAATTACAGCGATTGTTTAAGTTATGTAGGCTGAGGAGTTACTGATGTAACCAAACATAATCTCATCATAGTTCAAGTTTATAAATCCTGGGGTAAAAGTTAAGGGGAGACTAGCAAGAGACTTGAGACAGCATTTGACGTGAGTTGTAGCTTGTTTCAATTCTTATTTCACTTGAGTATCTCCACTGAAGAGGAATCTATATATGTTTATAAACAAAACTTATATTATTTTCAGCTTTGTTTAAAGAAAAGCCTGCTGATGCTTATTTCAAAGTCTACTCTAACAATTAAATACGCCTACCAGTGGCGTAGCTAGGGTGGGGGGGGGAGGAGGGGGAGAATTTGAAAATCCCCCCGGGCTCCCACTTGAGGGGGGCCCCAAAATGAGTTTTTTTTTACATTAAAAACTAAAATCACCCAAAAATGCAGGTGTCCTCAAAGAGGTCAAGCCAAAGGCCCCCAAACAATGGAACATTCTTAGCTACGCCTCTGACGCCTACATCGGTTAAGCTGTTCTAGCTGTCTAGAGCTTTAAACCAACGACCGAGTATCAACGAAGCGTAAAACAATATAGTCAGATACAATGTGCAATTTGACTAGAGATTTATTATATTTCATATCTTTTATAAGACATTCATATTACAAGCAGCCCCAAAACATATTATCACGTATCATCAGTATTAAGCATATTCTATTTCTTGGACCCGTACTATCTCTCTTGAAGTCTTTTATAAAATGTGTGCTTTATTTTCCTGGAAACAAACAGAACTTGACCACTAATTGAAACATGATATTTACACATGGCCATAAATAGATTGGGGCATTAGTACAGGTCTAGTCCGTGCAAACAGACGATGGCGCCAGCTTTACGTTCATTAAGATTCAAACACCAACAGGACCAGCTGGTACCGGATCAAGCCAACATCCGGTTTGACTTTGGAACTTTGATCTCTCTCCGGAATCGATAAGACTTCATCACACCAGTATCGAGTGAGTTTAGTCAACGATCCTTTGGTAGCATATCCAAATCGAGGAATCAGTGTACCGATTTGGTGTTGCGATTTGGTGTTGACTTACTGGCTACCAAGGTTTCTTTTTTTTTCTTTTGATTCTCGTCTGCTGACCTACTTTCTTTTGAAAGTGTTCACATAATTATGTCCAATGAGCGTTGGTCATCCAATCGTACGAGTTGATACAACCATGTGGCGTGCATTTCCCAAATCGAACACTGAATATCGATTTTTAATCAGGACTGCTAATAGATAAACTGCAGGAACAAGTTTGCCAGTGGAGGTGCTCCATATCTCAGTTTACTGCTGACACCATGTTTTGCCCTAATGCTTATTGTTTAGTAGGAACTTTACAGCCACTGAAATTCTCTAGTTTTATCTACACTGTCCTCAATGTTGTTTTCCTAAATGGTGGGAGAAGGGGTCATGGAAGGTGAAGGTCAGGTCTTTTGGAGGAGTGCACAGCAAGTAAAGAAAAACAATTTAGTCACTAAGATCTAATTGATGTTTTCAATGAGGAGAAGTCACGTGATGCACTTCAAGCTGTAACCTGATTCCGATCATCTAGCAAATAAATCTGGAAACTGAGCAGACTGTAAAATTTTAGTTGCATTACTTCCCCTAACAAACAAAAGTTACTTCATTTAGATATTGCTTCCATTGACTACAAACCATTACATTTCAGAACTTAGATACAAGCAAAATAAATAAATAAAGAAGCCACCCAATAAAACATACTCAGTCCCAAGGATCACAGTAAAAGGACAGCCCCTTAACGTGGTAGAACACTTCACATATCTAGGTAGTATAGTGTCAAATGACGCCATATTTTCAAGGGAAGTTGATACCGTCTGGCCAGGGCCAGAAGCGCTTTTGGACGCCTTCAGACGAGAGTTTGGCGGAAAAAATCTCTCCGCCTGTCTACGAAAATCAATGTCTACCAGGCGGTGGTTCTCTCAACTCTATAAATGGATCTGAGACACGTACACTATACATACGGTGGCAAGACCGCACTACAAACAGCGATGTCCTTGCGAACGCCGGTATGGACAGTATAGAGGGACTTCTTATGGTCCGACAGTTACGCTGGGCAGGGCACCTATCCCGTATGGGAAATGAACGTATGCCAAAAGCAGTCTTTTTTGGTGAGCTTATAGGTGGTCGACGTAACAGAGGCGCTCCACGGAAACGCTCCAAAGACCATCTTATGCGCTAACTTTCCTTGACATAGAAGAGAGCACCTGGTTGCATGCGGCCTCAGAACGAGACAGCTGGAGGTCACTCACAAAGGCCGCGGGATACACATTTGAGACCAAAAGAAAATCTGCTGCCGAGGACAAACGCAGACGGCGTTAAGAAAATCTAAATCGACAACCAGCGGACAATGGTTATGCTTGCCCTGGATGTGGCAAAATATGTAATTCACAGCTGGGGCTGCGCAGCCACGGGAAATATTGCATTGCTCACTAACCTTCGGACTCGAAGACAAGCCTTATTATTATTATAATACAAGTTCATATAGTGAGTATATTGAGAACCGTCTGTGGATTAAGTTTATAGAAAGAATTAAGTATTGAAATACGTCTGTGGAATAAGTTTATAGAATGGAATTAAGTATTGATAGACGTCTGTGTATTACGTTCATAGAACGGACTCAATGTTACAGAGTAACACAAATAGAAATATTAATATATATTATTAAACGAACTAAAATAGTTTTTATATTCAGAATTCTCACTTCATCTAGCGACATTGAGAAATCGAAATACATTTTCATTACAAAGTTATGTTTAGATTTTTATGTTTCTGTACTACCGACATAGTTTCTCAACTCTAAAGTTATAGCAATTCAACTTTTCTATTTTGAACCATCTTGACGAAATTAATATAGAAACAAGACTCCTGGAGGGACATTAATTCAATAGAAATATTTGTAGTAGAAATATCCTCCAGGAGGAGTTTTAGTCGTTCCTAGCGACGTCTGCAGACCGAGGCGGTGTTGACTCACTAAATATCAAGGAGCGTAAGCTGGGCTTGAACTACGACATTTGACAAGAACTAGTGACTTGGTATTTCCAGGAGACTTGCTGGGATGACTTCTGGAAATGTCAAGAAATTAGATTTTGTTCGGACTTGTTAATTTTCGATATAATTGATGTAGGAACCTATTAGTTTTGGAATGTGTTACTATTGTAACATTTTAATATTGGAACTTATCTGTGTTGGTAGTTTAGTGTAGGAACATTTTAATATTAGAACTTATCTGTGTTGGTAGTTTAGTGTAGAAACATTTTATGGTTGTACATCCTTAAACACCGTAGCATCAGAATTGTTTAGATGTGGTCTACTTCAGCCTGTGAGATTTATAAAGGTAAACAACTCTGTTCAATACACATCAGTGAAAGAAATCTTGCTGAGCCAGATTGGAGCATAGTAGTTTTTGAGCACTTTTGGTGCACAACACCTTTGTCCAGTTAAGACAAAGAGGCAAACGTAGCAGTACGCAGGGCTTTGGGCGAATGTTTTATTCAAGAGTCGAGAAGATTGACGTAGGCTTCATGTACTTCAACGCTGGCTTGTTCTCTAATGATGTATTTGTAGGCCCTTTTGTTGGCAGAATAAGAATGTCAATGTCTTTGATTCCAAAGATTAAATGTAAGTGCAATCTTTCAGATGGCTAAGCAAACCCAGTTGCGACGTGCGTATTTTTTTCACATCTGAAGCAGAAAAAGCCGTTGTCCCTCGGGTGGGGGGGGGTCTGTTTAAGTTTTCTTTACGCCTTCTGGGCCTGTCTTCGAAAAGGGCTTTTCTTTGAAAAATATGTGCCCCGTGGTTGTAGATCTCTCTAAATGTCTCTTTCAGAGGTCATCTGCTGCCAGCTACTTTTCTCTATGCCGGTGTGGTCAAAATGGGGGCACCTCTGTTACGCCGTCCACCTTTAAGCTTGACCAAAAAATATCGTTTTTTCGGCATGCAGTCGACCCCAATCGAGGTATGTATCTGACCCAGCTGTGGAATGGTTAGTAGTGCTTCTATTGTACTGTCGGTATACAATGTATGTAATATCTGACGCAGGTACCATATCTCATGCAGGGACCATATCTCATGCAGGGACCAATTTCTCATGCAGGGACCATATCTCATGCAGGGACCATATCTCATGCAGGGACCATATCTCATGCAGGGACCATATCTCATGCAGGGACCATATCTGATGCAGGGACCATATCTCATGCAGGGACCATATCTCATGCAGGGACCATATCTCATGCAGGTACCATATCTCATGCAGGGACCATATCTGATGCAGGGACCATATCTCATGCAGGTACCATATCTCATGCAGGTACCATATCTCATGCAGGTACCATATCTGATGCAGGTACCATATCTGTTGCAGGTACCATATCTCATGCAGCGACCATATCTGATGCAGGGACCATATCTCATGCAGGGACCATATCTGATGCAGGGACCATATCTCATGCAGGGACCATATCTCATGCAGGGACCATATCTGATGCAGGGACCATATCTCATGCAGGGACCATATCTGATGCAGGAACCATATCTCATGCAGGGACCATATCTCATGCAGGGACCATATCTCATGCAGGGACCATATCTCATGCAGGGACCATATCTAATGCAGGGACCATATCTCATGCAGGGACCATATCTCATGCAGCGACCATATCTCATGCAGGGACCATATCTCATGCAGGGACCATATCTCATGCAGCGACCATATCTCATGCAGCGACCATATCTCATGCAGGGACCATATCTCATGCAGGGACCATATCTCATGCAGGGACCATATCTCATGCAGGGACCATATCTCATGCAGAGACTATATCTCATGCAGAGACCATATCTCATGCAGGGACCATATCTCATGCAGGGACCATATCTCATGCAGGGACCATTGGTCATTTGGTTACGTTCCAAATGTACGTCTTCGTATTTCAGTCTACAGCTGTACGATACATTCAAATGTGTGTCAGAGGCCAAGTGCTGGATTTGCCTCTATTTGCATACATGTTTTTTGGTGATAGTTTCTATAATTTTGAAAACAAATTGGAAAAATAATCATGTTTATTACAACAGGCACAATATCTCAAATATCCTAGGGCCTTAACAAGTTGAAATTCGACCCTGGAAAGACCCCGCTTAATTTATGATGAGAAGACAGTGACAAAAGAATCACTTAATCGCGGGCCACATTCAGGCGGGGAACTTGGGGCGGGTGTCATCCTTATTGATATGTTTATAGTGTAAATAGTGCTGTGAATTAACGATTACTAAGTTAATAGTTACGAAGTATCTGTCCAATGTTGTTGGTTGTCAAGACACAAAATAAAAGATCTTCCGTTGATAAAAAACGAGGAATATCGGGAAAGGGGGGGGGAAGGGGTAGTAAGGAAGACTGTAACATATTTATGTATCGAACTGTTATGGAGCTTTACTTTGTCCCACAACAAATTCATGGATTTTTTCCCTAATAAATTTCCATTCTTTATTCCACTCTGGCAGACTGCACATTGAGAAGACAGACAAGAAATATTTTAAAAATCTGGCATTGAAAATAAGTTCCCCCAATGCCAGATTGGATTGTTTTGAAGATCATCCCTTGAATCTCTCAAGCTAGGACTTGAAATTGTACGCTGTCTGAATAGACAGACAAAGACTTGAAACATGACAACAGGGCGAAATGGAAGACATAGGGACATAACCAGACAAGGATGTGAAATAAGCAGACATCTAAAATATGACAAAATCACTTAAAATGTAAACATTGCCCTGCTCTAGCATGTCCTCCAAAACGCTTTTGTCCTATGTCTTCTCTTCTTTGTTATGGCACAATTAGGAATTAGTTATTTGTTGCTTAGAAAGCGAATGTTTTGACTTACAGACAATGACTCGACTAGTAAGAAGAAGGCTAGGAAATGTCAACAGACTCTTTTTGACGACTTTATAGAGTCAGATTTTATGAAGGTAGAGATTTAGCCAGATGACATTCGACGGTTCCCTTCCTTATTATTAAACTTCTTGTTCGACATTCGCTATCAGCGTCGAGTAACTTAAATCGTTGGCCTTTCGCCTGTGTTATTGGATATCATTGAGAGCTACCTCCGTTTGACTTATCTCCATAAGACACACCGTGGAAGCGAAAACAATATAGTAAACGTATTAATCCTTTTAATTGACAAAATTTTGTTTCAATATTTTGGGCTTTAATTTTAAGTTTTTATAGCTCTGAAAAATGGAGTCTCTTTGGATACTTTGAGACATAAAAATGTATTGTATCTTATTAGTAATAATCCCTGGTTTGGTAATGTGCTGTAATTTGTAGTAACTATTTTAAATAGTCATCACTTGCAACAGCACACAGAGAAAAGTTTCAGCCGACTATCCATACACAGCGAAATATCTAGACGATTCTAGATCCTGAGATGCAAAACAAATTGTTAAGAGTGACCAAAGCTTGACAGCTTGATTCCTTTCTTTTCTACTTTCTATGTTTAAAGCAACCCTTCCACTTGACATGGTCCATCTCCAATGTGTTTCTCACGTCCACAGGATCATGACGCAATTAAATTGTTCGTTGGACAAATTCCCAGGAACTTGGAGGAGAAAGATCTGCGTCCAGTATTTCTGGAGTTTGGGGATATTTACGAGTTGACCGTTCTAAAGGACAGGTTTACCGGCATGCATAAAGGTAAGGAAAGTGTCCAGTCCATCTTATGTGTGTAGCTCTTTGTTCTTTGAATGTAAGACTCTTGGTTCCTTGTGTGTACACCTCTTGGTACTTGTTTGTACATCTCTTGGTTCATTGTATGTACATGTCTTGATCCCTTATGAGTACATTTCTGGTTATTTATGTCTACAAGTTTTTTTTCAATGTTCTACACTTGGTTCCCTGTTATGCCTAGACAAATGTTACACTAAATACAGATTATTTTTTTTTACTTGACAATTTTCTTCTTGACAAAGCGATGTTTCTATGTAAAAATGTTGTTGAATATTGTTTAATCGATGATTATTAATTTCATCCTCACACTTTTCTCTATAAGACCTAATATGATACAGAACAGTGGAGACTTATATCAGGCTAAAAACATTTCAGTTGATTTAAAATGATGGTGTATGGATAAACAAAGAGGATTTTGTATTTGTATATTTAAAGGTGTTTTGTATTTGGATATTTAAAGGTGTTTTGTATTTGGATATTTAAAGGTGTTTTGTATTTGGATATTTAAAGGTGTTTTGTATTTGGATATTTACAGGTGTTTTGTATTTGGATATTTAAAGGTGTTTTGTATTTGGATATTTAAAGGTGTTTTGTATTTGGATATTTAAAGGTGTTTTGTATTTGAATATTTAAAGGTGTTTTGTATTCTGATATTTAAAGGTGTTTTGTATTTGGACATTTAAAGGTGTTTTGTATTTGGACATTTAAAGGTGTTTTGTATTTGGATATTTAAAGGTGTTTTGTATTTGGATATTTAAAGGTGTTTTGTATTTAGATATTTAAAGGTGTTTTGTATTCTGATATTTAAAGGTGTTTTGTATTTGGACATTTAAAGGTGTTTTGTATTTGGATATTTAAATGTGTTTTATATTTGGATATTTAAAGGTGTTTTGTATTTGGATATTTAAAGGTCTTTTGTATTTGGATATTTAAAGGTGTTTTGTATTTGGATATTTAAAGGTGTTTTGTATTTGGATATTTAAAGGTGTTTTGTATTTGGATATTTAAAGGTGTTTTGTATTTGGATATTTAAAGGTGTTTTGTATTTGGATATTTAAAGGTGTTTTGTATTTGGATATTTTAATGTGTTTTGTATTTGGATATTTAAAGGTGTTTTGTATTCTGATATTTAAAGGTGTTTTGTATTTGGACATTTAAAGGTGTTTTGTATTTGGACATTTAAAGGTGTTTTGTATTTGGACATTTAAAGGTATTTTGTGTTTCGATAATTAAAGGTGTTTTGTATTTGGATATTTAAAGGTGTTTTGTATTTGGATATTTAAAGGTGTTTTGTATTTGGATATTTAAAGGTGTTTTGTATTTGGATATTTAAAGGTGTTTTGTATTTGGATATTTAAAGGTGTTTTGTATTTGGATATTTAAAGGTGTTTTGTATTTGGATATTTAAAGGTGTTTTGTATTTGGATATTTAAAGGTGTTTTGTATTTGGATATTTAAAGGTGATTTGTATTTGGATATTTTAATGTGTTTTGTATTTGGATATTTAAAGGTGTTTTGTATTCTGATATTTAAAGGTGTTTTGTATTTGGGCATTTAAAGGTGTTTTGTATTTGGATATTTAAAGGTGTTTTGTATTTGGATATTTAAATGTGTTTTGTATTTGGATATTTAAAGGTGTTTTGTATTTGGATATTTAAAGGTGTTTTGTATTTGGATATTTAAAGGTGTTTTGTATTTGGATATTTAAAGGTGTTTTGTATTTGGATATTTAAAGGTGATTAGTATTTGGATATTTTAATGTGTTTTGTATTTAGATATTTAAAGGTGTTTTGTATTCTGATTTTTAAAGGTGTTTTGTATTTGAACATTTAAAGGTGTTTTGTATTTGGATATTTAAATGTGTTTTGTATTTGGATATTTAAAGGTGTTTTGTATTTGGATATTTAAAGGTGTTTTGTATTTGGATATTTAAAGGTGTTTTGTATTTGGATATTTAAATGTGTTTTGTATTTCGATATTTAAAGGTGTTTTGTATTTGGATATTTAAAGGTGTTTTGTATTTGGATATTTAAATGTGTTTTGTATTTGGATATTTAAAGGTGTTTTGTATTTGGATATTTAAAGGTGTTTTGTATTTGGATATTTAAAGGTGTTTTGTATTTGGATATTTAAAGGTGTTTTGTATTTGGATATTTAAAGGTGTTTTGTATTTGGATATTTAAAGGTGTTTTGTATTTGGATATTTAAAGGTGTTTTGTATTTGGATATTTAAATGTGTTTTGTATTTGGATATTTAAAGGTGTTTTGTATTTGGATATTTAAAGGTGTTTTGTATTTGGATATTTAAAGGTGTTTTGTATTTGGATATTTAAAGGTGTTTTGTATTTGGATATTTAAAGGTGTTTTGTATTTGGATATTTAAAGGTGTTTTGTATTTGGATATTTAAAGGTGTTTTGTATTTGGATATTTAAAGGTGTTTTGTATTTGGATATTTAAAGGTGTTTTGTATTTGGATATTTAAAGGTGTTTTGTATTTGGATATTTTAATGTGTTTTGTATTCTGATATTTAAAGGTGTTTTGTATTTGGACATTTAAAGGTGTTTTGTATTGGGACATTTAAAGGTGTTTTGTGTTTGGATATTTAAAGGTGTTTTGTATTTGGATATTTAAAGGTGTTTTGTATTTGGATATTTAAAGGTGTTTTGTATTTGGACATTTAAAGGTGTTTTGTATTTGGACATTTAAAGGTGTTTTGTATTTGGACATTTAAAGGTGTTTTGTGTTTGGATATTTAAAGGTGTTTTGTATTTGGATATTTAAAGGTGTTTTGTATTTGGATATTTAAAGGTGTTTTGTATTTGGATATTTAAAGGTGTTTTGTATTTGGATATTTAAAGGTGTTTTGTATTTGGATATTTAAAGGTGTTTTGTATTTGGATATTTAAAGGTGTTTTGTATTTGGATATTTAAAGGTGATTTGTATTTGGATATTTTAAAGTGTTTTGTATTTGGATATTTAAAGGTGTTTTGTATTCTGATATTTAAAGGTGTTTTGTATTTGGACATTTAAAGGTGTTTTGTATTTGGATATTTAAATGTGTTTTGTATTTGGATATTTAAAGGTGTTTTGTATTTGGATATTTAAAGGTGTTTTGTATTTGGATATTTAAATGTGTTTTGTATTTGGATATTTAAAGGTGTTTTGTATTTGGATATTTAAAGGTGTTTTGTATTTGGATATTTAAAGGTGTTTTGTATTTGGATATTTAAAGGTGTTTTGTATTTGGATATTTAAAGGTGTTTTGTATTTGGATATTTAAAGGTGTTTTGTATTTGGATATTTAAAGGTGTTTTGTATTAGGATATTTAAATGTGTTTTGTATTTGGATATTTAAAGGTGTTTTGTATTTGGATATTTAAAGGTGTTTTGTATTTGGATATTTAAAGGTGTTTTGTATTTGGATATTTAAAGGTGTTTTGTATTTGGATATTTAAAGGTGTTTTGTATTTGGATATTTAAAGGTGATTTGTATTTGGATATTTAAAGGTGTTTTGTATTTGGATATTTAAAGGTGTTTTGTATTCTGATATTTAAAGGTGTTTTGTATTTGGGCATTTAAAGGTGTTTTGTATTTGGATATTTAAAGGTGTTTTGTATTTGGATATTTAAAGGTGTTTTGTATTTGGATATTTAAAGGTGTTTTGTATTTGGATAATTACTATAAGTTTTAAATCTAGAGAAATTTGGTTTATATTTTGAGTACTTTTTTAAACAACTTTTTAATTTGACCATCTTTGGTTTCGTTCCTGTGAACATACATTGCACATGGGGGAGGATTTTTAGAAAAAGCTCCGATTAATCATCCCATCCCCCACGTCGTTCCTCACAGGGTGGGGGCATAAACTGTGGGGAGGGCTCTATCACGGTTAGTGCCGGTACGTGAGAACCCATCTTGGGCTTGACCCATCTTGGGCACGGCCTCTGGTCTCACTGAAATGGTGGCACCCAGTCAAGCGCTCAAGGTACAGAGTCTCACAACGATGGATGTGATTCAAGGTTCATCTATCTGGGGCTTCGGACAGGGTCATAATAGGGTGCAAGCTGGACCTTAACGTACACTCACTGAAGAGCATGATCGTCTGTATGTCCAGTGTAGGAACATTACTAAGAACGTCTGGAGATACAAAAACGAGTTAATCCTAAATCCTTCTTCATTTGCAAGGTGATGAACCTTCGAAATTCTTTTAGTCTGTGAATCATTTCCCCATAATCTGACAACTAAATAGAAAAAGTTAAAAAAAAAAAGAAAGATAAAGCGAATGAAATTCTATTGTGTAAGTGTGTGTGCTTTCAGAACTGGTCACGTGATTTGAAAGATGTGTTTTTTTTTAAAAAGTAAATTTTTACAATTCTTTTTTAAATACAAATTTGGCTAGTCACTATATCCCTCTTCCCAGAATCCTCACAGAAAAAAAAATATTTTCAGCATTAATTTTTCGATTAGGCAGCAGAGCTCGGGTCTCCGTTATTCACACAATAACAATTAAGTCCACTAATTAGACGCTTTAAATTATTAACAGTATCTGCGTTATGCAAGAAGATAATGAACAATTATACATGGATTACACAACTGTCAGATTTTACAACGATGTGGGGGAAAACAATTCTAGTTCCATTATGACGAGAGAAAGACAGGAGGATATAGACGTCTACTTCTATGTTCAGTAGTTCGTTCTGTTGCTGCCATGTTTTGTTATAGTTATTGCTCAGTTGTTTGAGTATTGTTGTTATTGCTGTTATTATTATTATTATCACTGTTGTGCATTTATATTCCTTGCTGTGTGTTGTGAATTGATCTGTACTGGTGTGTCAGAATGTCTTGGTGTCCAGGTCAGCTTGTGTGTGTGTACTACCTTATTGTGAACTGTTTTGTCATTCTTGTGGTATGAAGCCTATGATACAAGTTTGTTATAGTGGTTTTTAATGAGGTTATGTATCTATTATCATTTCTATTATTATTACTATTCTGGTAGATCTCTTGTTGCTTATTGTTTGTGTTGTTTGTAGTAACAACTAGATGAAAAGAAAAGAAAAAGATATCTGAACAAACAAATTACATTTTGTTTTTCACTGGCTACATGACACCCAACACAGCTTCACCCAATAATTCTATTTGGATACACCACAGAAGCTGTTCAGAATATACAGCCGTCTGCTTCTTAAGTTGAAAATAAAAAATTGAATCACAAAAGTCTTAAAATAATACTTTAAAAATATTTATTGCAATATTTCACTATTTTTATGAATCAGCTAAACTAATTATTCATTAAAATGACAATTTACTGAAATAAAAACTATAAATGAAACAAAAAGTGAAACTGAAACAAAAAAAAACTCAAACTGTTTACTGAAGAGACAATTGAGTGAAACGAGTCGCCCATATTTCCAGACGATAAGAAACATTTATTTTAAACTTTAGTAACAGTTATACCGCACGAAACCCGAACTAATGGCCCGAATAGCACAGTCCACAGCTGCCCTTTCAAAACTGAAAATAATATGGAAAGACAAAGGCGCCGAAAACAGACTGATGCGTTCCCTGGTCATGGCCACATTTTTATATGCTTGTGAGTCTTGAACGCTGACTGCAGAGCTAGAGTGGAGGATCCTAGCAATGGAATTTAGATGCTACAGAAAGATCCTAGGCATCACTTTCAAAGACCGCATCACAAACCATGAGATTAGAGACAGGGTTACTGCAGCGATCGGACCCCATGATGACCTGCAAACTTTAGTGAAAAAACGCAAGCTAAAAATCTATGACCATATTACAAGATCTTCGGGGCTCGCAAAGACCTTCCTTCAGGGAACAGTACCAGGAAAAGAAGAAGAGACAGACAGAGAAAGCGATTGGAAGACAACATAAAAGAATGAACGGGCCTGCCATTGAAAAAGGTTCTAAACAGGGCAAAGGACAGGGAAGAATGGAGAAAGACGGTCGACGAGTCTTGCTTGGTGCCCCAACGGTCCAACAGATAGGTAAAGGTAAAAGGTAAAATACCGTCTGCCGGTGGCGCGTTGCTGGTGTGTAACTTATAACGTGAAACAAGATTCATACAACCGAAATGAAATTGAGGATCCGCTGGTGGTGGCGGTGTGTTCCTACACTATGATCTAAGAAACTTTCATGCAAATTTAAGATTGGTCAGACGTCATTGGTTCCTTGAAATAACTGACCACATTCTGATTTCATCAAAAAGATCTCGTGATTTATACATATAGTATATACATTTTCAAGATGTTTTTTTTTTCTTGGAAGCGATGTGTATTGGCTTCACAATCATATGACATACGCGGAGCTGTCTTTAACTCTATTTAAACATACCATGTGGATACAGTGTAGAAACACAGCACTAAAATATTTTCTTGGGTTTAGTTTCAACTCAGTTGGATACAATAAGTAAATAAAATATAAATCACGTGTACATTCATAACTGAACTGACACAGGGCAGATACAGATGGTCAATAGTCCAACAATGAACAAGCACACTCAATAATTCTCTTGGAGTTATAATTGATGACTAATAGTTGACTAGCGGCTGTAAACAATGACTAACAACCAACCACCCCTGAACAATGACTAACGACCACCAAACCTTGAACAATGACTAACGACCAACCAACCTTGAACAATGACTAACGACCACCCAACCTTGAATAATGACTAACGACCACCCAACCTTTAACAATGACTAACGACCAACCAACCTTGAACAATGACTAACGACCAACCAACCTTGAATAATGACTAACGACCAACCAGCCTTGAACAATGACTAACGACCAACCAACCTTGAACGATGTTGGTTCGTCGTTAGACAGCTGCAGAGTGAATACATAAACAATGTAATATCTAAAGATAACAACAAAAACCTATGGTCATACATTAAGTCTAAGAAAATAGAAACAACAGGCATAGCGCCATTAAAAGATGAACATAACATAATACATCATGATAATGAAACTAAAGCAAACATCCTAAACTGTAAACAATGACTAACAACCAACCACCCCTGAACAATGACTAACGACCACCAAACCTTGAACAATGACTAACGACCAACCAACCTTGAACAATGACTAACAACCACCCAACCTTGAATAATGACTAACGACCACCCAACCTTTAACAATGACTAACGACCAACCAACCTTGAACAATGACTAACGACCAACCAACCTTGAATAATGACTAACGACCAACCAGCCTTGAACAATGACTAACGACCAACCAACCTTGAACGATGTTGGTTCGTCGTTAGACAGCTGCAGAGTGAATACATAAACAATGTAATATCTAAAGATAACAACAAAAACCTATGGTCATACATTAAGTCTAAGAAAATAGAAACAACAGGCATAGCGCCATTAAAAGATGAACATAACATAATACATCATGATAATGAAACTAAAGCAAACATCCTAAACTGTAAACAATGACTAACAACCAACCACCCCTGAACAATGACTAACGACCACCAAACCTTGAACAATGACTAACGACCAACCAACCTTGAACAATGACTAACAACCACCCAACCTTGAATAATGACTAACGACCACCCAACCTTTAACAATGACTAACGACCAACCAACCTTGAACAATGACTAACGACCAACCAACCTTGAATAATGACTAACGACCAACCAGCCTTGAACAATGACTAACGACCAACCAACCTTGAACGATGTTGGTTCGTCGTTAGACAGCTGCAGAGTGAATACATAAACAATGTAATATCTAAAGATAACAACAAAAACCTATGGTCATACATTAAGTCTAAGAAAATAGAAACAACAGGCATAGCGCCATTAAAAGATGAACATAACATAATACATCATGATAATGAAACTAAAGCAAACATCCTAAACAAATACTTTGCATCAGCATTCTCAGCCCCAGGAGACAAAGACATATTACTGAATTTGAACCAAGTAAACAACATAGAAGATATAGTAGTACAAGAAAATGGAATTCAAAAACTATTAGCCAACACCAAACCAAATAAAGCTTCTGGACCTGATGGTATTCCAGCCAGATTACTTAAAGAACTAAGCAATGAGCTACCCCCAGTGTTCAAAATACTCCTTCAGGCTTCACTTAACCAGGGCAGAGTACCAAAGGACTGGAAAGAAGCTATTTAAAAAAGGAGAAAAATCTGACCCAGGAAACTACAGACCAGTATCACTTACCAGCATCACATGTAAAATCCTAGAACACATAATATGTAGCAACATCATAAACCACTTAGACAAACAAAATGTCCTCACACCATACCAACATGGCTTTAGGAAATATAGATCATGTGAAACACAACTAATAGGACTAATTGATGATTTTTCTAAAGGTTTAGATAATAGTAAACAAATAGATGCTATCTTACTAGATTTTTCTAAGGCTTTTGACAAAGTTCACCACCATAGTTTGCTTAAAAAATTAAAATATTTTGGCATTAAAGGTCCACTGCATCAGTGGATTAAAGATTTTCTGATAGGGAGAGAACAAACTGTAATAATAAATGGCTCTAAATCAACACAGATAACAGTAAACTCAGGTGTACCTCAAGGAACAGTCTTGGGTCCACTACTATTTTTAATTTACATAAATGATTTACCAAATTGCATTACTTCAGGAACAAAAGTCAGATTATTTGCAGACGATTGCATAATATATAGAACAATAAAAACAACACAAGACACAGATATTTTACAAAGAGAATTAGATAAATTACAGAAATGGGAATCAAATTGGAGCATGTCTTTCCACCCAGAAAAATGTCAGTTGTTAAAAGTAACAAAAAAACTAAAACAAATTAATTCCACTTATCTTATTCATGGCAAACCAGTAACACAGACTAAAACCGCAAAATACCTAGGTCTTATAATAAATGAAAAACTGTCATGAAATCCACATATTGATGAAACTATAAAAAAATAAAACAAAGCATTAGGATTTATTAAAAGAAATTTCTATAAATCAAATAAGAACACAAAACTAAAATGTTATTTAACCTTGGTTAGGCCAATAATAGAATATGCATCCTCCGTTTGGGACCCCTCAACTCAAGAAAACTCAAGAAAACATTAAGAAACTGGAACAGACACAAAATAGAGCAGTGAAATTCCAAACAAATGAATATTCACATTTGACTAGAGTAACACCTATAGTAAAATCACTAAATTTAGAAAGCCTTCAGGACAGAAGACTCAAAAGTAAAGTAGCAATTATACATAAAACACTGAACCATAATCTTCAAATACAAAAACAAAATTTAATAAAATACTCTGAAAGACACAAAGATAAAGGCACATTCCTCGTCCCATATGCTAGGACAAATTTGTACAAATACTCCTTCATCCCTCATGCTATTAGAGCATAGAATGGGTTGCCTGAGCTAGCCAGGAAAACCAGTGACTTGGCAGAATTTAAGTCATTGGTTAATATGCATGACTAAATGCATGACGCGTAGGACGTAATCATCTTCTTTTTTGAAGTAACGTCTGTTATATATAAGATAAGATAAGATAAGATAAGTAGATCTTGAGTTAGACATAGAGTCTAGATCTAGATCTAGAGTAATCTAGAGTTAAATATTGGCTTAAATAGAGTTTATTTTGCACGTGCGCATGCGTGACTTTTTTAATTAGATGTACGCGAATGAATGAAACTATTCAATATATCTTAACACGGCTTCGCAGCTTTAGCGAACGAATGCATGAAAAATGCTTTACAAAAACAAATTTGAATGTTAATTTGATTAAAATATGAAATGAATGGACTATAATTAGTCTGTTTATGTGTTTAAGCATAAAACTATCTTTGCGAAGAGAAGTTCTATCATCTTAAAGTTGAATTAGAGTTTTATACCTAGGAATAGAAAGATGTGTAACATTACGGTATTGTTTAATGTAAGATTGTACATTAGGAATTCTACATCCGCAGATAGAAGGAACGAATTTATGTAAAAAATGCTTTTGAAACACAAATTTGAAGGTTAATTTTATTAAATAATTAAATCAATGGAATATATTTTGTATTTTCAAGTGTCAGAGTAAAAAACTATCTGCGCAAAGTGTAGTTCTTAAAATTATATCTAGATCTAGATCCTTTCGATCTTTTCTCATGTAAACATAGCCTAGATCGATGAAGTTATAATGTTTTCATAGATCTGATCAACTTTTTTTTTTACACTCTAAGTTGGTACCCAAGGAACATTTCTGCCAAGTTTTATGGTTTTGATTTCTATACTTGGACATACATACATACATACGCCTCACATTCTACTTTATATAGTACCATATATTGATCTCTCTGAATTGTCTCCGTCACAGATAGTAATTCCGGTTTGACCGCAAATCAAAGTTGTCTAGAAGGATCTGCTTTATTTTCCCACGCACATGCTATGTGACCCAAACAATACGGACAGTTTGCTTACTACCTGGTAAGCCCTTACTGTGTGCTGTCAAGCGTGACATTATACATTTTCACGTAACAAAATTTAATATCACGTGTTATACAAATTTGACATTTCACTCGCACTACATCGTCAATCATTAATCATTGTATTAATGTATGTTCCGAAGTCGTCGGCAGTACAAAACATCTACACAGATACCTGAGTTCTCATGTGACTGGACATACCTTGTGATGGTCAAAATACATTTCCAGATTTTTTGTTTAATGTTTTTTTTTTATGTTTCAATAATGTCAAATAGTGTTTCTTCCACGATCCCGTTTGAGTTAGTGCAGGTTAAGCTCAGAATTAATAGCTCTTTATAGTTCGAGTAATAAATATAAGAAGAAATTATTCTATACGGGCAACTTGCGTCTGGCTCAAGAAAAACTGGACGCCCTCCACCTCCGTTATGTGGATGGGATCTAAAATCTGTTAACATTGATACTGACCATTGGGAAGACATAGCCCTAGACCGCACTAGTTGGAGAGAGACGGTGACCAAGAAAGCTATGGACAGCGAGAAAACATCGGCCTCGACTTTTGAAGAAAAGCGTGCCACTCGGAAAATGGCCAGCTCCTCTACCACCAAAGCGAAAGCCACCTTGACTTGTAATATATGTGGACGGGAGTGTCTCTCCAAAATAGGGCTCCGCAGCCATATGAACAAGTGTTCGGGATGAACCAGAGTCATTGTACGACTGAAGGAGGCCAATGATAAGAAGACTGACGACATTTCTACGTTCTGGATGATCGAGTTAAAGTATTTTACCACAGGGCATGAACTGCCAAATGTGTATGCGACATTTCAACATTAGACAAAAGAAGAATACAACCAAATGATATTTACTTCCTGCAGACGTCGTAGACTAAACACATGTTTGTCCCGTCGTAGACTAAACACACGTTTTTCCCGTCGTAGACTAAACACAAGTTTGTTCAGTCAGTATACATTCACAGACAATCACAGTTCCATTATAGGCTCTACACTAGTATGTAGATATACACTATTTCTAGGCTAGCCAGGATAAAACAACTCTAAAAAGTCCGTGTCTTCAACCATTTTGTCAGAGTTCATTCCTCATGGCCTAATGAGATTTTAAATGCTGAAATTGACTATCAAGTAATCTGCCCCTGTTTCACTCATACAGCTGATTTGTTTTTGATTGGTTACAGAGTGAGCTAAACTTCTACAGTGGTACTGAGGGAACCCTCCTGCTTTCTGAAGCAACTAGCGGTACCTCCAAGAACAAATCATGTAACCTAAGTTCCTCAAGTAAATTCAACTCCTGGGTGATCAATCCCTTGTATTTAAGTCAGCGTTTCTGTAGAGCGAGATTAGCATACGACCATGAACGCTGTTTGCCTGAGAATCTGAAGCTGCTTGTTAGAGCCACGCTTAGCTGTAGAATAGGAGGGAGGAACAGAAAGAGGAAGAGGGGGGTGATGATATTTCTTCACCAAAACTGCTTCTATTAGATCTTCCCACGTGACCGCTAGTATTCAAACAGGATCAAGCCTTACAAGACCTGAAAGAGATTTGTGGTGCACGCCAGTAGCAAGCTCCTTTATAGAAACTGCTACCACCCTAGCCTAAACCGCCCTCAGGACTGCAAGCTTTGTTTCAAAACAAAACTAGAAAAAAAAAACTTAAAACTCATTAAAAAAAACACACTAAAAAAAAAAAGAACATTATTACCCATTGCGTTCAGCAATAAGGGGAAACATTGAAAAGTCAAAATAAGAAATGGCTTGAATGAAAAGAAAATTGTCAGACTCTCCAATACTGCAGTAATGAGAAGAACAAGTACTCACTTAAGATGGCACTCCACTTGGAGCTAGAGATGTATCCTATGTCATAGATGGCGCTCCACTTGGAGCTAGAGATGTATCCTATGTCATAGATGGCGCTCCACTTGGAGCTAGAGATGTATCCTATGTCATAGATGGCGCTCCACTTGGAGCTAGAGATGTATCCTATGTCATAGATGGCGCTCCACTTGGAGCTAGAGATGTATCCTATGTCATAGATGGCACTCCACTAGGAGCTAGAGATGTATCCTATGTCATAGATGGCGCTCCACTTGGAGCTAGAGATGTATCCTATGTCATAGATGGCGCTCCACTTGGAGCTAGAGATGTATCCTATGTCATAGATGGCACTCCACTAGGAGCTAGAGATGTATCCTATGTCATAGATGGCACTCCACTTGGAGCTAGAGATGTATCCTATGTCATAGATGGCACTCCACTAGGAGCTAGAGATGTATCCTATGTCATAGATGGCACTCCACTAGGAGCTAGAGATGTATCCTATGTCATAGATGGCACTCCACTAGGAGCTAGAGATGTATCCTATGTCATAGATGGCACTCCACTAGGAGCTAGAGATGTATCCTATGTCATAGATGGCACTCCACTTGGAGCTAGAGATGTATCCTATGTCATAGATGGCACTCCACTAGGAGCTAGAGATGTATCCTATGTCATAGATGGCGCTCCACTAGGAGCTAGAGATGTATCCTATGTCATAGATGGCGCTCCACTTGGAGCTAGAGATGTATCCTATGTCATAGATGGCGCTCCACTAGGAGCTAGAGATGTATCCTATGTCATAGATGGCACTCCACTAGGAGCTAGAGATGTATCCTATGTCATAGATGGCACTCCACTAGGAGCTAGAGATGTATCCTATGTCATAGATGGCACTCCACTAGGAGCTAGAGATGTATCCTATGTCATAGATGGCACTCCACTAGGAGCTAGAGATGTATCCTATGTCATAGATGGCACTCCACTAGGAGCTAGAGATGTATCCTATGTCATAGATGGCACTCCACTAGGAGCTAGAGATGTATCCTATGTCATAGATGGCACTCCACTAGGAGCTAGAGATGTATCCTATGTCATAGATGGCACTCCACTAGGAGCTAGAGATGTATCCTATGTCATAGATGGCATTAGTCATAAAAACATTTTTCTATTAATTGCAATGAAATATATTTTTATTTAATGAGAGAAACAAAATGATCACATTACAGTCTAAACTTTTGACTATACTCAAGTTGAAGATCAAAAACATACTGTTGACCATACACATCAGATTGACCATACACATCAGATTGACCATACACATCAGATTGACCATACACATCAGATTGACCATACACATCATGTTGACCATACACATCAGATTGATCATACACATCATGTTGACCATACACATCAGATTGACCATACACATCATGTTGACCATACACATCATATTGACCACATACATTATGTTGACCATACACATCATGTTGACCATACACATCATATTGACCACATACATTATGTTGACTATACACATCATGTTCGAAATATTTGACCATTAACAATGTTGATCATATTCATATAAGGCCCTGTTGGCCCTATACACTCTGTTAACCCTATACATTCTGTTGACCCTATACATTCTGTTGACCCTATACATTCTGTTGACCCTATACATTCTGTTGACCCTATACATTCTGTTGACCCTCTACATTCTGTTGACCCTATACATTCTGTTCCACCATGCAAACAGTCTGTTTCGTTATATCATATAGCTACGTTGACAAGTATATTGACTCAATACTAATATTTGTTTTAATATCGCCGTCTATTGTTCAACAAATTCCAAAGACTCTTTTGTCCGTCGATTTTGTTTGCATTTCAGTTGAGAGATTGTGTTTAGCGCTCCGTTGGACTCGGTAAGCAGCGTCAAGAGCATTGATATATTTATGAAGAAGCGATTTTCAATACAAGGTTAAAAAAAACTGATTGAATCTCAACAAATATTTAACATTAAGTTTGTTATTGTGAGTTACCATTTCTGATTGTTTCACGATCTAGAAACATTAATCCACTTCTTCTTCTGCCGCCTGAGAAATGGCAAAGCATTGGTTGGCTCTTCTTGTAGGTGTGAAAACTCCCCCTACACTTTAAGAATTTTGTTTTTTGGATAGGACGTTAGCATTGAGGTTTTAATTCATTCTCGACTAGAGCACGGCTATCGGTTCTATATGGCACTGCCATAGTAAAGGTCATCAACAGATGACCTTTACATCATCTGCCCCCATAGATCGCAAGGTCTGAAAGGGGAAACTTGACTACTTTTGATGGCACTGCCATGTGGCACGTTTTTTTTTTTTTTTTTTTTTTAAATTCTCAAACGGCAACGTTTATTGCGGCTTCCATGATGTCTGCTACCAACAGCTCCGCCTCTCTGAAATCTATTCCATGATGTCTGCTACCAACAGCTCCGCCTCTCTGAAATCTATTCCATGATGTCTACTACCAACAGCTCCGCCTCTCTGAAATCTATTCCATGATGTCTGCTACCAACAGCTCCGCCTCTCTGAAATCTATTCCATGATGTCTGCTACCAACAGCTCCGCCTCTCTGAAATCTATTCCATGATGTCTGCTACCAACAGATCCGCCTCTCTGAAATCAATTCCATGATGTCTGCTACCAACAGCTCCGCCTCTCTGAAATCAATTCCATGATGTCTGCTACCAACAGCTCCGCCTCTCTGAAATCAATTCCATGATGTCTGCTACCAACAGCTCCGCCTCTCTGAAATCTATTCCATGATGTCTGCTACCAACAGCTCCGCCTCTCTGAAATCTATTCCATGATGTCTGCTACCAACAGCTCCGCCTCTCTGAAATCAATTCCATGATGTCTGCTACCAACAGCTCCGCCTCTCGGAAATCTATTCCATGATGTCTGCTACCAACAGCTCCGCCTCTCTGAAATCTATTCCAGGATGTCTGCTACCAACAGCTCCGCCTCTCTGAAATCTATTCCATGATGTCTACTACCAACAGCTCCGCCTCTCTGAAATCTATTCCATGATGTCTGCTACCAACAGCTCCGCCTCTCTGAAATCTATTCCATTATGTCTACTACCAACAGCTCCGCCTCTCTGAAATCAATTCCATGATGTCTACTACCAACAGCTCCGCCTCTCTGAAATCTATACTCACGAACTATTTTATTTTGAGGAGGCTGGCGCAGCACTTCGGTCTTTTCCACATTGATGCTGAGGCTACAAACTCTTTTGAAGATCCTATTTATTTGAGGCATATATGGCGCGTTCAACTGCAAATAGCAGATCTCTGATGCAGTCATATTTGACTTTTGTCTTCGCCTTACTCTTTGAGCGTTGAATAGACTCGCATCAGTGCTAGTGAATTGTTAAATGGTAATTGTTCCAGACTATTAATTGGCGTACTATCCGAGATGGATTCAAACTAAAATCACGGGACGTACGATCCGAGATGGATTCTAATGCGCTTATCAAAGTTGTCCTCATCTGTCCTAAACACTGAGTGGGCATCATGTCAGTTTGTGTTGGGCTCAATCTATCAACGTTTGGAAAGAAAGAACAGAAAATGGAAAGGAAAACAACTCAAACAACAAAAACCTCTGAGTGATCTCCCCTGACAATCGCCTGCTTCAGATTTTTTTCCTATCGCGCCTGGGAAAGAAAAACAAAAGAAAAGGCTATCGGTTTCAAACCAAATTTCAAAGTTTCTCCAAGTTTTTTTCCCACTAGACACTCCGGTAGACAGTCTGTATAGACATCATTTGTCAGTTGAAAGAGAGAGAGAGAGAGAAAAGAAGAGGGGGGGGGAGTGAATGAAAAGGGAGGGGGGAAAGTAGGAGAAAAAAAAAGTAAATGTAATCGAGCAAACATCAAAATCGATACCGAGGGGAAAAAATCAATTACAGATTCGATGTCAGCCCTATTACAATTGTTTCTGCTGGGAATTAAATAACCATTGAAAGGTCAGTATCGATTATGCCAATGTATTTCTTCTTTTATTCTTCAGGGAGCATAGATGGCTGGGGATGAGAGGTGGTGTTAGAAGTCAGGGCGGGGAGGGATTGACATAGATTTCCTTAGTGCTTCGGGTAGGCGCTAGGAAATACCGGTAGGAGGCGCTGGTGGGGGGAGGCTCGATGCGGATTCAATCTCTGATGGAACAGAGATGATAGATAGTTGATCGGAGCTGGTTCAATGGGTGGGGAGGTTCAAACGATGGCTTGAGCGTGACTCCCTCCACGAGAAGCGAGGCGTGATCTTCTGATTTGGGTTTTATGAGATTTGGCCTTATAAAAGTTTTGGTCACTTTATCTAGAGCCTTTAATGGCCCTTCATGTGATTACGAGATCAGGGTATCTCCCTCTTGACATCAGCCTAGCTAACTTCCGCCTCGTCTCGAGTCTGTAGAGACAAAGAGAAAATTAGGTAGAAATACGAGTTCGTCTTAGAGTTTCTGGCTCAAGCAGAGCTTTAGGCCTCAATCTAGATCTAGGTTATTAAACATAGCGTAATAACCTTGAGAAGATATATGTATTACACGGAGGACAAAATTTGTTTAAGAAATACAAGCTCAATTGAAACAAATAAACTAAATGTTTTTTTTTTAAATATAATTCTTCCTTTATGAAGCTGATTGCAGCCTATGATTTCTCCATCACTGTAAGCAATATAATGTCTCATTACTGCAAAGAGTCTATTCAGTGAGCTCTGTGCTATCAAGTTCTTCTGTTCACAGTCCAGATCATGAGTTTAACTTAAGACTGAGACACATAATGTTCATGTACGCTTATTTATTTTTTCAACTCACAAAAGAAAAACTCGAGTGGAGTGCGATAATTCCCTCTAAAAGAGTGTTCAACATAAAAAAACACTTAAGCCATATTTAGTTTTAAGATGATGAAATTCACAAAACAATTATAGCCGAAAAACCAGATATTTCACTGTGTAGTTATTTATTTTTCCTAAAGTTATACAAAAATTGTCTAAAATATCAGTTCATTGTCCATCCAGTGTACTTTTGAATTCATTAAGAGTTTGCAAGCTAATAGGAGGAATTGTAATCAAAAGAAAGATTATTATCGTCACAACACAGAATATGTTTAAGTTGTGTTTGCCGGATTCCTTACCTGTTTCAAAAACAATGAAGGAACTAGAAAGTTAACCTGAAATGATTTAATAATAATATAACCGTAACAGTATTTGAATATACATTCTCTGTTTAAAACTCCTCACCTCAAGAAAACATTAAACAAAACAAAAAAAAACTAGAACAGACTCAAAATAAAGCTGTGAGATTTATAACAAACGATTATTCACATTTAATTAGAATAACACCATTAGTAAAAATCATTAAATTTAGAGACACTTGAGGACAGAAGCCTAAAAAGTAAAGACATGAATTGTTAAGGCTCTTTCGCGGTGTCGAATACAACCAATGATATAAACAGGAGGTAGCCTTCAAACAAATTCAGTAACACCGGCGAAACGCCGAAACCATCGATATAGGTAGTCGACGCTAGTGTTGAACATCAAACACTTTTAATACTCAAGAAGGGAACCGTCGAATGTCATCTACTTCTAGCCGTCTATATAATGTTTCTTACTCCAACTGTCATAAAAAAAAGCGTCTTCTTTATAGCGTTTCATAGAGTTTTCTTATTTTTAGCGGTTCCAAAGGGAAAAAGACGCTATTAGTTTTGTTGGCCTATCTGTTCGTCAGTATGTCCCGTTTAGATCTCAGAAACTAGAAGAGAAAATGAAAATCAGACATCATGATATTTTAGATCATTGAAAGTTCTGATGCAACGGCTACTTTTTTCTTTTCCGAAAGTGAACCATCTAATTTTTAAAATTATATATGCACGCAGATTTTTCAAAAAAATTACACCACTTTTCAATGAAAAACTTCTGGGGAGGTAACTTTTTTTTAAAAGGTCATGGACTTCTTCATTATTAAATCAAGCTTCATTCATAAATTTGCGCATTGGTACAAAACATTTGCATCTAAGGTCACAATGGTAAAAGTGTCAATGGATCATTATACAAAATATTTTCCATTTATTAACTAACTCATTGAATACTGATTCAAATGTTATTTTTAAATAGAATTTTGATACGAACTTCGTTTTAGTTATAAGTTTCAAAAAAAAAGAACTAGTTTTATAGCGCTCAGTATTGACATATCCTCATTATAGGGGCCAACACTTGACAGTTTAAATAAGACTAAATAGAGCCCAGATCTACATACATTTATAAAACGAGTTCTAGTCTAGATATAGTAGATTCTATATCAAGATTCTATATCAAGATTCTATATCAAGATTCTATATCTAGATCTAGATATAGACATAGATATAGACTTAGATCTTAATCTACATTTACTAGACCTAGACTTTGAGACTTATTAGATCTATTTCTAGACCTAGACTTAGATCTTGAATCTAGATTTAGATCTAAAACTAGGTCTAGATCTAGCTAGATGTATGTCTAGTTTGTATGACAAATGACAATGGAGATGCTAATTTGTATTTGCGAGGGGAAAGTCTTAAGACTTGAATTGTTGTCATTTGTACACAATTGTAGCTTAAAGTAGGTCAATTTTTTTTTCGTGTTTCCAATTGATCTAATCTTGTTAGAAGAATAGATCTTTTTTTAGTTTCTCTTTATGTAACATATTATTAATTTTTAATGTATGGATAAGTTTTATAATTATTATTTTATAAAATATAAGTGTACGCTAAATGAATATATGGAGATGCTGTTGCTGAGGGGTAAACTGGAAGTCCCGTGTTCCAATCCTGGTGAAGACTAGGTGGACCACTTCGGGGGCCTATTTCGAGTTTGTGTTTCACACAAACTTGTTTTTGTAACCTTGTTTAAAATTCTATCATGTCCTCGTCACTAAGTCAAAACTTCTCCCTATTCCCGAAACAAATAACTAATTCCTAATCGTGCCATAACGGAACCACGGACATCGACTCAGCAGTCTCATGGGGTCCAGGTCTACGACATCCAAGATCATTCCCTTCCCTCTAAAAAAAATTAAATATAGGTCATTAATCCGGCCTGCTCTACCCAAAGGTATTGCGGTCACAACAATAATTCTCATGCGCTGTACAGACATACATACCTAGTCTGGAAACCATAACATATGCCTTTAAATATCGCAACCAAACAAAATTCTGTGGAAATTTTCATAATATATTTTTAGCCGAAACACATAGGACATAGGTCCAGTCCTCATTCAGTCCTTTAATGCAGAATTTTAAAAATGCCAATTCAAATAAAACATCATGCTTGCGATTTTCGGACTGTCTAAGCCGTTTGATATCACATCCCATAACTGCACCAAATCAGCAAGATGCACATCGTATAGTACCTAAATGTATGTGTAGATAAAACATAGCCATAACCCAGTGCACCACGATGTCAAATATCCATACTCATAACCTAGTACATCAAGATGTTAGTAAATCCATACTCATAACCTAATACATCAAGATGTCAGTACATGGCTCATGGCTGCTTTCAAAAATTCGTTAGACCCATACCAAAAACAAATGTCCTAAACAATGTTTCCCAGTGCAAGTTTTGAGGTGTGACATTAGAACCAAGGCCAAGACCCTAAGCTAAATAATTGCATTTAAAAATACGACTTTTGACTCTGACCCGATTATGAGGATTAATGACTGTCTGGTAGTGTGGTATGCACTTCGGATTATCGTCAGGATGGATAAGGGTTTGAAACCCTCATGTCGCCTTCCATTTCCGTCCTGCAGGGAAGTTGGGGTATTTCTGAATCTTGAAAATTTCGACTCCATTTTCTGTAGACAGTTGTAATACATTAGTAAATCTTATAAACTAGTTTGACTTTTATATGAGGATTTAAGTCACTAGACGTAACAAAGTCAGACAATTTTGAATTGGTTTTCAAAACATAATCAATCAAATCTCGAGGGGAGATAATAGACATAAAAACTGGTTTTGTTCCCTTGGCAATTCCATTATTCCATAAAAACTTCAGTATATCCCACTTTGACATGTTAGACTTTCATTTGCTGTGGCTGAATGATTGTAGGCCTACATTGTATTTTATGTCTGTGTGTATTGAAACGAGGTATTTTGAACATCTGAAAAGTTCAGGGATGATGTGAACAAATATAAAAACTTCCATTTCATAGACAAACAAAAACCAAAAAAAAATGTTTGTTTTTGATCTAAAAAAAACGAGTATTTTCCTTGTTTGTCATCCAGAATGTCTACCACAGATGAATAGTGTATGAAGTAATGGGACCTCCCGCTAGTTTCTGTTGCCTTGGGTCGACGCGACCCTCGTGCACCAAACAGGGTTGGGGGGGGGGAGAAAAAAAGAACCTGACGGGCGTCTAGAAACAAGATAGGTGAGAAGATGGTGTGTACAAACAAACAAACACACGACGAAGACAGCAACACCAGGCCAGTGGTTCTCACAAGAACAAACTAGTTGCTCACATATTCTTCCTGTGTAATGTGTACAGTCTGAACTAAACTGTAAACAAAAGCAATGCAGATAAGTTCATTAGGCCACAGGTGGACTTTCTCAAGTAGTTTCAGATAAGTGAATTGGGCCCCAGATGGACCTTCTCAAATAGTTTCAGATAATTTCATTGGGTCCCAGATGGACCTTCTCAAGTAGTTTCCGATAAGTTAATTGGGCTCCAGATGGACCTTCTCTAGTAGTTTCAGATAAGTTCATTGGGTCCCAGGTGGACCTTCTCAAGTAGTTTCAGATAAGTTAATTGGGCCCCAGATGGACCTTCTCAAATAGTTTCAGATAAGTTCATTGGGTCCCAGGTGGACCTTCTCAAGTAGTTTCAGATAAGTTAATTGGGCCCCAGATGGACCTTCTCAAATAGTTTCAGATAAGTTAATTGGGCCCCAGATGGACCTTCTCAAATAGTTTCAGATAAAGAAAACACGGGTTTTAGATAATGTCGTGATTCATCGGGAACTATTCTGAGAACCAGGCGAAATAAAAGATGTGAAGATATGATTAAGTGAAGTGGCAGAGGCCCTACCCTAAGAGGAGAGATGAGAGGTAGACAGTGGAGCTTAAGAGTAGACAGTGGAGCTTAAGAGTAGACAGTGGAGCTTAAGAGTAGACAGTGGAGCTTAAGAGTAGAGTAAAGCTTAAGAGTAGAGTGACTGTAGAGACAAACTAGCCAGAATATTACTTAGGAGTACCCTAACCCAGACAACTAGCCAGTTACATAACGTTCTGACTTCCGGAGCGCCGACTTAAATATTTTCTCTTTGAAAAGGGCGTCTGTTTTTATAAGATAAGTAGATAAGAACTAACAATAAATCACAAACTATGTCGATCGTCCATGCCTTTAATACACTGAATGATATCTCACTTGAATTCATTACACCCGTAGTTCAGTAACTTCAGCATCAGGCAAGGAGTTAGAATGTACCTATAACAACTATCTTTGGTCATAGTGGTGATTGGACAATAGAACAACAGAACAAATGTGAATAAGAACTAACATTAATACTTTCATAAATAGAACCTGAACAAGTAACAAAAACAAGTTCTTTTCAAGACCCCAATTCCTACTTTATGAAGCTAACTACAACAACTGAGAGCAATGGACCTCATTCACCAATCGTAAACAAACAACATTTAGCCACGTGATAATATTGATAAAATTGAAAAAAAACGTATCACGTGACAGCCTTTATGGAGTGCGTAATTTGTATAGAAGAGATAGAGAACCACGTGGATAAATGTTGTTTGTTTACGATTGGTGAATGAGGTCCATTACTTTGCCCTTGATAGCTAATGAAAGATGGAATATTTTTTTATTCCGGCTTAATTCCCAGAATTCCTAGAAAATATTTTTTTTTGGTATAAACTCATGTATACTTCTAGTCAGAGTTAATAAACTTCTAATGGAAGGCATGTAGATCCAAACCTAGAAGACGGTGCGAAACAGTGGCGTAGCTAGGGTGGGGGAGGAGGGGGAGAATTTGAAAATCCCCCGGGCCCCCACATGGGGGGGCCCCAAAGGAGTGTTTTTTACATTAAAAATTTAATATTGCGCAAAATGCAGGGGCCCCCAAAGAAGTCATGCTACCCAGGCCCCCAGACGATGGAAAATTCCTAGCTACGCCCCTGGTGCGAAACATGTATTTATTTATTTAACACAATTAACATTAAGACATGAGGACTTGCAGACGTATGTTCAACATATAGATTGTCCTGAAGCCAAATTTTTTTGTTATGTTACATCGAAACATTAGAACGGACAAAGCTAAGTTTGTCCAATACGGCCATTGAGAGAGTATTTTTTTCCCCAAACTGTCCGAACTTTCCCAAATATCAACTGTCACGTTTCTAAGAAATCCTTAGACCTTTTTTCGAGAATTGTGTCAGATTCCTGTCTGCCCAGATTTTTTTTTTAATTCGCTGAAGAGTATACAAGCTGAATAGATGAATTACAATAAATAAAACATTATCTCGAACATCAATAACAGTAATAAATATACATTACTATAAATAGAAAATAGAACATTGATAAATAAACATTAAAAAATTGTAATACATGTATACAAACAACAACAAAATGACAGCGTGGAGCCATTAACTATAAGCTAGTTTTCAAATAAAACTCTGACGTCATGCTCATTCCAGGGCCAGCCGGACACGGAAACGGAATTAGCCCGTACGAGTCTCACGACAGTTAATTGATATTTTCCCATCGCGAGACCAAGTGACTGTCGAACTAATGAACGACCTAGCCGAGGAGCACGGCCGAGAGAGGCCAGCACATGAAGCGACTGAGACGAACACTGCCGACAAATTAGGTTACGTTACAGCTAAAGCAGCCTGATGGCTAAATCAAGTTTTCAACTTTCATACACTCTGGGCCTCAGCCCTGGAACACGGCGTGTGGGTTGGACAGTGAGTCTAGTTGCGTGTTGGTCTTGGAGAGTCTAAATATAGCATGGCAGTGTCCGAATTGCATTCAAACAAAACAACATACGAGCCTTTTGTTTCTC
This sequence comes from Biomphalaria sudanica, assembly GCA_036873155.1. Lineage (NCBI taxonomy): Eukaryota > Metazoa > Mollusca > Gastropoda > Planorbidae > Biomphalaria > Biomphalaria sudanica. Next base: position 76,136 of record JAZGLO010003317.1, on the reverse strand, counting down.
ATTGAACGCTCTGAATGTAATGAACTTTGGAATCTAGTTGTTGCTGCAGATCTAGTGCATGATAAGATCAAGGTAATTGTATTGGTCCAAGCAAATGGAAATTCAGTTTGACTACAATAGTTCACATCAGCATTGCTACTATAACAATAAGAATATAGATGCAAACACATCTGTAACATACGCGCGCACACACACAACACATAAGACAGCGCTTTATGAATTAGGCTTCTATGTACTTCTCGGTGACGACAAGTGACCTTGAAACACCCTGACTGAAAGTAGGACAAAGGAGTTTGTAAATCCTTCTGTCCAACATTAGTGAAAGGTAACTGACCACTTCGTCTAGATCTGATGTAACTTTGGTATTATGGTGCAAATTGTCGTAAAGAATTTGTTAGTGTTTTGGAAAGGCATATTTCATGAAAAAAGTACTTGATGTATTTTAGTATAGATATTGTTCACTCAATTTTAGTTTGTGTTTTTTTGGGTGCTACATAGGTATTAATATTCTTGCACTTGGTCTACGCTTAGGATGTTGATTTGAATTTCTGAAAGATGGTCTTTTTCCCTTCCTAAAATTACCATTCATTGAGTGTACATTTTGAACCTCCAAAATAAGAAAGTTATCTATGCCTGGTATATCTGTTACTACAATCTGGTCGTCTTCATCTTACGACATCCCAGAGGTGGCGCTGATGTGGCGCTGATGTAGTGCTGATGTGGTCTATTGTGACGTACCTGGCCATTTGATTGCAGAATGGCTGCAAAACAAAGATTGTAGGCGCAATATTCAAAGTGTATGCCGGAGATTCGTGAATTTGTATTCAACTAACGGAAACTCACTTCAGAAAATGTAAATATATGTTACAGCTTTTTCTGAATCTCATTTTGAAACAATGTAGACTAGCTTTTTTTTTCACCTCAATTGTCCTCACATGTAGTCAGAATTTTATAAAATGAAATCGCTAAAAAGGGTTCACACGTACACAAACTTTATTCTCTATGACATCACGCACTGTCAACTCCACTTACACACATCTGGTCACGCTCTGAGTTATTCCAATTGAGCAATACAATACACACATACACACACACACACCTTCACTCGTGAGAGTACATATGTTATTTAGAGTTTGACACTTGTGACATACTATAACAGAAGCAAACACAAATAAGCACTATGTATCAATATATTTATTATTATGTTGTATTAAGTTGAGCAGGGAGTCCTGGACATGCCCAGCAGATGTTAACGGCAAAGTAGCGAGAAACAAGTTTGAAGAACTTTTTTTCCCTCTATAGTGCAAATAGTCCAACTCTATAATCAAACATAAAATTACAGACAATTTATTGATCTGAAAAGATTACAGACTAGTATACTGCGCCTTTGACCTTTAGCAAACTTGTCAAGATTATCTAGAGGTTCTTAAAGTCATTAAAAAGGTGTTGAATACTTAGTTACATTCTCTTCATGGCTCAATAGTTTGGACACCAAGAAGCAAAGGAAAGATCACTCTTTTATTTCTCCAAGTTGGACTAGAGTTTCCCCACGAAAAAAAAAGAGGGGGAAACAAGTAGTATTGACCCGTCACTAAATAGCAGGGCCAGACTTGCTACCATGTTGACCAAGAAGTCATGGAAAGATCACTCTTTTATTTATTTCTACCCCACGTTACTTAAGCTACGAAAAAAAGAGGGGGGGGGGGAGAACAAGTAATCTACTCTGTATTCACCCGTCACTAAATAGCAGAGCCGGACTCAACCGTTGTGGGGCCCCATGCGAAACGAATTTCGCGGGGCAAAGTTTAAGTGAAAATTAAGAGTTTGTGTTAGAAAATAAATTCTTCTTTGCATTTAATTCATTCTTTACTAAGTATAGAATTACTTTACGAGCCTTGCGTGTAGCGAAACTATACTGTATATCATAAAAATTATATTTCCAACATAGATCACGCTCATTAGCAAGAGTTACCAAATGTTTCAATTTATCTACGAGAATTGTTGACCTAAAGTAAATCTTCATTATTTTTAGACGCGAAATGCTTCTTTCACCAGATTTCACAATTACGGATATTGCATAATGCCTTTTTTTTTAATTGCGCGTAGGATTGGCGTTTTTCATATTGAATGATACCCCAAAATGACAATTTTTGTGTATATATTTCAGGAGATTTGTATGAGTTTTCAAAAGATTTTAATAATTTCCGGAGATTTCCAGGACTTTTTTGTATATTTTGCAATTTCAGGAGATTTCCAGCAGGTCCTGTAAATCGGGCGGTCGCGGGAAATCTGTTATAAGTTATAAAATGGTTTAATTTAATAATTTAAACCTAGAATTAGCTCGGATCGTATGAAAGTGCGGGGCCAACTGCGGTCGCATAGGTTGCAGTGGCCTAAGGCCGGACCTGCAAAATAGCGGCGTTTGCTACTCCGTGGGTCGACTAGTATTATATAAACTAAATATATATAAGTCTTCTAAAAGCGATCACATTTGTTTAAAAAGAATAGTACAGCATTGTATGATTGTATGCATATTCCTATAATTTTGTTTTTGAAAATAGTGATTTATTTATAATATAAATATATGCTTGTTTGCAAGATCAGGTACAGTCACACTGTGAATAGTTAGAAAGATGAAAACGTTACCACTTTAAAGGCTATAAAAAATTATGTCCACAATACAAATCCCTATACAAATCTTTCTCATTATGCATGATATGACTATCTTATAAACTGACTACACAAGCACTAAACAAAGACTAAAGTCTAAACAGTTCCGCTAAAAGCCTGTCTGGACATCAGTCGTGTGTTTGCCGGCTAGTATTGATCTGTTATTGTAGGAGCTCACCTGTCCAGGTATATTGGCCATAACAGTTAGGTCAAAGTAATCTTGGTGCAAGCGTGGGTTGTGTTATTTAAAGCGTCGGTACCGCGAGTCAAACAGCTCTTCAAGACAACATTGTTTTGTTTGTATCACACTTGAATTCAATCCACTTATGAAACAGTGAGCAGTATCTCACCGAATTAAATCTTAGTTCCGCAGCAACATTGAAGATTTTTACAATAGAATAGAAGATTCATTACAACTCAGATATCTGATACCAAATATCTGACGAATGCTGAAATGCTTGTTTAGCTGAAAGAATTCAGCTTTATGAAATGGAACCTTTGAATGGAAACTACTATTCACACCAATAGCGCTTCATTTCAATCATTCATTCATATAAGTAGACTTGACATGAAGTTTGAAATTTATTGAGTAAATGGACGCCCAATAAAAACCCGTCACTCCTGTCTATTGGTTTTCAAAATTAAAAATCAAACGTACTCTAATGTTCTAATTATCCCCCTTTTCATTAATTTACAGTTCTGTGAAGAAACTGGAAAATTCTAGAATGCATACAACTTCCTGTTTACACTTCTCTTGCAACCTTAAGGCTCACCTTGCGTGACAATAATCTTTGTTAATGTGATCTGTTGAAAATGTTGTTTTGGCCCCACCTGGTACCAGTATGTAGCGACATTGTAGCCCCACCCCCCTCTACTCAACAAACTTTTAGTTGAAGCTCTAATCTTATCTTATATATTACAGACGATACTGCAAAAAAAAAATATAATGGGTATTTCCGGATCTCTTCTCAGTCACGTGGGTGTGTTGTTTACATTAATGACCTCATTGATTTCATTCTAATTTAAACATGAAAATAGTCTAGATCTATACATCTTTAAGTACTAAAAAGCATGTTACAATAATTCACTAATTTTTATGATTATTTATTAGGACTACTAAATCTAGGCTACATACATATATTAAACATAAATGAATAACAGCACCAGGGACCAAGTTTTTAAGAGAGAAAGTAGTGAATTAAAATGCTACGAAAATAAGGGCATGCGCCGACCGAGGCTCGAACCTGTGACTCCGGATTCGACACCACCGCCTAGCGATAACGCACCAAGCGAAACTAACCTCTAGACCATCGGAATGTCCAAAAAAACATTCTTCTGATCCAGAGTCATCTTGCCCGTATGCAAATTACCACCCCAGTGGTCAAAGGTCACAAGCCCCAGCTAGCCCCTCCCCTACCCTCGCAGCATCCGTTCACTAACAATTTCGATAGAGCCGATACAGACAGCCGTTAGGCATGTTTTAGACAAACGATGGCTCTATCTAATTGTATATTTCTCACAAAGACAAGTGGACAACATAAACACATTACATATAGAAGCTTCAGTGGGTACGAGCAATAATGCTGTAAATCTAGGCTAGCACTAAATCTAGATCTACATCTTATCATAGAAAGATATTGCCATTATTGCCGTGTTTAAGATCACAGTCACGTGACTTTTTATAAAGTAGGTCAGAGATTCGGAACTACCTCGTTACGTCCTACGTATTTCAGTCTAGTCATGCAATGTTAATCAGTGACTTAAACCCTGCTAAGTCGTTGGCTTTTCTGGCTGATTCAGGCAACCCATTCCATTTTCTAATATATGCATAACAACCGCTCTTCCCGCAAAGATCCTCATCAAACATTTTTGCTTCAAAGCAGAGTGGTAGAAAGGGCGAATTAAAGCACGTGTCTCCATTGAATATTTTGTAATGAAGAAATGAAGAAATTTTAGATTCAAGGAAGTTGCAAAGAAAGCTAAGAATTTGCTGAAATATCGAAAATACTTTATTTCCATTACATGCATTTACCTGTACACAAATTGTGTAATTTTTTTTGCAGTAAAAGACCGTAAGTTTCTCGAACGGGGGATGGGGGGTAGTGCGATTGTTTAATAACCTAGCCCAGATCCACTAGTGCGTATTATTCGTATTGGGTCTAGGTCTACCAGCGTTTACAAGCGGGGCTTTTATAAGCTGAGGGGCCTGGAGTGATTTTTTACCTGCCCGCTTCCCTTGCCGTCGGCTAAACCTAAATAGAAAGTGTCTGCTATGTGCCATTGATAAAATCTGTAGGAGACGCCTCTGACTCTGTGCACGATATCAAAACGATTTGCTATGCCTTCTGTACACAGCGGCCATTTTTTTTTGTACCGATATCATTTCCGGCCTTTGCTTAAATCCCACAACTGTAATAGAAGAAAAGATAAAGACATTGTGGGGACTGTTTGATAAAGGCATCGATTTGTTCCTGGAATAGCTCTTCACTGGGAACTCAACTGCGCACAAGTGGACGCCGGTCAGCTGATAAGATTTCAACTTTGTGTTTTTATTAATTTTTTTCTTCCTTCCATTCTTATTCTCGGCAGCTGCGGGCTTCGTGTGACACGTTGCATCTGCATATTTAATAAACTTGGGCAAACTTTTTCCAACAAGAAACCAAAACGAGGGTCTTAGCCTCGAGTTAGATTTCAGAAAATATTGACCAGAGACACTGGAGGACACGCGTAGTCTCGTAGTACAAAACTTATGATCTGTCTGTGTCGCAACACGTGCATTAATGGCCACGCAAAATTTTACGACATCGACACGATTTTACGACAAACAGGAGAATTTACGACTTACACCAGTGTTTTACGACATTCGTAGAATGTTTATTGCACACTCGGAATGATTCGACCAGTTCTAAAAACAGCTCATTATTTAAAAAGAATTAAATTTTACGACGACTAAAATATTCATGAAAATGGTCACTACATTTTTCTTTAACATAATCTAATCATATTAAGGCATTTCCAGAAGATTAATACCTGATGGGGCTACATACAAGCTTTGGGAGACGCAGAAACAACTTAAAATGTTGTTTTCTTTTTATAAAACTTGTGTGGACTTCTTCTGTAATGGTAGAACATTTGAACATGTTTTTTTTCTTCTTTCCGTTCTTGGATCAAGTTTAAACTTTGCCCATTTATTCATTGAAATACAATAATACAATGCAATACATGAATTAAAAAACAACAACAACAATTAGTTTATTGTTGGTGAATAATTATTTTGTTTTATTTCGAAATAGGGGAAATAAATGCTGTGGGTATATACATATAATAAATATATGGATTTAGTCCCCTTATTACGTTTTGACACGTTTTTTTCCCTTACTTCCCACTATCGAATCAAGTTGAAATTTGACAAAATTATTCACAATCGATTACAGTGCACGAATCATTTCAAAAACTTAACCAGTTGGTTAATCAATTATTACTAGTTAATTTTGTTTTATAGGGATTTGGGGGCCGAGGGTTTGTCCTTTTTAGGGGCCTCTGCATTTTGAAATGTAGGTAAAGTGGTCAATAATACTAGGTAGATTGCCATTCGCATTGGTTTGTGGATCTGAATTTGTTCTCGTTTAAGACTTAACCTTCATTTTATGAGTTTGCTGGACAGACCTAATGAGGCAGTAGCCTCAGCAAGTTCATGGACCTAATGAGGCAGTAGCCTCAGCAAATTCATGGACCTAATGAGGCAGTAGCCTCAGCAAGTTCATGGATCTAATGAGGCAGTAGCCTCAGCAAGTTCAGGGACCTAATGAGGCAGTAGCCTCAGCAAATTCATGGACCTAATGAGGCAGTAGCCTCAGCAAGTTCATGGATCTAATGAGGCAGTAGCCTCAGCAAGTTCATGGATCTAATGAGGCAGTAGCCTCAGCAAATTCATGGACCTAATGAGGCAGTAGCCTCAGCAAGTTCATGGATCTAATGAGGCAGTAGCCTCAGCAAGTTCATGGATCTAATGAGGCAGTAGCCTCAGCAAGTTCATGGACCTAATGAGGCAGTAGCCTCAGCAAATTCATGGACCTAATGAGGCAGTAGCCTCAGCAAGTTCATGGACGGCAAGTTGATGCTCTTTTCCGTGTGTGCAAGAAGGGCGCAGTCGTCCGTATAGAGCAGATCAGAAGCAATCATCTCTTTATAAAGTGAAGAGCAGGCGCCGTATGTTAACTATGCTGCAATCAGTGTGTAACCTGATTTAGATGCCTTCATGCAGGCATCGCCTTATTCTATTTAGCATTGCTCCAAAAAATATTGCCAAGAGTGTCGAAGCAAGCACACAACCCTGCTTTACACCATTCTCTATAGAGGACTGAGCTTATAGGTCTCCGTTGTATCTGATTTGACCCTTTTGACTCTCATGCAGTTGTTTCAGTAGGACAATGAATCTTGGAGGGCATCAGAGCTGAGATAGAATCCTCCACAAGCCATCGCGAATCACCGTGTCCAATTCTTTGGTGAGATGAATGCAGTGTACAATTCCAGGTTTCGCTCCATGCATTTTTCCTGCATTTGACGCAAGACAAAAATTATGCCCGATGTGCCTCTACCAGCTTGGAAACCATACTGACTGTCAGAAAGCACACTGCCTACTTTGGAGTTGGTCAATCCGGCAAGGCATATCCTGGCAAGTTTTATTTCTCCACCACTTAAAGTAAGGTAATGCCATTGTAATTGAAGCAGTCTGATTTGTCACTCTTTTTTGCAGGGATACGATGGTGGCATACCGAAGCTCTGGCGGGATATTTAAGTAATTAAATACTAAACAATTGACAGTGTCGCGTTTTGTATATTCAAAAGTAGGAGCTGAGTAGTCTATGCAATCTGTTGTCTTTGTTTATGACTTCCGATGACGTCATGAAAAAATATGGCTGACGTCTCAATATCGCTTTTAATTGTTAGATCTAGACTTTGGTCACTATCCTGTATTACACGCTCTCTTAATCCTCGGAATCTAACGCAGTGTCTAAATAACAACGATTACGTTCTAGTAATAGATGATTTTAAAGAGTGTTAAAACTTGATCACACAGTAATATTCCGAGAACCGCTGCTGGCTCTGTTGTATTCTCTGTGCTGTTGTTATGAAGCTGTTCAGGTGACAAGGGCGATACATTATTGCATCACTGAGACCCAACCAACATGCAAACACACTTCTTCCATCGCCATCACTCAGGCCGACCCCTGCTCCATGAAACAGACCATCTTGTCCTGTTGGCCTCATTAATCTACTGTTATTGTCAGGTCTGACTGCTCTGGTCACTCCTCTCTCTCTCCCAGCCCTTCCCCCGTCACCACCTTACTCAATATTAATTTTACACACGCACACGCGCGCACACACAGGCGGACATCTAGGCGCTTGCAACCTGCCATAGCTAGCACAGTGTGATGCTATGTAGCAAGAGACTGTGCGTGTCTCAGTGTGTGAGTAATGGAATATCATGTTGTTGGTTTTTTAATACGGGAAAGAGGCGGGCCACCCTGAAGGCCGGACACTGATACCATCAGCGGTAATTCAGAACTTTGAAATCAAGACACACAGAAATAGCTCTCCTCATAACAACAGATCACGCAATGACAGCTCTAATGATTTAATCCTTACATTGAAGGATCTATCTACCTGGAGCTGTTATAATGCTGGAGATCAACTTAACGGACAATCACAAAGTTGGTAACTCAATTCTGTTGGACTCGGCGTTTCACATCAAAGCATTGCGATAACATCAAGATCTACGTCAATACGAATAGTATTAGGACATACTTACAGAGATACCTTCATTACTGCATTAGAAATTTTGATAAAAGGATGCGAATCCATGGAGGCCAGAACTAACAATAACTAAACAATCTACAGGTTAGGGCCAAACTAACATTAACAAGCTAAAGGTTATAACCGAACTAAGAATAACTACACAAGCTAAAGGTTAGGGCCGAACTAACCATAGCTACACATGTTACACGGTTAGGGCCGAACTAATAATAAATACACAGGATACAGGTTACGGCCGAACTGACAATAACTAGACAAGCTAAAGGTTAGGTTAAAATAACGATAGCTACACATGTTACAGGTTAGGGCCGGACTAGCAATAACTACATAAGCTACAGGTTAGGGCCGAACTAACAATAACTACGCAAGCTACAGCTTAGCTCTGACGTAATATACTGTGTTACTGTATCAACATTGGCTTTAGCTCTGACGTAATATACTGTGTTACTGTATCAACATTGGCTTTAGCTCTGACGTAATATACTGTGTTACTGTATCAACATTGGCTTTAGCTCTGACGTAATATACTGTGTTACTGTATCAACATTGGCTTTAGCTCTGACGTAATATACTGTGTTACTGTATCAACATTGGCTTTAGCTCTGACGCAATATACCGTGTTACGTATCAACATTGGCTTTAGCTCTGACGTAATATACCGTGTTACGTACGTATCAACATTGGCTTTAGCTCTGACGTAATATACCGTGTTACGGTATCAACATTGGCTTTAGCTCTGACGTAATATACTGTGTTACGGCAACAAGATTGACTTTATCTCAGCCCTTACACAAACTAGTTAACTAATCATACCGCATGTTTCATCTTCGCTGGTCAGCGTATATTTTTGCTGGCTGCTTTTTTGGATTCACGATGCAAGTGATCGCCCTGGTCACGTTATTGTCCAGCCTAGCACTCTGGCCCGTGTAAACAAGCGACTGTATGGCCAGCGTACGTCCAATGTATATCAACTTTCCTCCTAGGGGCCGACACCAGAACGAGGGCAGGCAGTGACATACAGCGTCCACGTGACCAGATGATTACTGCCCCTCCAAAGCAGAAATTTTCTTCAGTCACGCAACATGCTAATTAGCCGAGCCGAGTATTAAAACAGGACGGGGCGGGGGCCCTAATTTTGTACCGATCACTTCCCATCCAGATGTTAATTAACTGATGCGATGTTCACGTGACCAGGTTGATGCAGTGCAATGTTTCGTTTACTGGGGGTGAGGGAGGGGCGAGGGGGAACAAATCACGAAAGATTACTAAGTAGGTGTCCAAATGTCAATTAACATGTCAGGATGACGTGATGACATTACGTGAGTAGAATTGGAAGCAGTACACTCACCTCCAAAGAAAGTGCGCATGTAGAATATATGCTCACACACATGCACACCATACAGATATTCCAGAAAATGCTGCGAGATTGTGACGTAAATGCGTGACTGCTTGATTCACTGATGAGGTTTGAGTTCGAACCCCGATGTGGAATAGATTTTTGTTGTCGAGATTTGATTCGATGTGAATTGTGTTTGAGATGAACATTAAAACGTACCAGCTTTCATTGGGGATCATCTCAATACTTTTACATCTTTGGCTGTTGTGTTTGTGTATTTCTTCGTTAGTCAAACAGTTTTAGAGTGTACAAGAGTGTGGGAAGCGTGGTCGAGAGGCTAAGTGCGCTTGAACTTGGATTGTCTTGGCTACCTAGAAGGGGGCACGAGGTTCGACACCCGACTCGGGCAGAGTTGTGTTTACTGAGCGCCTAAAGGCAGCACGGAAAACCAACTCCTAGATACCCCCTCCCCCCCCACGGTCCACAAATGAGGTTGGACCAAAGCGCTCTGAGCATGATATAAGCATGAAAGTAGCGCTATATAAAAGCTATAATATATTTATTACATTCAATTATTTATTATTCAGATGAGAATTTTAAGCTTTAGACCAGTGTTTCCCAAACTGTGTTTTGCGGAACACTGTGGCCTAAATAGGTGTTCCAAAATTACTGGAATAATTAGCTAGTAGTCCAACACATGAATTAATCTCACTAAAAAAATATAAACTATGTGCTCCGCTAAATGCTTAGAATGTGCGAAATGTTCCGTTAAAGAAAAGGTTTGGGAACCACTGCTTCAGACGATCTTTCAGAGATGAAAATATTACGTCCAAGTCCAAACCTCGCGCAGCAAAAGATGATGCAGACAGTGTTGGAACTGAAGACTGTCGTGACCACAGTCCAGTCAGCTATATGTACCAATATACAGTCTACAAGTACGTACATTTATGATTAGGTTAAAGAGAAATGTCTATAAATAAATGGCTGATGCAAATATTAGGAAGCTTGTTTACATCTCGTAAGTGCCTTTGTGTGTTTGTAAACGAGTAATATTAAATTTGCTATTGGCCTTCCCCCCCCCCCCCCCCCTATTGTTTTGTAAACAAAAAAATGAAAACAAATTTTGTATAAAGTACCTGGGAGAAGGTTTCAGTGCAGCACTTAGACGCTCAGCAAAAACAACTTAGCTAGGGTCGCGATTCAAACTCGAGACTCCTTGATAGGCAGCCAAGTGCCATGCCACACAACCACACATCTCACTATCTCAAAGTCACGTGACTGCCAGTTGAAAATAATCTTGAAGCAGAAGTCATGATTTAATTCCGTATGGTGGACAAACAAGACTTACTTCAAGCCGCTCGGAAGAACTAGTTAGTGTGCATTGTGTTACGCTAGAAGCGGGAAGATGTCCTGATGACTTGAAGCACCAAACTGCTGGTAGACAACTAAACTGCTGTAGGCGTATGCTATTTTAATTTATAAAGCTTGAAATAACTTGAAAAACTTCCTTTTTTTTGTGAACAAACCTAAATATAACTTTTATTATAATATAGACAAAATCAACTTGATATGAAATGAAAATAACAAAGACAGCTATCTTGCATCATTCACAACCAATTGTTGCGCTTGGCATATTGTGTACAGAAAGCAGGAAATATTGAAGTATTGATAAACTACTGATTTAAAAACGCTTAGACCCAATGGTAATTTATTCTGCATATTATTATAATCTCAATTCGGAAATGATTAGTGCCGCTAAATTAAAATTCAACGTGTACAAACAGAAGAAAGGAACTTGTGTGGTAAAAGCAGAGTAGATACTACCATCAAATGCTACTCTAGTGATATTTATTTGACAATTTAGCGTCATTAACTGAAACTTTGCATGGAAAAGTATCAGGCTAGAGTAACACCTTTAGTAAAATCACTAAATTTAGAGAACTTTTAGGATAGAAGACTAGACAATAAAGTAGCAATTATACATAAAACAATGAACCATAATCTTCAAATACAAAAACAAAATCTAATAAAATACTTAGAAAGACACAGAGATAAAGGTACTTTTCTCGTTCAATATGCTAGGACAAATTTGTACAAAAGCTTCTTCTTCCATAGTGCTATTTAAGCATGAAATGGGTTGCCTGAGCCAGCCAGGAATACCAATGACTTTGCAGATTTCAAGTCATTGGTTAACATGCATGACTAGATGCGTAGGACGTAACCATATTCTTTTTTGAAGTAACGTCTGTATTATATAAAATAAGATAAGATAGAAAGAAGAGAGGCAGAGTAAGAGATGGGAAGACAACATCAAAGAATGGAAGGGCTTCCTCATTGAAAGAGATTCTAGTTTAGACAAAAGACAGAGAGAGATGAAGCGAGACGCTCGAGAGATTCTTTGCGGTACCGTACAGACCTGTGATGCCTAAAAAACGGCCCGCGGGCCAGATCCTAAAAGAATGTTCAAAATGTATCTTTACCTACGTTAGGGCCCTCACTTTTTTCTAATGAATTACTAACAAGGCATTTAACATTTGTGTGTTCATGAAACAGGACTATAGAATCTATTAGGAAAAGTGAACGGATCTTTACTTTTTTTGTAGAGCATGATACCATTGTTAGCCTACATGTTTGCTTTTATAAAGAAAGTCTGAGGCTGTTTTTAAAAAACAATAACAACAAAATATCAACAGAACTTGTGGCATTTGTTTGAAGTGTAAAGAGAACATTCAACTCTCCCACTACTTCCATGTAGTGTACTAGATCCTCGAGTTTCAAATAAAATAGTTTGAGGCCAATTTCATGAAGTTTTTGTATCGTTTCCATCGTTCGGCCCGCAACACTAGTGCTGGAAATGAAAATGGCCCTAAGATTGAATTAGGTTGGGCATCACTGATATAGAGACTAAGGAGCTGGTGAAAAAGTTAACATAGAACCTTAGAGATCATAATGTAAACAAACAGATTAATATAATTAACATATAAGGCGAAACTCTTTTTTATAGGTTGGTTTCACAGGATTTGAGGGGGCCTTGACCTTTACGACCTTCAAGAAGAAACTTTCGTAATGTTTCAAGTTTAGTACCGGTACCTGGAGTGACTAGAGAAAAAACAGCTGGAGCTCCAGGTTCCTGTAAAACTACGGAAGCTGTGTCGATACATCACTCCCACTGTTGATTAGTCGCACCACTAGAGTGTGAAACGATCAAAACTTGGCTGCTTTTTGGCGCGAAAACAAAAGTTGTGCTCTGGCGTGGAGTTCATCATGCGATGTTGAATGTACATGGACGCCATACCAAGTGTTTTTTTTTTTTTGAGGTTTCTATTAATAGCTCAGGAGCATCATCCATTTGATTCGTTTCCCCTTACACCAGTGCTTCCCAAACTGTGTTCCGCGCGGCCTGGCTAGGTGTTCCGCGAGGTCTGATTAGTTGTTCCGCGCGGCCTGGCTAGGTGTTCCGCGAGGCCTGATTAGTTGTTCCGCGCGGCCTGTCTAGGTGTTCTACTAACTACTGGAATAATTAACAAGTAGGCCTCACGTGAATTCATCTGTAGAAACTGGCTTAACGTCACACCAGACTTTAGAATTCAACTTAGTTTTATCGCGCCTGATATCTAGACCTTATGCTATTCAAGGGCACAATACCATCAAAGTCATATATCACAGACACATATATATCGGGCACAAATTGCGTAAATTTCAGTTTCATCAGAGATCAGGTATGGGAGAAACAACGTGTAAAAAAATTTTACCCGACAGACAGACAGACAAACAAAGTTGAACTAAGCTTTGTAACAAATCAGTGTGATTATACATTGGTTTACATCCATTTGAACAAACTGATTTGGCATGAAGAAGTGCGTGTGTGAGTGAGAGAGTGTGTGAAAAACTTGAAAACAGTCAAAATGACAGCTTTAGTAACCACACAGGTGATTGGAGCAGGCTTAGTCATGCGTAACTACCACCATTTACCTAGAAGTCAGGAACTCGTGTACAAGTGAAAAAAGAAAACAAAATAAGTAATTCTGAGTGAACACGTACTAGGTTCCTCTTTAGTTATTATTAACTTCAATCACTTTTACTCATTATCTACATAGGTAACTTATTAATAGCAAATTATTGTCAAACTCGCAGTTGTAAATATATGTTCCATGTTTCGGATGTTCCTTCAGAGTTGAAGATAATTTACTTCCTTGTTTAAACCTCTCGCAGGACGACAGGCTATGGTAGAGTGCAGGGTATGAGCCCGTGTCCATCTAGACGACAGTCCAGCGCGCATACCGCACAACCAAGCAGCCATCCAGACAGCTGTTACACTTAACAATATATATATCAGGAAAGAACAACTTGCGCAGTATGCTTTCTTTATTCTTCTTCTGAAAGCTTACTCGATCTATCGACTTTTTTACATCAAAAAAAATTCTTGAAATAACATGTGAAACTGCTTCAGACAGTTAGTAGAAACTGTTTTAATTAGTTCTAAAAAAAATGTAAAACGTCTGAGATTTTGTTTAATTTTTTTTTTTAAGTTAAGAAGAAATTACTTTTTGCACTTTTCTGTTTTTTTGTGAACTTTATGCAGTGAGGCACGAACCTCTCTCTCTCTCTGTCTATTTTCAAAGCCCCTTGCAGTTGTGCAAAGTACATTTATATGCTATATAGATCTCATGCATGTCGGCATGATTTCCCAGTGCGAGACAGAAACTGGGTCAGAGAGTGCTCTAGTTTTACCATGACATCCTGCCTACTAGCAGACGTGAGATTTAGTGTGGAGTTATTCTTCTTTCTAAATAGAGCGTTGTATTCCCAGTCACAGACAATTTGAGTTTCAAATGCAACGGGCAGAAGTACGGGCCTTGTGGGTGCTCTGATGTAACTCAAGCCTTAATTGATGTTGAAGTTTGCTTCCAGCATAATGTGAAATGATTCACATGGATAGCCTGTACGCCCAGACACTCAGCGGCAATGGTTTATGTCTTTGCCACGTGCAGCGGTTCTCACACAATGTACCTCAATGAGCTCCACATTCAAATACTTTGATCTATCTGATATTTCATAGTTTACTGTTGAAGAACAATATGGCACCGAGCTCTTTAATTCAGCTATAAACATATAGTCTCTGACATGCCTTATCTTGAAACTTGAAAGAATAAACTGTAACAAAAAAATTGAGAGCCTTCCACCGCTTCAACATAAGAAACATTCACGTCAAGCTAATATTCTTTTGAGCCCTACGTCCAGATTGTCTGCGTTTATCCGCAGAGTTTGAGCCAGTGCATCAAACGCAGTATCTGACTTTTACGATCTATTCTGCTCCCTTTGAAAACCAAAAGTACTTTCTCTGTTGAAGAGCTAGCGCATAGATTCAGATGTAGGTCACATATTCAGGGCCGGCGTACTAATTGCGGGGTCCAATTTAATGAATGCTTCCTATATTCTATATATTTTTTTTACAATAACAACTATTATTATTAATAAAATCATTATACCAACATTTATTATACAACATGCAAATCAAATGCAATAGGAGCTAGTAGGCTAATTAAAGTGACGTCAATGGTGTGATACACTAAATTTGTTAACCCTTGAAGTTCAACATCTCTTAAAGCCTGTGACCTGAGCCAGGACTGAAAGTGATGTGCTAAATGTACATTGCGAGGCCTCTGTCATGCGCGGGGGCCCAAATTTGGAGCAATGGGTCCAATCGACAGAAGGCCGACCCTGCACATAATGAGATGTAGCTCATATATTGAGATCTATCTCACATATTCAGAAGTACATCATATGCTGAGATATGGCTCACATATTGAGAAGTACCTCTTATGTTCAGATCTAGCTCACATGTTCGGAACTAGCTCACATATTGAGAAGTACCTCTTATGTTCAGATCTAGCCCACACATTCAGATCTAGCTCACATATTCAGAAGTACATCATATGCTGAGATATGGCTCACATATTGAGAAGTACCTCTTATGTTCAGATCTAGCTCACATATTCGGAACTAGCTCACATATTGAGAAGTACCTCTTATGTACAGATCTAGCTCAAATATTCGGAACTAGCTCACATATTCAGAAGTACCTCTTATGTTCAGATCTAACCGACACATTCAGATCTAGCTCACATATTCAGAAGTACCCCATATGTTCCGATATATGTAGTAGCTATAATTGGTAGCATTGGTACAAATGCTATAAGAACCCGTGCGCAAATGTTTGTAAGCCATCATGGTTCATTGAAACTCTTACAGTGATACTAAGTCTTTGGACGTACTATGAACCACCAGAAAAACATAAAAGAAACATTTTTTTAAAGCACAAAACTTATACGAAGTGTTATTGTAAAAGTAAATTATAATCAAGTAAAGAAAAAAAGTTTGCCTTTCAGATATTGCGATCTGATTAAATGTCACCTTATTAGAAGCCAACGGTTATCAAGGGTGGCAAGCACAACGACCAACCACTTATGCTTTCACCAACTAATGTCATTAACCATAAGAGTTGGTGAAATCATGGGCGTCGTAAGATCTCGCAGCTCAGAATCCCAGTCTTCAAACCCGGGACCGCTCTGTGCGGAAGCCAAGCGCTTAAATCACATTTATCGTTAACGTAAAACTCTCTATAAACATTTTTATTTTTAAAAAATAATTTAACAAATATTTCTTTTAGATTAGTCTATGTTTAGCTTTAAGATACATAAATAGCAATAAAGTACCGCAGAAGTTTTGATAGTAAGAAGTTAAATGAATATGTGCAGTTCAGAGTATTTACGCTGCGAAATTTGCCAGGAACTATAAGTGAGTAGCTAATGTCAAGAAAATTATAGTTTATGACTTAGTGAATAATGTCTCCAAGCAAGTTATAAATAGATTACCTCGTGATTAAATCATGTGCACGCTATTGGTTTTCCATGGACAAGTGATCGCATTACACAAGAGATACGGGATTATTTTAATTAATAAGACGTGTCGTTGAATATGAGCAGCACAAGTACAAACTAATCGATAACTTGAGGACAACAAAATGTGCAGAACTACTTGCTAGCGTATCGCAATTTGCTACATATATCACGCCTTGCTTAGAGTATCAACCTAAATAATGTGATAACATTGCAACGCGTAACACACCGCAACAACAGACCGTATCATGCCTATCACTCGTTGCCACACGTATCAATCTTCCTACACGAATCACGTCCAGATACAGTTATCTTCATTGCTATTTCAAGCCATTTTAAACGCTGAGCTTAAAACACTTTTTAAAAATTTTATATAATGTATACATTGCTTACAAATATCAGACCCATGAGCAGACTAATGCGGACCGCCTTCGAGTTTGAGGAACACATAAACTCTCTTTGTAATCTTGTCTTATTATTATTCTTAAAAAGCTTATATCAACTCAATCTGCCTGTATGTCTGGTAAAATGTTTGTACACGTTATTTCTCCGACACCCAATCTCGGATCAATCTGAAAATTTTGCACAACTATTTCTTTGACCTGACAAAAAGATAATTAATTTTTAAAAAAAAATGAACCAATATGTTAATTAACTTTTGGTAATTAATTATAATATTCCAGTCCTTTAGATTTAGCCTTAGAAGACGATGCGAAAAATATTCCAGAACATAAATTTATTAAAGTCTTGAATCAATGATGCCTTACATTTGGAAACTTCTAACGCGATAGTCCTTTTAAAACCGATGTTAAAATCTAGACCTAGATCAAGTTCTCTAGCCAAATTTAATTTTTTTTTACTTATCTATGATAAAAATTAAAAGTCAGGTATCGATGATAAAGAAGAAACATCGGGTATTGATGATAAAAATGAAAACCGGGTATCGGTGATAATAAAGCGCTTGTATTAAGTAGCGGCTTTCCCAACTCACAAAACTATCTATGAATCCATCTTGTCTAAATCACTAAATAAATGTCCTTAGTTCTTGTCCTTCTTTTCGAGAATTAACTCTTTCTCTCCTAACTGACGATACCAACGTTGATTCCACCAGAATGTGGTAAATAATTACGGAGAGAAAGAGTTAAGATCTGACACTGTTAGCCATCAAATCAACTGTTCATTATAAACATAAATAGATAAAGTTCTGATCCATACAACCATCCAATCTTTTCATTGAAACCATTAATTAATAAGAAAACAGAACAGACAGACAAAACATACAGCAACGCATAGAATCTCATAAGTATGAACATGAACACATCTATTGATTTACAGAGTCTAGTCATCTTCCAACTATTATTGCCATATAAACAACATGAGATGAATTCTATTATGTAGTCTCTAGTGGACAACAAATGTTTCGCGCTCTCAAAGACTGAATTCAAAATTAACTTTTCATTAGCCCAAGAGTATTTTGTTCTACACCTCGAGTAAAGTAAACACTAAAAGAAAAGATCCTAGAGCAGTATAATAAACTAGTCTCTGGCTTGAATGTATAACTAACATGGCTCAGACTGTATAACGTGGCTCACACTGTATAACAGACATGGCTCAATTTGTATAACAAATATGGCTCACTCAATAAAATAAACATGGCTCACACAATAACAAACATGGCTCACACAGTATAACAAAAATGACTCACACTGTATTACATGGCTCACACTGTATAACAAGCATGGTTCACACCGTATAGCAAACATGGCTCACATAGTATAACAAACATGACTCACACAGTATAACAAACGTGGCTCACACTGCTTAACAAACATGGCTCACACAGTATAGCAAACATGACTCACACTGTATAACAAACATGACTCACACTGTATAACATGGCTCACACTGTATAACAAACATCGCTCACACTGTATAACAAACATTGACTGAATTTCTTGAACCTTGTAACACTTACAAGACAAACAGTAAACTAGTTCTCCTTTGCTGATTTCTAAGTTTTGTACTAATTTGTAGAATGGCGTGAACGGATGCAGTTTTCTGAGGTTCTGACAAGGTATTCAGGCCTAGTTATACCTATATATATATATTTATAGAGAGAGAGCAACACGGTGAATGGCTAGGTTAAAGGGATGAGAGAGAGAGAAAGAAAAAAAAACAATTTCATCTCTTTTAAAAATGTTTACAAAAGAGGAAGCAACTCGACGAACCAGGTGGGAGGGCGTTTTAGAGAAAGTTGTACACACAATTAAACAATTTTTTGAGTAAAACTGTGTGAACTCGTGGAAGAACGCGAATGGTAGACAACGGAATTGTGGGATAGCTGTTAAACAGGTCTCTGTTTCAGGAATCTTCTACATTCATTAGTCTGATGGAAGTCATTACTTTGCCAATATGTCATTGTTAAAATACATTTAAAGCTTGTATTACTATTAAGATTGCATAATTCCAGATAAGGGGGCGCGGTGGTCGAATTGTCAAGCTCTCGGCTTCCAACTGAGGTCCTGTGTTCAATTCCCGGTGAAGACTGGGATTTTGATTTTTGGGATTTTTAGGGCGCCCCTGAGTCCACCCAACTCTAATGGGTACCTGACTTTAGTTGGGGAAAGAATAGGTGTTTGGTCGTTGTGCTGGCCACATAACGCCCTGCTCGTTTATCGTTGGCTAAAGAAACAGATGACCTTAACATCATCTGCCCCATAGATCACAAGGTCTGAAAGGGGAAACCTTTCTACAGATATAATATACACTAGATAGACTATTTATGACTATGTAAGCAGATAGTTATCTGGCTCTTAGGGAGAACATTGGAAATAGACTCACTATAATTCATGTATAACTTTTTTTTTTACAAGTGACGTTATGAAATCCAGTGGAAAGATGACATGACCCTTTTATAAAATGATTATTCAGCTATTTATAACTACCGTCTTTATATTATGTCCGTGCATTTTAAGGATCAGACGATTGCCGAAACTTTCGCTCCTTACTGCATCCCCCCCCCCCCCACATGGCAGAAGAGCGTATCATAAAGTTAATCTGGACCTAACTCTTAAACTGTAAAACTAACTTATGACACCAGATGTAACGCGTTTAAGATTACTATTAGCTCTTATTATAAGTGTTGTTATTTCCATCTTGTCTCTCTATATATTGTTTCTTGATGAAATGTCACATAATAACTAACGCAATAACTATCTTCTACTGAGATTCTAAGCTTAGTTGCATTCATTAAACAAGATGGCAGCCTCCTCTAGATCTGAACTTATTACAATTGCTCCTATTAGCTTTCAAACTCTTCTAGTGTTCAACATGGAAACAAAAATTGGACACTGGGTGGACACAGATCTCGAAAACGGCTCTAACGATTTTTTTTTCTTTTTAGAAATTTGACAGTTTGGAAAAAAATACTACCTAATTGGCCACTTATAAAAAACTATGTTAAATATTTCCAAATATAATCATCTTAAAATTTAATTTCGTCTGCAGATCTATATCTAGGCCTATAACTTCAAATTCCCGCAGATATTCACTAAAGAGTTATACGAATTGATCTTCAGGCACTTTTAGCGCACCGTCTGATGTGTAGAATACTTTTTACAAATGTTCACTACACAACAAGAACACTATATCACCAAATTAGAATCATTTAAACCATATCTCTAACTAGATCCAGTATTCTAGTCTTGACTGCTGTCTTTTAATGTTACCAAGTCTAAATCTGTAAAATGTTTTACATGTTTCAGATATTCCTTCAGAGTTGAAGATAGTTTACTTCCTAGTCCAAACCTCCCGCAGGACGACGGGGATGGGAGCGGGCAGGGTTTGAACCCAGGACCATCGATAAATTCAAACGACAGTCCAGCGAGCAAACCGCACGACCAGTCAGCCAAAGTTTATGTGTTGTCTTTAGTCACTCAGCAAACACAACTCATCTGGTCACCTGGAGTCGGGATTCGAACTTGCTATTCCCCCCCCCCTCTCGATACGTAGCATAGTGTTGTTTTTTTAAGCAATCAGCTATACATCCCACTTGTAAAATTTTGGATAATCTTGACAAGTCATTGTAAAGCCTCTCTTTAAAAAGTTATGTTTGCTCTTTGCAGGCCTGTGGCCAATTCAAAGAAGCAAATGTCTATTAAAACAGAGCTAGAGTAAGATGAGCATACAATTTTAAAAAGTTGCCAAAATCTTTTGGCATAAACGTCTTCCAGAGAGTTCAATTTGGCGTTCTGCTGTACAAGTGGCGATAAGTTGGCCATAAAATGTAACCTGCTAATGCAATCATTCTTGAGTTTGAAGTTTTGGAGAAACAATTGTCTGGTGCAATAATCTAACTATAAAGTTGGTCTCACTGATGACAATAAAGTAGCTGGAAAGCTGGTCTCACTGATGACAATAAAGTAGCTGTAAAGCTGGTCTCACTGGTGGCAATAAATTAGCTATAACTATAACTGATGACAGTGACTTGCGATAAACTTCGCAAAATGACTCTCTATTAAAATCACCAGACAGATGCATTCAGATTTCCCCAGAAAGCATCAAGAAACTTCAGAACCTATTTACATAGAGTTGAGGCAAATAAACACAAAACGCAAAAGAATCAGCAACCATTTAATAAACCCCTATATGTTGAACACTATCACAGCATACAAAAGCACCAGCCCACACATAAAATATCCTCATCAAATGGCACCTCATAAAGTTTACAAAAAATGTTTTCCGCATATTTTAATTTTCTTGGTAAATACAGCCACACCGTTTCGAATTACCAGCTCATTGATCGCTCTAAATGGTGTTTAATTCTTATAAGACTGGTATTTTTAAGCAAAGCATTCAGCCAATGCAAGGAGATTATAAAAACACAAAAAGAAAGACAACACCTGTGTGAGTTCTCAGATTCTCAGACCTCATGAATAGTTAAATTCTTCTGATAACCACAGAAGAACGCCAAACACGATTGCCTGCTATATCTTTCGCTTAGCCCTCTGTACGTCTGCTTATTGATTCTTGCAGGACCACGCTAACGAGAGCACTCGGAAGTACTTCAAAGTGCACATTTTTCAATGACGTTCTTGTGAAATTCGGTCTGGAGAGTATCGGCCAGTACTATACAGAATATGACGTCATTGTCAACTTGCTGAATATTCCTTCAGACTTAATTGTCCTCCGTTTCAGCCCACAAACGACTATCTGAATAAACTGCTTGATGCTAAGATTGCTGGCAAAGAGGAGTCGACTAGAAGCCAGCATCCAATAACAGACCATCAGTTTACATGGACAACTGACTCTATAATTAATCTCGTTATGTAACAGAATAATTGATTTTCTACACTAGGAGAGTTCACTTCAAAGTTCGAGGAAGAATCAGGTTCAAACAAGGAACAAAACAATACATTTAATGGAAGGAGTAAATATGTAGATCTATTTCAGAGTTCCAGATCATTTTTCAAAAGCTTTTCCACTTACTCTGTTTATCAGTCTGTCTGTCTGTCTATCAGTCTGTCTGTTTGTCTATTAGTCTGTCTGTCTGTCTGTCTGGTAAAAAATTTGAACATGTTTTTTTTATTCTCCCATTTCCCGTCCTCGGACCAAGTTCAAACTTTGCCCCCAATTATTCATTGAACTTGACAAGACAAGAATCAGTCAAAGTATTTTAAATAAGGGAAATAAACGCTCCCTAATGAGAGATGTGGATACACATACAAAGTAGTTTGATAGTTTTGAATATCTAAATAAGATATGATCTATTAATTGCAAACTTCTCTATGTCTTTTTATTCTGGAGATATTACGTCAAATTTAAGTCATTACGAGTTTGTAGAAACCCTTTACAAATCATGTATTAATGGTTCTCTGTTTACAAAGTAAACAGACAATATTTGCGTGTGTGTTTCTGTGTCAACACGTTGAGACTGCTGACGTTTACAGAAACAACAGCAGGTCACAGTGAGGAAAAATAGAACCGCTGTGTTCAACGAGAAAGATTTGAGAATCACTGCCTTATCATCTCGCATTTCCTGCATTATCTACTTAATGAAACTCCTTGTAAAAGAGAGCCCGGAGCAATAGAGAAAACCGGAAGATGTCAGCGAATTACACGTCACGTGACTCTCTGCTCATAAGAATGAAAGGGATGACAAATAAGGAATTCAAACATTACAGAAAACTTTAAATCGAAAATCAAAGAAAAAAAATGAATCCCTATTTGAGCCTTTGTATCCACAGAGTTTAAAAGAAATTCCAGCATTCGTTAATAAATAAATCATCTATACATTCTGTTGCTTACAATATAGGTACTCTTCTGTTTCCTTGTATCACTAAAACTAATGTTATTAGTTATGGTGTATAACAAGATGTACAATCTCTGAAGAAGATACATGCCAGACAAAGTGTATCACATTCATTTGACCAATTGCGAAACTTTCTACATGGATATTGCATAAGACAAAATAGTTTGATCAGTTCTACTTTTATTGCAAACATTTGTAATATGAATTTATAGTCGCTAACCACATACCAAATACAACCGATTTCTTCCTCAAACGGAAAATATACCCACAGATTAGTAAAAATGATTTACATTAAGACTTTGGATCCAAAAGAAATTGTATTTGACAGATGTGGTGGTATAAGTGGAATGAGACCGAGACTTAAGGAGACTTGAGCTCGAATTTAAGTTGTGGGCCTACAACTTTTTTTTTGTAAAGCGATCACGAAAACATTTACACAGATACCCCCCCCCCTTTCTTACCCCTTCCCGTTACTTTCCCATCAGGTCCAGATAAGCAATAGGTCATGGCGGATCGCGAAAGTTAAATGCATGAATTTGCGAAAACAAAAACTATTGTTAACACGGTTGCAAAGACTGTTTGTGTAAAAACAAAACTCAAAATTGGCCCACTAAGTGGTCCACTCAAGCAGGTAAAAAGGCAGATTTCAATATTTTCCGAAAGAATATCAGAATCTATGACCTACAAACTATCAACAACTACAACACCATCTTCGTCAATACAAAAAAAAAAAAAGAGACGTGCTCGTGTCGTAAATGTTACCGAGACTTTTGTATTGTTTGTTGGACTAACGACTTGATACCACATGATACGGAGATATATTACTATCGTATTGTTAATATTCATATGTATTTAATGAACTGATAGTTAGGAATGTATAGTTTGATGGCCTTTCTGGTGTAATTGAGGGACTATCTAATTGATACAATTGTTTTGTAAAGGTCCAATCTGTCATTCAACGTCACAAGGTAGACACTTTTCTCTTTGTATAATGATCGAGTGTAAAGTATGTACACTACATGTTATATTACACGTATTATAGGAAACACTGCTTGTTAATTGTGGTTTTAAATTATACTTTACTTATATAAGTACTATATAGATTCTTTTTTTTAAAACAAAATTAATTTTAAAAAATTAAAATGTAAATAGTTTAATTTAGGAATACAAAGTAAAATTATATTATTTTTGGAAAAACAAAATTGCATAAATGTGTCAAGAATATGTTATGCAATACTTTCTCCTATTAACACCACCTACTTTTTGTTTTTGTGTTTTTACTATTAATAGTGAATGGCTTTTAAAAATGGTGTACTATTACGAAAAAACTACTTGTATGTTTAATTTAAATGTTAAAGGATTCACTTTCAGAAAAAAGTAGCCGTTGCATCAAAAGTTTGAAAGGTCGAACATATTATGATGTCACATTTTCAATATCAATTCTAGTTTCTGTCTTCTAAACGTTACAGCAAGGACGGACAAACGGACGGACAGACAGAGCACACCAATAGCGCGAGAGAGACAGAGAGAGAGAGAGATGCTAACTCTTAGTTTGTCCCATGAAGCGTCTCTACTATAAACACTTAAAGCCTAGATCAGGTAACACAAGGCAATATCCGTGGTTTTATCTTATGGATCATCAATATTGTTTGTTTAGTGACCCTGCAACCAAGTCATTTTCACATCTCACTCTCTGCTGTCAACTCTTTCTCTCTCTCTCTCTCTCTCTCACTCTCTCTCTCTCTCTCTCTCTCATTAAAAACAAAACCTTACACCAAATAATTTGGTGTTATACCCATAAGACACTTTAAAAAAAACTAACATTGTGACATCCTAAGTCCCAGAGAAAGATAATGAGGAAATGTAAGAGAGAGAGAGAGAGGGGGAGAGAGACAGATACATGGTGATTCGATGTGGGATAAGTAGAGAGAGAGAGAGCTGTAGTGAAACAGGAAGAACTAAAACAGTGACAAAAGAATATCAAGCTATATACAGAGGAAGAACTAAAACAGTGACAAAAGAATATCAAGCTATATACAGAGGAAGAACTAAAACAGTGACAAAAGAATATCAAGCTATATACAGAGGAAGAACTAAAACAGTGACAAAAGAATATCAAGCTATATACAGAGGAAGAACTAAAACAGTGACAAAAGAATATCAAGCTATATACAGAGGAAGAACTAAAACAGTGACAAAAGAATATCAAGTTATATACAGAGGAAAAACTATAAGAGAGGTAGAGAGAAGACGGCACAGAAAAAGATAGAAAGAGGGAGGAGACTCGGAATAGGAGAGAACTTAGTGCAAATATTTATAATAAGGAGTATTCATGGAAATAGCAGATAGCTTCCTCCGTCGTCCGGCAACAGGGAGTTTAAACCAATCCACCAGTATTGCCTCAGAGTTAACTACCCTGAACAGTGCCCTCTGGTGAAATGTAAATAGAGAAATCTGATTGTTGGTGTTTTCTTTAGACATTTCCATTAGAGAGACTTCCACTGAAGACTTCAACGTAGGCGTTGGGTAGAACAAGTCTGAAGGATAGACTCTTATTTGGACGTAGGCACGGGTAACATGTATTGACGATATCTTCTTATTCGACCGTAGGCACTTGTAACATATGTATTGACGATATGTTCTTATTCGGTCGTAGGCACAGGCAACACATGCACTGACAATATGTTCTTATTCGGTCGCAGGCACTTGTAACATATGCATTGACGATATGTTCTTTTTCGGACGTAGGCACTTGTAACATATGCATTGACGATATGTTCTTTTTCGGACGTAGGCACTTGTAACATATGCATTGACGATATGTTCTTATTCGGACGTAGGCACGGGTGTTCTGCTTTATCTATTTGATAGGAATGCACGTTTGAACAATTCTCTTAGAATCTAGCCAGATATTGTAAAGAAGAGACATCTTTCTCTTCTCTGAATCCCTTTTTACTGTTCTGCCCCTCTTGTATCTTTAAATGTAAATTAACAAGCACCATGTGGGTCTGTATTTAAATACCAGTAAACTAAGACAGAGGAAATTAACCTTTTTTGTGTTAAGGCTTCAACATTACAGTCTTCATACGTCACAACGTCAAAGGTCAATGAAAAGGTCTAAAGTCAATGAGTTAATATTTCATCCGTGAGTAGGGTGTATTCGATGAGGCTGACGCCCACTGAGTTGTTTAAACCGTGAAGTTTTAATCCTGTCTACAGGATGGCTGCCTGGTCGTGCGATTTGCGCGCTGGACTGTCGTTTCAAACTTCTCGATGGTCTCGGGTTCAAACCCTGACCGCTCCCATCCCCCGTCGTCTTGCGGGAGGTTTGGACTAGGAAGTAGATTATCTTTCACTGAAGGAACATCCGAAACATGTCAAACATTTTACAAACTGAACACTATCCTTGACACGCGGTGCAATCATTTCATGTATTAGTATTACAAAGCTCACATCAACTCACTCTGTCTGGTACAAAGTTTGTACACGTTATTTCTCCGACACCAAATCTCGGATCAAGCTGAAATTTTGCACAATTATTTCTTGTACCTGGCAAACAAAGAAGCAATAAGTAACCGATAAGTTAATTAACTATTGGTAAATAATTATTTTCTTTGTTATCTCCAACAAGGGAAAGAGAATGTACTTGACTGATAAAGGGGTATAAGTTTTAATTCGTCCCCTTTATACTTTGTAGATAGAAATGATAGATAACTATACCACCTTCTATTTTCATAAACACTCCCCTGGCACAGAGGTAAGTGCATTGGCTGGAAGAGGCTGGTGAGGCTGGAGGAGGCTGGTGAGGCTTTAGCCCTCAAGTTCGCATTCAGGTTTTTCACCTTTTTTTTTTATAATACAAAGCTACCACCCAGATACCCCTTCTTTCTCCCCAAAAACAATTGCTAAAAATATTTGTAAGTAAGGAGATTGGGAGGATGTCCATTGTAAAATAAACAATATCCAGCATGGGAACAAATGAACGGGCGAAGCCGCTGGGTAATGCTAATAAATGATCTAGAAATGATATAGAAGGTAGTTATTGTATTTTATGGTTTGTATAAGTATGTTAACAGTCGCTTTGTTTTGAAGTATGGTTGCCTCTGCTCTGTCCATAACAAAGCTATACTACTCAATTTTCATTAAATGGTACACCAAATAGACAGAGAGAGAGACAGAGAGTGAGAGAAAAAGAGAGAGAGAGAGAGAGAAAACGAGAGACTGGTCTTTTTACAAGTTTTGGGGTGAAACGTCATTGGCCGTAGTGTCGCGTGCATCTGTAGGTGTGTGTACGTAATTGAGAGAAAATTGGTTTGAAAAAATTAAGGGCGCTCTAAAGGAGATGGGGGGGGGGGGTTGGCAGCACGTTCGCTAGCCCAGCCTGTTGCTAATGTTTGCTGAAGAAGCCATAGGATCATTTGTGACTCCCTCTCCCCACCCCCCCAAACGTCTTTTTTTTTTCTTATTGCAGTGACGTCACTGCTGCACTTGCCAGGCTTTCCAAGCACGTTCCTTTGTTTGGCATCGCAGAGTGGCCGATTGTTGAGGGGGTGGGGAGGGTGGGGTAGGATGGGGAAAAAAAAAGGGGGGGTGGGAGAAAGACGGAAAGACTCGGAGGCCTGCGGAGGTTGTCTGGCAAGTGATAAAGCAGGGAATACGGGGATGGACTGTGTGATGGGGAAGGGTAAGGAGAAGGAGCCGACAAATAGTCCTAATGACGCCCACGTGAACCCCTGGGAGAAGCAGCGCGCCCTAGATGATGAGGGGGGGGGGGAAAAGTAATGATTTTTTTTATAATTTTCATCTTTTTGTTCCAAATTAATTTTCCTTAAAAAAATGTGTTTGAAAGGAAAAGATAATTTCCAACATCAAGGCATATAACATAATAGAACAGTCAGACTCTACGGAACATCCCATCAGTAGGCACTCTATTACCTAGAAATCTGAAGCTCCCCCCCCCCCATGCTAGAGCTACACCGTGTTGCTAATCGAATAGTTTTGACAAAATGTATTTTCATTGGCCTGTCCACACAATCCCAAGTACAAATGTGAACAGTTATACCTTTACTTGTTGGATGTTAAAGAGATAACACGAAAATTGTATTCTTACAGTTACGGAGAGGTCAGCACGCGCACGCAAACACACGCACGCACGCAAACACACGCCACACATACACAAACACACATGCACAAACGCACACACACACGATGATTAAGATGTTTGGAAGTCTTTACCCAATCCGATTATAGAACAAATAGTAAAAGAACAGACAAAGCAATAATCAGGACAATCAAACACAAATTCAGAACAATCATATCAACAATCACAGCAATTAAATCAGTAATCAGAGCAATTAAATCAGTAATCAGAGCAATTAAATCAGTAATCAGAGCAATTAAATCAGTAATCAGAGCAATCAAATCAACAAGTGGCCCCCAAAAGGGGAATAGCCGCTATTAGTGTTGTGTGCTCTATCTGTCTGTCCATCAGCCCGAACGTCCTTCAGTCCGTGGGTCTGTCATAAACTAGAACAGATATAGAAAAACCAATATCATGATAAATTATATCTTTCAAATTTTTGTTGAAAAGAGAAAAGGTTAATTTAAAAAGTTATATATATGGGTAGTTTCTGTCATACCAACTACTTACATTTTAACCATTTTTTTTAAAAGAGAACAAAGATCTATTTAGTATACATAAAAGTGAAATAAAATTTAAAACATTAATTAATAAGTAGTATTGCATCTTATACATGATATGTGATACCAGGATATAAAACACTACATCTATTCATTTAACCAAAGAGAAGCGTTTTTTTTTTATGGAGGCTCTGACATACAAAACAATGAAATGAATTAGATAATAATTCAATAACATCAGTTAGGCCAGGTTCACTTTCTACTATATCTTCATAACTATCAATACATCGAATACATATGAATATTACCAATGCATTCAATACTAATAGCATTAATAAATCTCCGTCTCCTGTGGATATCAGGTCGTTAGTCGAACTATCAATACATCTGGAGCGGCAAGACTGTTGCACGTCTTTTCTGTTTGTATCGACGGAGAGAGTTAGTTGTTGATAGCTTGTTGATATTGAAACCTTCCTTTTTACCTGCCTGAGTGGACCACTTCGTGGGCAGATTTGGAGTTTGTGTTTACACACAAACAGTCTTTGCAACCTTGTTAACAACTGTTTTTGTGTTGCGCAATTTCATGCTTTTAACTTTCGCGATCCGCCATGGCCTATTGCTTTATCTGGACCTGATGGGAAAGTAACGGAGAAGGGGTAAGAAGGGGGGGGGGTATCTTGTAAATGTTTTCGTGATCGCTTAACAGAAAAAAGTTGTACGTCTACAACTTGAATTCGAACTCTGGATTCAAGTCTCCTCAAGTGGTCTAATTCCACTTATGATACTTATACCACCACATCTGTCAAGTGCAATTTTTTTCCCTTGTTGGTTACCAAACAAAATTATTAAAACAAGAGTTAATTAACTAACTGATTATTTTTTTTATTGATTCTTGTTTTGTCAGGTACAAGAAATAATTGTGCGAACTTTTAGCTTGATCCGAGATCGAGTGTGGGAGAAATAACGTATACTTTCATTTTAACTCTTTCTCGCCGTAATTATTTCCCTCGTTCCAATAGAGTTATTATTTTGCTCATTTGTACTTGAATACCATGTTATGATTTAACTTCAATAACTGTTGTGTTTGTTATCAGAAAATGTTATTTTTGGTAGAGAATTATAGGAGAATGCATGCTCTTTTTAGAGATCCAAATATCAATTTCGTTGTAAGGACAATAAAAAACAAAGAATCAGGGCTTTAAAAACAAGCATATAACTCCTCTTCTCTCTCTACATCTACTTCTACCACTATCCTTACATTGCTATTCAAAACTCGAACCAAAACTAGTTTCAGGAAGAACGCCAAACCTGGTCACTTCTACTTTTCTTTTTTTTAAATTTTTACTTTGTTTTTTATTTGTTCCCTTTCTTTCACTCATCTCTACTTTCTTTCCCTCCATATCCTTTCCCTTCTTGTCTGGAGCTTTCTCGTGAATCTAAGACCATTTCCAACACTGACCTAATGCCATGACAGATGACCAGAGGTCACTTTGACGACTGGCTCAAATCAAAGACGTGGTCAACCAACAAGTAGCATCTGTCTCTGGTCACTCCCTACTCCACCCACTCCAATGACGGTCATTTTTCTTTGTCCCTGGGGGGTAACTCTTGAATCATTAATGCCTTTTTTTTGTCCTTATCTCCCTTTCCATTCTGTATTTTCAAATATCTGGATTACTGGTTGCTTGACTTTATTTCTTTTACTTTTTTTGGTTTGTCCCTTGTTTTAGCTGGTATCTGGCTTCCACTGTGTCTCGTGTCTTGTTTAAATTATCTTCTCATTCTAGTTTACTCAATGTTACTACGCCTCACATTGACAAGTATAACATCATAACATACTCATGTCAATACAAAACCAAAATATTTGAAAACCTGGTGAAAAAAATAAGTTTGTAGTCTAGATCTACATAAGCTATCTATTTTATTCACTGTTTCCACGCGATGCAGCTTCGGTAAGGAATTATATTTGCGGTCGAGCAGCCAGTTTGGTAAACTCCAAAATAAAACCTGCACTCGTCTGCTGTCCTGAGCGTCTCAGACATATCTTATCTTATGTTATATAATACAGACGTTACTTCAAAAAAGAAGATGATTACGTCCTACGCGTCATGCATTTAGTCATGCATATTAACCAATGACTTAAATTCTGCCAAGTCACTGGTTTTCTGGCTACCTCAGGCAACCCATTCCATGTTCTAATAGCACTAGGGAAGAAAGAGTATTTGTACAAATTTGTCCTAGCATATGGGACCAGGAATGTGCCTTTATTTTTGTGTCTTTCAGAGTATTTTATTAAATTTTGTTTTTGTATTTGAATATTATGGTTCAGTGTTTTATGTATAATTGCTACTTTACCTTTGAGTCTTCTGTCCTGAAGGCTTTCTAAATTTAGTGATTTTACTAATGGTGTTACTCAAGTCAAATGTGAATATTCATTTGTTATGAATCTCACTGCTCTATTTTGTGTTTGTTCCAGTTTCTTAATGTTTTCTTGAGTTGAGGGGTCCCAAACGGTGGATGCATATTCTATTATTGGCCTAACCAAGGTTAAATAACATTTTATCTTTATAACACATATCTCCGGATCCTGTGGTATCCTGTGCCTGTGGTATCCTGTGGTATCCTGTGCCTGTGGTATCCTGTGGTATCCTGTGCCTGTGGTATCCTGTGGTATCCTGTGCCTGTGGTATCCTGTGGTATCCTGTGCCTGTGGTATGATGTCGCCAGTCGGACTAACAATACAGAGTCGGCAACACTTTCGGAACGTACATCTCTTCTTTTCGTATTGGCGTAGACACAGGCTTCTTGTTGGTTGTTTATGATTTGTAGTTAATGAATTCTGATTTACATGCTGAAAATATTGAAATCTGTCTGAGTGGACCACTTCTGGAGTCGATTTTGAGTTTGTAGTTTCATGCAAACTGTTTTTGTAGCATTGTTTTTTTGTTTTGTTTTGGTATTTTCGATACGTCAAGAAAATTTTCATCCTCACAGTGCATGGACTTTCTACGATTTTATTGTTTTAATGTGTGTCTGTGTGTGTATGCGTGTGTGCGTGCGGGCACATATTTCTGTCATTGTCTTCCCTAGGCTCAGTGTCTGGTCGGAGTCTACATTGTTTGATTTCCGGTATCGCTCAATCTTGCGTTTATTTAATTTATCGTTTTTTTCTGTGTTTACTTTCTTCATTATGTCTTTTTTATTACAATGTTCTTTAAAAACCAAAAAGCCAGAGCTGTATTTGCAGGATTTCAACTGATACACACTATAAAGACAAGTGTCTGGTATAAACTTGGGGGAACTCATTTTGATAACGTTTACCCAATGATAGTGGTGAAATGAAATCTATTTCCAATGCAAGGCTTTATTTGACAATTTTGTCTTTTCTAAATGATACACACACATAGACAAAAGTGACCAAACAATTTTGTGGTCCAACTTTATTCTAGAATGCAGGTCGTGTTAAACACTTGTCTTTTTGTATTGACGGTTATCAAAAACATGTTTTTTTATTTTCTTCTCTCTTTTTTCTCAAACTTCTCTCTTTTTTCTCAAACTTCTCTCTTTTTTCTCAAACTTCTCTCTTTTTTCTCAAACTTCTCTCTTTTTTCTCAAACTTCTCTCTTTTTTCTCAAACTTCTCTCTTTTTTCTCAAACTTCTCTCTTTTTTCTCAAACTTCTCTCTTTTTTCTCAAACTTCTCTCTTTTTTTCTTCCCTCTTTTTTTGTTATTTCTTTTCCCCCTATTTTTTAAGTCTTATCTTATCTTATCTTATCTTATAGATTACAGACGTTACTTTATAAAAGAAGATAATTACTTTCTACGCATTTCATGTGTCTATGTAGTCATGTATGTTAATCAATCACTTTATCTCTGCTAAGTC
Source organism: Biomphalaria sudanica (assembly GCA_036873155.1). Classification (NCBI taxonomy): domain Eukaryota; kingdom Metazoa; phylum Mollusca; class Gastropoda; family Planorbidae; genus Biomphalaria; species Biomphalaria sudanica. The sequence goes on along the minus strand of JAZGLO010003317.1, from coordinate 43,581 downwards.
GTTGGATTTTCTGGCTGATTCAGGCAACCCATTCCATTCCCTACAGGCACTAGAGTGTCTTGATTGTTTCTCTTTTTTACTCTGTTTCTTTTTTCGTTTTATCTTTTTTTGTTTTGTCCTTCATGTGTTTTGTTCTGTTCCTTATTTTCTTGGCGTTTTGTTTTCTGTTTCTTTCCGTGGTCCTCCTATGTCTTGAACACAGTCCAAACTAAAATGAAATGTTTCAAGTGTCTCCTTCGCTGTAAATGGCAACCATGCTATCCCATCTGTCTTTGGAACATCGCTGGCGTCGTGTTGCCATTGACAACCCAAAGTTTATCTGGGCAACACAGGACAAGGGGGGGGGGGAAGCGGAATAGGAAAAGAACACTTCTGGACAGTTTGTTGGTTTAAGCGACCGCCCCCACCACCACATTTTCTGCCGCTACCTGATCAAAGCCAATAGAAAGTTCTAGATGACCCTTAGCTGCTCTAGTCACGTGATCCTTGGTGGAAATCTTGTTTTTAGGGTTATTTTTCTCTCCACCTCCACTTGATCCCCCACAATCTGGCACACATCTGTTTGCTTGTCAAAGACACTCTAGAGCCCAATTTATAGACAATGATGTTTCAAAGACCTAGTCTGACCCACTTGCCCTGCTGTCTAAGTAATGTGTTGTCGATGTCATCCATGGCTCATAATAAACTTTTGTCTTGTTATTGACTTTTTTTTTTTGGAAAGCGAAACCGGAAGTGTCCGATATCGTACATAAAAAACAACTGAGACTATGTTATTAGAACTAGAACAGACAATAAAACATTTTAATATTAAATAATATAATTGAGACCAATCAACTCAAACGTCTATCTTTAGCTAGTGGAGTGTATATCTTTAACTCTTTCTCTCCGCAATTATTTTCCACGTGGCGATGGAATTATTCATTTTTCTCAATTGTGTTTTGATTCAATAAATTTTGTGTATGTAATCAGAAAATGTTATATTAAGTGTATAATTGTTGAAGACTGTATTCTCTTTTGATATAACACAAATTAAAGTTTATAAAATCAAAAAATTAATTTAATTTAATGGGGTCAAATCAACGTTAGTATCGTCAGTTTGGAGAGAAAGAGTTAACTACAGATTCAGTTCTAATTCAGTTTTGAAAACTATATTTTCTTTTAGTTTTATATTTCCCGTTATTGAAGTGGATTTTTTCTGATGTTAAATATTATATTAACTTTTTCGGATATTTTCGTTTTTTGTGTGTTTCTGTTGACGGTTATGTACGTGCATTTACTTCCGTTAGCAACTATACTCCTTTTGTCGTTTTTGTCAATAGATCTATTTTTTGTTCCCATTAAAGGGAAACTACGATGGTTTTTCTTAATTAAGTTATTGACATTTAAATTCTGCGTAAGAAGTTGTAATAATGAACATTATACCATTTTTAGTTGGATACTTGAACATATTTTTACTTAATAAATTTGACATTCAATGGACCTCATTCACCAATCGTAAACAAACAACATTTAGCCATGGGATAATATTGATAAAACAATGAAAATTACGTATCACGTGACAGCCTTTATGGATTGCGTAATTTGTATAGAAGATATAGAGAACTACGTGGCAAAATGTTGTTTGTTTACGATTGGTGAATGAGGTCCATTCTTCACATTTCAAAAAAAAGGGATAATATGCGATTTTGTTTTTAGCCAATGCCTACGTCAATCCCCTATGGATCTAACCAATCGAATGGCTTTGTTTTCTTCGAAATAGGTCATGAAGGTAACTATTGCCTCCACCTTATAGTGACTGCTAGAAGAAGCAAATAGAAAGCGTGACGCACTGACTGTCTGATTTTAATACATTGATCTGTGTCATTATCCTTTCTGAAGTCACATAGGAACAAAGCATTAGGGTTTATTAAAAGACATTTCTATAAATCAAATAAGAACATAAAACTAAAATGTTATTTAACCTTTGTTAGGCCAATAATAGAATATGCATCCTCCGTTTGGGACACCTCAACTCAAGAAAACATTAAGAAACTGGAACAGACACAAAATAGAGCAGTGAGATTCATAACAAACGAATATTCACATTTGACTAGAGTAACACCTATAGTAAAATCACTAAATTTAGAAAGCCTTCAGGACAGAAGACTCAAAAGTAAAGTAGCAATTATACATAAAACACCGAACCATAATCTTCAAATACAAAAACAAAATTTAATAAAATACTCTGAAAGACACAAAGATAAAGGCACATTCCTCGTCCCATATGCTAGGACAAATTTGTACAAATGCTCCTTCTTCCCTAGTGCTATTAGGGCATGGAATGGGTTGCCTGAGCTAGCCAGGAAAACCAGTGACTTGGCAGAATTTAAGTCATTGGTTAATATCATCTTCTTTTTTGAAGTAACGTCTGTATTATATAAGATAAGAAGAAGAATTTGACTGTTTTGGCTGCTCCAAAAAATTACATTTGAAAAATCAATTACTAAATTATTTTTCAAAATAAATATCATCATTTTTCTTCTACTTTCGGTATCTGTATATTAAAATATGTATTCTGTCTCAATATTTTTGGTAGGATCTGTTTTTCCCTATAAAAGCTATGTTCTTTTCTGCTTCCATTGGTGGCAACTTATTACTGTCAAGGTTGATACATAATTCAATACTTTTCTATACAAACAAAACGAATACAGTTACACAAGCAAACAAAAAACAAAAAAACTACAACAACAACAAAACGAACCAATCCAATTAATGAAGTGTGCGTATTTAGAACAATACAATCTCTCAATGTAATTCTACTCCTAACTTACAATTACCATTAGTGACCGAAACACGACAGTTACTCCCCTTACATGCCTTGACCTAATTAGTTCTAGTTCCGTCTTCCAAGAGCCATCTTGATTTCATAATAATCTTGTAAACTTAGTTAGTATCCATTAGTTATATGTTTAGCTTTAATCAATATGATGATCAATTGATGACGAAAAAGGGGGGTCGGTTGTTAGAATGAAATAATATACTATGAAATGAACGTACTTCAGTCAAAACAAAGCTATGAAATGAACGTACTTCAGTCAAAACAAAGCTATGAAATGAACGTACTTCAGTCAAAACAAAGCTATGAAATGAACGTGCTTCAGTCAAAACAAAGCTATGAAATGAACGTACTTCAGTCAAAACAAAGCTATGAAAGGAACGTACTTCAGTCAAAACAAAGCTATGAAAGGAACGTACTTCAGTCAAAACAAAGCTATGAAAGGAACGTACTTCAGTCAAAACAAAGCTATGAAAGGAACGTACTTCAGTCAAAACAAAGCTATGAAATGAGTCTACACTAGTAAAAACAAAGCTATTAAATGAGTCTACACCAGTAAAAACAAAGCTATTAAATGAGTCTACACCAGTAAAAACAAAGCTATTAAATGAGTCTACAACAGTAAAAACAAAGCTATGAAATGAGTCTACACCAATAAAAACAAAGCTATTAAATGAGTCTACACCAATAAAAACAAAGCTAAGTTATTGTTTTTCTGAGTTCTTTTTTCACCCCTTAGCTTTCAGTTATTAACGATATATTCACAAGCTTGCCCCACTAATCAGGACTGATACATTACGTGACAACATATGGAAAGCTACAATTTGCCCACCGGGGAGGAAGTAAATATTGCTGGCTGGATAACAATTAAAGTAACAGGATTTGGAAATGTAAACAATAAGAAAAACATTTAGTTTTAATTTGAAAATGACAAGTAGATTTAGTTTAGATGTTGAGAACATAAACAATATTCAATTCCTATAGAATCATATCCCATTGAAATATTTTAGGATATTCACATAAAGAGACCAAACAGTCTTACGATACGATATCTACAATGCATTATCCTGCTATTAAAAAGTTTTATTTCAAAAACCTTATTCTTACTGACTTATATCCTTCCGCGTCGTTCGGCGCACTGGGTGGCAAGCTGCTTCCACAAAAATCTGTCACTGGCAATGTCTGAAGCCTCTTCCCACCTGCTCTGAGGACCTCCATGAAAGTGTGGTGCCAAGTTGTACTAGGATGTCCTTATTTGCGATTTCCTCGTAATGGCCTCCATGTTATCGCAACTCTTATTATGCGTAATTCATTTTGTCGGAGAAAATGTCCCGCAAACCTCATGCGATGCTCTGTCACAACCTTACTAAGGGATCGACTCCTAATTCGGCATAGGATTTCCTTGATTGAGACCCGAGCTCTATAAAATCCGTCTTAGCCATCTTTGGTCTTTTTCGATTATTACTGGAGCCCAGCCACTGGTAGAAATTTGTAACCTCTCTTGGCTACGCTCTTAGGTGACTATAGTTTGTTTTAGATTTTATATCGAAAAGGGAAGTTTTGTCGTCAAAATCATTTTTTGGGGAGTTTTATCTGTGAAGTTGTTTTTTTTTTGTTTTTTTTTTATTTCAGAACCCCCTTAGCTATGCTCATAGAATTTGGTGACTGTAGTTTGCTTTAGAATAAAATTGAAGAGAGAGGTTTTCAATCTCAAAACTCTCTGTATGGGAATATTTAAACTCAAAACCATCCGGGGAGATTTTAAACTTTAAAAAAAACTCTGGAGGAGGGGTTTTAAACTCAACCCCCCTCTTGGCTTGTCTACACTAATAGAATTTTGAGTGTGCACTTTGCTTTTTTTATATTGAATAGGTATTTTTTTAGCTTCAAACCCCGCTGTTGTGGGGGGGGGGGCGGATTCAAATTTAAAACCCCTCTTGGCTTCGCTCATAGATTTTTTAATTGTGAAATTTTCTTTTTTTTATATTGAAGAGGCATTTTTTAGCTCTAAACCCCGCAGGAGGGGGGTTTTAAACACAGCTATGCTCTTGGAATTAGGGAATTGTCGTTTGCATTCTTTTTTTTAAAATGATTTTCTTTAATAGAAGTGGGGGGTTTTAAACTCAAAACCCCCCTGGCTACTCTGGGGTAACTGATGGTTTAGTGTTGAAATCTCAATTAAATTTAAAAAAAGCAAAGCAAAAAATCAGTCACTAAATTCCGATTACCCCCCCCCCCCCCCGATGAAGGGGATTTCTTTTCGGGGGGGGGATGTTGAACCCCCCACTGGCTACGCCCATGCCTTGAATGCTCTAGCATGATGACGCAAGAATTTAAAGAAAAGAACAATTGAAGATATTTCACTCTTTCACTTCTATATTTATGACATCTGTCTAGACTGCAACTTGCTCTCGCTTTATGACACTGATTCTTGCTGACGGCAAAATGTTTTATTTTTGCTGATGTCAGTCAAGACCTGGCGAATGTTACATGACACAGATACCAAGGTGTGTGTCATACATACAAATAGAACAAATATAACTTGTCCTTTTGAGACTTTGTCACTCAGCACCATCTAAATAGAATCAATGATACATCTGACATGTCACAGAGAAAAATGTGTCACATGACCCCAGAACTGGCGGCTCTCAGATGTTTCCAAACTGGGCGGAATTAAATAAAACGCGCAGTGAAAAATATACATATTTTTTATTTTTTTATTTTTTCACAATGAAAGATGTGCGTCTGTCAAAGTAAGAGACAGATCTGAAAACATGAACTGGATATTACAATGGTCTTTCTTACATTTCTTTTTTTAGCAACATTTTTTCACATTTGAAGAAACACAGGAATAATTCATGGGTGAAATTTCATTTTTATTTGGTAACACCTCATCGACATCTCGAAAATCATCCAGACATTTGCACAGTATCTTAGTCATTCCATTATATTTCTTAGTCATTCCATTATATTTCTTAGTCATTCCATTATATTTCTTAGTCATTCCATTATATTTCTTAGTCATTCCATTATATTTCTTAGTCATTCCATTATATTTCTTAGTCATTCCATTATATTTCTTAGTCATTCCATTATATTTCTTAGTCATTCCATTATATTTCTTAGTCATTCCATTATATTTCTTAGTCATTCCATTATATTTCTTAGTCATTCCATTATATTTCTTAGTCATTCCATTATATTTCTTAGTCATTCCATTATATTTCTTAGTCATTCCATTATATTTCTTAGTCATTCCATTATATTTCTTAGTCATTCCATTATATTTCTTAGTCATTCCATTATATTTCTTAGTCATTCCATTATATTTCTTAGTCATTCCATTAAATCTCTGAGTTATTCCATTAATTCTCTTAGTTATTCCATTAAATCTTTTAGTTATTCCATTAAATCTTTTAGTTATTCCATTAAATCTTTTAGTTATTCCATTAAATCTCTCAGTTATTCCATTAAATCTCTTAGTTATTCCATTAAATCTTTTAGTTATTCCATTAAATCTTTTAGTTATTCCATTAAATCTCTTAGTTATTCTATTAAATCTCTCAGTTATTCCATTAAATCTCTTAGTTATTCCATTAAATCTCTTAGTTATTCCATTAAATCTTTTAGTTATTCCATTAAATCTTTTAGTTATTCCATTAAATCTCTTAGTTATTCTATTAAATCTCTTAGTTATTCCATTAAATCTCTTAGTTATTCCATTAAATCTCTTAGTTATTCCATTAAATCTCTTAATTATTCCATTAAATCTCTTAATTATTCCATTAAATCTCTTAGCTATTCCATTAAATCTTTTAGTTATTCAATTAAATCTCTTAGTTATTCCAATAAATCTCTTAATTATTCCATTAAATCTCTTAATTATTCCATTAAATCTCTTAGCTATTCCATTAAATCTTTTAGTTATTCCATTAAATCTCTTAGTTATTTCATTAAATCTCTTAGTTATTCCATTAAATCTCTTAGTTATTCCATTAAATCTCTTAGTTATTCCATTAAATCTCTTTATTATTCCAATAAATCTCTTAGTTATTCCATTAAATCTCTTTATTATTCCATTAAATCTCTTAATTATTCCATTAAATCTTTTAGTTATTCCATTAAATCTCTTAGTTATTCCATTAAATCTCTTAGTTATTCCATTAAATCTCTTAATTATTCCATTAAATCTCTTAATTATTCCATTAAATCTCTTAGCTATTCCATTAAATCTTTTAGTTATTCCATTAAATCTCTTAGTTATTCCATTAAATCTTAGTTATTTCATTAAATCTCTTAGTTATTCCATTAAATCTCTTAGTTATTCCATTAAATCTCTTAGTTATTCCATTAAATCTCTTTATTATTCAAATAAATCTCTTAGTTATTCCATTAAATCTCTTAGTTATTCCATTAAATCTCTTAGTTATTCCATTAAATCTTAGTTATTTCATTAAATCTCTGAGTTATTCCATTAAATCTCTTTATTATTCCATTAAATCTCTTAATTATTCCATTAAATCTTTTAGTTATTTCAATAAATCTCTTAATTATTTCATTAAATCTCTTAGTTATTCCATTAAATCTCTTAGTTATTCCAATAAATCTCTTAGTTATTCCATTAAATCTCTTAGTTATTCCATTAAATCTCTTAATTATTCCATTAAATCTCTTAATTATTCCATTAAATCTTTTAGTTATTCCAATAAATCTCTTAGTTATTCCATTAAATCTCTTAGTTATTCCATTAAATCTCTTAGTTATTCCATTAAATCTCTTAATTATTTCATTAAATCTTTTAGTTATTTCAATAAATCTCTTAATTATTTCATTAAATCTCTTAGTTATTCCATTAAATCTCTTAGTTATTCCAATTAATCTCTTAATTATTCCATTAAATCTCTTAATTATTCCATTAAATCTTTTAGTTATTTCAATAAATCTCTTAATTATTTCATTAAATCTCTTAGTTATTCCATTAAATCTCTTAGTTATTCCATTAAATCTCTTAATTATTCCATTAAATCTTTTAGTTATTTCAATAAATCTCTTAATTATTTCATTAAATCTCTTAGTTATTCCATTAAATCTCTTAGTTATTCCAATTAATCTCTTAATTATTCCATTAAATCTCTTAATTATTCCATTAAATCTTTTAGTTATTCCAATAAATCTCTTAGTTATTCCATTAAATCTCTTAGTTATTCCATTAAATCTCTTAGTTATTCCATTAAATCTCTTAGTTATTCCAATAAATCTCTTAGTTATTCCATTAAATCTCTTAATTATTCCATTAAATCTCTTAATTATTCCATTAAATCTTTTAGTTATTTCAATAAATCTCTTTATTATTTCATTAAATCTCTTAGTTATTCCATTAAATCTCTTAGTTATTCCAATAAATCTCTTAGTTATTCCATTAAATCTCTTAATTATTCCATTAAATCTCTTAATTATTCCATTAAATCTCTTAATTATTCCATTAAATCTTTTAGTTATTCCATTAAATCTCTTAGTTATTCCATTAAATCTTAGTTATTTCATTAAATCTCTTAGTTATTCCATTAAATCTCTTAGTTATTCCATTAAATCTCTTAGTTATTCCATTAAATCTCTTTATTATTCAAATAAATCTCTTAGTTATTCCATTAAATCTCTTAGTTATTCCATTAAATCTCTTAGTTATTCCATTAAATCTTAGTTATTTCATTAAATCTCTTAGTTATTCCATTAAATCTCTTAGTTATTCCATTAAATCTCTTTATTATTCCATTAAATCTCTTAATTATTCCATTAAATCTTTTAGTTATTTCAATAAATCTCTTAATTATTTCATTAAATCTCTTAGTTATTCCATTAAATCTCTTAGTTATTCCATTAAATCTCTTAATTTTTCCATTAAATCTCTTAATTATTCCATTAAATCTCTTAATTATTCCATTAAATCTCTTAGTTATTCCATTAAATCTCTTAATTATTCCATTAAATCTTTTAGTTATTTCAATAAATCTCTTAATTATTTCATTAAATCTCTTAGTTATTCCATTAAATCTCTTAGTTATTCCATTAAATCTCTTAGTTATTCCATTAAATCTCTTAGTTATTCCATTAAATCTCTTAATTATTCCATTAAATCTCTTAATTATTTCATTAAATCTCTTAGTTATTCCATTAAATCTCTTAGTTATTCCATTAAATCTCTTAGTTATTCCATTAAATCTCTTAATTATTCCATTAAATCTCTTAATTATTCCATTAAATCTTTTAGTTATTCCATTAAATCTCTTAGTTATTTCAATAAATCTCTTAATTATTCCATTAAATCTTTTAGTTATTCCATTAAATCTCTTAATTATTCCATTAAATCTTTTAGTTATTTCAATAAATCTCTTAATTATTCCAATAAATCTCTTAATTATTCCATTAAATCTCTTAATTATTTCATTAAATCTTTTAGTTATTCCATCAAATCTCTCCTTGGCTTAGTACAATGCTAATGTTGGGGTAAGTTTGATTGTGGATAGATGTGCCAGCACAATGCTGTAGTAATTGTCTCTTGGACTTTTAAATATTCTTAATTTAAAACAAAAAAGTTAAAAACTAAATGTAATTATGCCCAAATATTACCTACTCTAACTTTAATACTAAAAATTATGAACTTATTTTTCTTACAAACCACTTCTAATTTCAGATTCCCATTATCGGATCAAATCACTACTAAGCTCGAATTCTCATTCTGTGTATATGTGGGAAGGGAGGCAACCATTTAAGTTTTAATCTTTTTTAGTAATTTCCAATAGTAGGGCTGGTAGACATTTCAGTCGGGTAATCCTTCCACTATTATCTTTGATAGTTTGAATTTCTTTCCGTAAACTGATAGTAGGCCGTGTCGTTAAAGTAATAGTAGGCTGTGTCGTTAAAGTAATAGTAGGCCGTGTCGTTAAAGTAATAGTAGGCCGTGTCGTTAAAGTAATCGTAGGCCGTGTCGTTAAAGTAATCGTAGGCCGTGCCGTTAAAGTAATAGTAGGCCGTGTTGTTAAAGTAATCGTAGGTCGTGTCGTTAAAGTAATAGTAGGCCGTGTCGTTAAAGTAATAGTAGGCCGTGTCGTTAAAGTAATAGTAGGCCGTGTCGTTAAAGTAATAGTAGGCCGTGTCGTTAAAGTAATAGTAGGCCGTGTTGTTAAAGTAATAGTAGGCCGTGTCGTTAAAGTAATAGTAGGCCGTGTCGTTAAAGTAATAGTAGGCCGTGTCGTTAAAGTAATAGTAGGCCGTGTCGTTAAAGTAATAGTAGGCCGTGTCGTTAAAGTAGAACTTGTCAAGAAGAATTTAAAAAAAGAATGTTTAGCGTATCTAGTTTTTGATCATCACATAAAGCTGGGTAAATTATATTGTAATGTTATATGTAGACAACTATTGTTTATGAATTATTTTAGAATAATTAGATAAAAGGGGACTTAACTTCGTATGTTATCGAACAAGCGTGTTAAGCAAATAGTTATTTGCTCTTCTTTCTTTTATAAAACATGGAAAAGAAAATTATGCCAACATCTTCTGCTAGACAGGAAATGACAAAGTGACGCCATGCTGGGTATTACTTGGTTTTTTTTCTTCTAATTTTCAATGTTTCTCACTAACTTTACAGCGGTTTTATTTAGTTAGATGTTCGCATATGAGCGACAGTGTGTGGATGGGATTGTATTATTCACTATGAGTCATCACCGTTGAGCTTTGCCAGATTTTTATTTGTTTTTGTTTTTAGGCCATTTATTTTTTACGTACAAAACTTTCACCAATGCTATATCGGCTGTACTTTGATAAGAGTTCTCTAACTAAAAGTAATTTGATATGTCTACCTAATTAGTTCACTCCGACATTCACAGAACTTAAACTCACTCAGATTTCTCACAATGAGGCATATGATATAGTGTACTTGAAATGATGTCTGAAAGAATGACATTGTGCTTATGTTTCATTTAGTTCTACTTCTTGTCATTTGTGTTTTGTTTTGTTTTTTAATCCATTTTCAGACCTTTCGATCAAAAACAAAAGAGTACATTTTCACTTTTAGACCTTGCGATCTACAGGGCAGATGTGGATCTGTTTCTGTGGCCCATCGTTAACAAGGATATCATGTGGCCAGCACAACGACCAATCGCTTTTACTTTTCCCCAACTAGTGTCAGGTACCCATTGGGTTTAGCGTGAAATACGAACTAATATTCATTCTCTGACACTGCCAGGGTCGAGCTTCCTTATAATATTAATAATACATTTTTTTTATTGATGTTGTTATTGTTATTTTTTTTCTTCTTGTTGGTTTCGTTTATAGTATTCTTAGTCTTACAGTTTTTATTGAGATTATTTTGTTGTATTAATGCATTCCTATTTTTCCAATTGGTTTTATTTGTCTAGAATATAAGGCTAATCATGTTAACTAAATTAGAATTAATGAATTTAGTTTGATATTGAAAAATAGAAGTAGATCTTACAGTGTTGAAATGCATGGCTATAAATGTGGAGTTCATCTGCTTAGATAAGCTTCTTTTTAAAGTGTTTTTTTTCCTACTTTGCTAGTTTTTATTTGATTTCTATGCTGTTGTAGAGATTAACGTATATCTCTGACTGTGAAATAATATGAACTCTTAAGTTCAGTTATAGCTTCTGCTCATACTAAATGACATTATCAATGTGGTATAGGCCAAAGACAAAGATTTAACTTTCATGTCAACAAATATTTATCACAAACCCACGCAGACGAAGAAATTGTCCGGGGATCTATTGAAGATGTTGTCCCCTCCGTCTGACGTCTATAAAGGGCTTATCTTTGGGGTCTCAGATGTGTGCCCCCAAGAACGAACTTTAAAAGATTCATCCAGATGCTTCTTTCAGAAGACCCTTTCCTTTATGCCAGTGTCTTCTGTCCTTAAGGCTTTCTAAATTTAGTGATTTTACCAAAGGTGTTACTCTAGTCAAATGTGAATATTCGTTTGTTATGAATCTCACTGCTCTATCTTGTGTCTGTTCCAGTTTCATAATGTTTTCTTGAGTTGAGGGGTCCCAAATGGAGGATGCATATTCTATTATTGGCCTAACCAAGGTTAAATAATATTTTAGTTTTATGTTCTTATTTGGTTTATAGAAATTTCTTTTAATAAATCCTAATGCTTTTTTTGATTTTTTTATAGCTTCATCAATATGTGGATTCCATGACAGTTTTTCATTTATTTTAACACCTAGGTATTTTGCGTTTTTACTTGTGTTACTGGTTTGCCATGAATAAGATAAGTGGAATTTGTTTTAGTTTTTTTGTTACTCTTAACAACTGACATTTTTCTGGGTGGACAGACATGCTCCGATTTGATTCCCACTTCTGTAAATAAGATAGCACCCATATCTTACAAACAAGTTTGGGACCAAGTTTTTAAATGAGAGAAAGTAGTGAATTACATGCGACGAAATGTCAAACCTGTGACCCTGGAATCGACAACAACGCCTAGCGATAACGCACTAAGCGAACTTAACCTCTAGACCATCGAATGTCCAAAAAAACATTCTTCTGATCCAGATTCATTTCGCCCGTATGCAAATTACCACCCCAGTGGTCAAAGGTCACAAGCCCTAGCTAGCCCCTCCCCCGCCTCGCAGCATCCATTCACTAACAACTTCAATACAGCCGACACAGACAGCCGTTAGGCATGTATTAGACAAACAATGGCTTTATCTATTTGTGTATCTCTCATAATGACAAGTGGACAACATAAATACATTACATATAGAAGCTTCAGTGGGTAATAGCAATTAAGCTGTGAATGTAAATATAGAAGTGAAGCTATTTCATCATTTGTTTCAGCACCTAGCTTCACTTCTATATTTACACCCTTATCTTAGAACGAAATTTGAGGAGACACTTCCTATATAGCACCCATATCAAAAGGGTTTTGGGAACCGCTGTTGAATAGAATGTGAGTATTGGTTGACTTTGATGAATACTCAAAGGAAGAAACCACAAACGAGCTACTGATCCTATACGTAAAGATCAAAATATATAAAGTAATGTATTGTATACTTCAAACCAGACATACACTGATAGTTTAAAGCCTATTTTATTCTTCTTGTTATATTTTTGGTTTCTAAGAATTAGACTTCAAAATATCTCCGCTTTCAGACTCGCCGCCTGCCACTCACTAATCATTGCTTCTTGTATATTACCCACAATTCTCTAAGCGGCAAAAAAAAAAAGCGTGGTGACTCGGGTCGATAATGGCGGGAAAGACAGAGAATGCCAACGGCGATATTTGGGGATAGGGGAAGGGGTATATTCTGATTGATTTGGCTGCTTACAACTGGTAGAGTGACACGCCCATGGATTAGATTTGACAAAGTGGGAGATTTGATTATTTATGAGGTGGGGATACACTTAATGTGTTCTGTTTTGTTTTTTTAATGCACCATGTTTGTTTTTCCAGCTTCACGTGCTTGTCAGAATAGAGCGTGGTCACGTGATGGTGAAACTTGTTTTAAAATACTTTTAACTGTTAAGAGTATACTGCATACTGAACCAGATTCCCAATATATATATATCTATATAGTGCTTTTTTTTTACCGACGGTACGCTAATTTTTTGATATGGGGAAAAAATATTACTTTTCTTGTATTTCAACGTTTATTAAATATTCCTACCTCGCTTACATAAACTGCCTCCGTTTGTCTGTCTGTCTGTCTGTCTGGTCAAAATCTTCTACACTTTATTTCTCCCACTTCCCATTCTCGGATGAAGATGAAACTTTTCACAACTCTTTGTTGTCAATGAGAGCACAGGAATCAATGAAAACATGAACCAATTATTTCAACAATCAGACGTAAATAAGTTTTGAAATGTGAAATGTAGTTAGCTAAAGGGAGATAAACCTTGTGAAAATGAGATAGAACGGAGTTCTCCCCCCAAAGCGCGGCACATACACGCAAGATAGCAGAAGCCTAAAAGTCGCAAGACCAGTAGAGTAACGTATGGTAGTTGTGTAAAGTTAGGATTGGTTAGAAATCATTGCTGCCATTTGATTCAACTAGAAGCGAGGTTTTTAAAAAGTATTTGTTGAAAGCTTATATCAACTCATGTCTGTCTGGTAAAAAGTGTGTACACGTTATTTCTCCCACACCTATTCTCGGATCAAGCTGAAACTTCGCACAATTATTCATTGACATAGACAACACATGAATCAATGGAGAAAAAAAGTAACCAATTAGACAATTAATTACTGGTAATTTCATAATTTTGCTAACAGCAGCAAGGGAAAGTAATACTTCAGTATTCACATGTATGGCTAAATGTGTTGAGTTTAAGTCCCCTTAAATAATTGTAAACTCTATTTCTTCTTCACGCATTCTTTGATCAAATTGGTAATTTAAACAATTATTGGTTGTACCTAACAAAACATGAATCAATAAACAAAAATACTCAATTAGTCAAATAATTATTAGTATTTAATTATTTTGTTTGATATCGAATAAGGGAAATAACTTGTACACGAAGGCATAGATTCTACTGTCGCCCCTAAAGAAGGCATAGATTCTACTGTCGCCCCTGAAGAAGGTATAGATTCTACTGTCGCCCCTAAAGAATGCATAGATTCTACTGTCGCCCCTGAAGAAGGCATAGATTCTACTGTCGCCCCTGAAGAAGGCATAGATTCTACTGTCGCCCCTGAAGAAGGTATAGATTCTACTGTCGCCCCTAAAGAATGCATAGATTCTACTGTCGCCCCTGAAGAAGGCATAGATTCTACTGTGGCCCCTGAAGAAGGCATAGATTCTACTGTCGCCCCTGAAGAAGGCATAGATTCTACTGTCGCCCCTGAAGAAGGCATAGATTCTACTGTCGCCCCTGAAGAAGGCATAGATTCTACTGTCGCCCCTGAAGAAGGCATAGATTCTACTGTCGCCTCTGAAGAAGGCATAGATTCTACTGTCGCCCCTGAAGAAGGTATAGATTCTACTGTCGCCCCTGAAGAAGGTATAGATTCTACATTAGACGAATAGGTGAGCTTTCCAAAGTGCACAAGTACTGGCTGTGAGGGATTGTGGAAAGCATCAGATACAAGGATTGAAAGTTAAAGGGACTAACCAGTCAAATAGGCTAGCTAAACCAGTATGGGAAGCCTACACAAGAATTTGCTAATTTGAGAAACCAAAATTGCGTCCTATTTAAGAACAAGAAATGCAGACGTGTTCTAAGCGTGAGAGGATTTCTCCAAAGAAATACAAAGTTCGTCTCTGACCACGGCGAACCCCTAGGGGACTGAGTCCTAGGGACAACAGGAATCGCGCTGGTCATAGATTTGTTTTCACACAATGTCGCCTCTGTCCGTGTCGTGACGTGTCAAGATTTAGCCAGCGCACACACTCGCGCGCGTGGTCTGAAATGTCAAGTGCCAGTGACAGATACTCCAGTGCCAGTGATAGATAGCCAAGTTCCAATGTGTTTCCTGCGCTAACAGTCGGGGCCAGGAAAATAAGACATTGCACGAGACATCGGGACGTCAGGAGGAGACAACTGGCTTCCCCAAAAAATGGCCAAAAAAAAAGAGAAATAGAATCCAACGCTGAAAGACTAAATCATTTCTTTATTTGATTCATTAACAGTTAACAAAAGACGCAACAATTTCAACTTTTAATGTGCCTGTCCATTCTGTATATTTCTACAAGCACCACTCTTAAATAGAAACTAAAATCTATTTATATACGAACTAGTTTCACCTGTTCATTCAAAGGACTGCCAGACATTTTTGCGATCATGTACGTAGCCTAAGAGATGGGAACGTGACTCCACCTTCAAGGTTTGAATTCGGTACTGTCTGATTTTAGTTCGAGTTCGGTTCGGTTCGATGACGGTTTTGTCAGTTCTTAAGTTCGAGTTCTTGTTTGGATCTATGTCATGAAATATGGTAATAACAAAAACTATGTACTGTAAGAATGTGCAATTATATTTATTAGATAAAACAGTGATGCCAAACCTTACTGTAAGAATGTGCAATTATATTTATTAGATAAAACAGTGATGCCAAACCTGCGGCCGTTTTAATTTCCGGCACTCGTGTCGTGAAACATATAATAGAAAAGATGTGTAAAAATTAAATAAAGAATAATGCACTTTCCCCCCCCCCCCAGAAAGCCGTGGATCTAGTACTTACACTAATACATGGGATGTAGGAAGTTTATCTGCAACCAAATTTTGAAAATCCCGCTTGAGGCGATTACGTCACATTGGTTTCGCCCCTTTCCGCCTGCAAAATGAAGAATTGGCAATTTTGGTTCAAATATGATTACATTAGCTATAACATGCGACATCAACTTGTTTTTCTTTGAAATTTGGCGCTGAGCTCATTTAGAGATGATGTGAAGTCACTTTAAAAAGCCAAATCCCACAACCATGAGGAGTCGTTAAGTTGAAACACTCGCTTTCATTTCTCCGACATAAACATGTCACCTTTATGTCTCATGTTAAAAAAGATTCGTTTTTTAAACCCTACTATGAGATAGCGGAGAAAGGACATTCTCTTTAAACAGCATTCTATTTAAAATTGTGGCTAGTTCAGTGGAATTATGTTGAAGGAAATCTCTGTGAGAGTCCTCCCCAAAACGGCTCCGATGTTAGAGATATCTCCTAGTGACACAGAGGTCATTTGCCTCTAAGACTTTCGGACACTACACAGACCTTCAGAAGAAATCTACGTGACGCGGAATTTCAGTTTTCTATCAACGACATTCAGATTTTTTTTGGTGACGACAGACTCTTTAACTGACAACATCTTTTGAAGCCCTTTCTTTTGGTGTGAGACACAGTTTCTATGTCTCTAAGTATCTCATGACTCGCAATAGATAATAGGGATATAAGAAAAAGACCACTCAATAGAAAAAGACATGATAGATAGAAAGATAGATATATAGTTAGATAGATAGATAGATAGATAGACAGACAGACAGTCAGACAGATACATGGATAGAAAGATAGATAGATAGATAGATAGATACATACATACATACATACAAAGATACATACATACATACATACATACATACATAGATACATACATACATACATACATACATAGATACATACATACATACATACATACATACATACATACATACATACATACATAAATACATACACACATACACACACACATACATACACACATACACACACAAACACATACAGACATACATACTCAGACGGACGAACAGAGACATCATAAAAATACTAGATAATTCCAAATCAACTGTTTCTGTTCTGTAAAAAAAAAAAAAGGAGCCAATTGAAACATAAATATGTATGGCTAATATTCTATCGATAAATAAAAACAGCTCATACAAACATACATACAAACATAGATACATAGGTACAAAAATACATACATTTCTATTTTTAGATCAGCACTGTCTTGACATGACTCGCTGACAACATAAAATTGACCAATCACACATCACCGCCTGCCGAAGTAAATGACCAACGTGCAAGGGAAATGAGCCCAGTCGTCTGTCTGTGTCACTTTGTCACTGGGTCTGTCATTAGGCAGGATTTGGCAGAGTGCTAGTTCACTCTACACACACACACACACACGCGCACGCGCGCACACTCGTCAACACGTTCACACAGACACGCAATTGATTTGAGGCAGCCCTGTCTTGGTGGACAAACACTGGGGCTTGTGCCCCCCAATATTATCCCATGTCAGATATCACTTATCCAGGTATCACTTATCAGGTATTACTTATCAGGTATCACTTACCGATTCGTGAGTCTTAAATAATGTTCATTTACCATATTCATCTCTTTTAGCTTCACCTATCCTTTTATCTGATGGACCGTTGGCGCACCACACAAGATCTGTTTACCGCCTTTCTCCATACCATATACATTATTCTAAAAATTCATTTTTAAAATGGGCTCAAGAATATTACATAATGCGATCATAAATTGTATATGCATGTTTTAGAGTATGTGGTGACGATGAGAAAGGCTTAGCGATTGGTTGGTGGCTCTGCAGTGTCAATGATGCAAGATAGGCAGCAGTTTCGTAATCAGTCTTGGGTAGACCAGACGACTCCGGAATGCCAGAGTGAAAAGACGTGTTTTTGTAGTGAGGCAGATTTGATTCAAAAAAACATTTATATATTATTTTAAAAGTCTTTTACATTTCGTTCATTTCATCTCAATTTCATTTGTCTGTATTGTAATAAACGTTATTCAAGTGACTTCAAGTTGTACAACTTATAAAAGGCCTCCAGCGGTTAAGTTGTCTACCAGCAGTCTACCAGCAGTCTACCAGCAGTTTGATGCTACAACACAACAACCGTCAACACCAAAGTCTGGACATTGTATGGGAAAGAATGATACGCCATTTTGTATACTGAGACTATAGGAAAAAAAACGCTAGGCCAAAATGGTAGAATATTTTATGGTAGAATATTTTATGGTAGAATATTTTATGGTAGAATATTTTATGGTAGAATATTTTATGGTAGAATATTTTATGGTAGAATATTTTATGGTAGAATATTTTATCGTAGAATATTTTAATGTAGAATATTTTAGAGTAGAATATTTTAGGGTAGAATATTTTGAGTGTGTTTGTCTGTTACGTGTATAAACCATTTGACCGTCTGCTTCATGTTTGATGATGTCACAACAAATAGTTCACAGGCAACTGGTCGAATTACCATTCATCCCAGGCAAATAGTTAAACAGACCATCGATTCACCATGGAATCACCATCAGATGTCTCACTGACATCTGGATCATTCCTTGTTAGGTGTTCACTACTAAATATTTGCTAGTGTAAAAATCATCCATATACTTATTAGTAATAAAATACAGGGTGTAACCGGTGGTTAAAAGTTACACTGGGCTAGATGTACTTAGTTTCCATTACAGGCAAACACATGGATAGTCTCTTGTATTCGGACGTTTCAAGTTGAAGGCTCAACCCACTCACTAGGACAACGTGGGGACAAAGTAAACAGTTCACTAAATGGCACTTTGCTTAGTTTACTCTTTGGAAGGTTGAAGATTTGGAAAGAAATGTTTACCCTGCTGAAAGCTACAGATTTCATTTCTCTGAGCCCTGTTGGTGAAACTCTTGTTTTTTGTCTTCAAAGATGAGCTCTTTGATATCATCAGTGTGAGGGGCGGGGAGTTATAACAACGTTGAATGCAGAGTTTACTCTCTCAAAGATTCTGGGAGGTATTATGGGGTGTGAGAGAAAACAAAAAGGAGGCGATGTTTTCCACACATAAACTAAACATGGACCAATCAGATTGGACAAGTCTCGCTACCCGTTTTAGTGTCCAGCTTTGGAATAAACGTATAAACTTCTAAGAAAGATCAACAACAAACTATTTGTACTGACACTGAAGAGAATAAAAAAAAGTTTTGCTCTATATTTATACATTTAACAAAAAAAATTTTTTTTTTAAAGTTCTTTAAAAAAAAACACAAAGCTTATCTAAGGGGAAAATACTCCGTACTTACAACAATATCTTTCAATAATATAGACATTATTTGAAATCAAATAAAATAATTAAATAACAATAAATAGTTGACCAAATAATTAATGTATTGTTAGGCACCATATAAAATTGTTTCAGTATTTGAGAGAAATAACGTGTTCAATTATCTGAGTGGACAAAACCACACATATATTGCCGCATCTGTGAATTTATTTCCCTTGTTGGTATCAAGCAGAGTAACGAATCTCCAGTGACTAATTGACAAATTAGTTATAATTTTTTTTTATTGATACATGTCTTGTCTATGCCAACGAAAATTGTGTAAAGCTTCAACTGGATCTGAGAATGTGTGAGAGATAACGTGTGAAATCTTTAATCAGACGGACAGACAGACAGTGTGAATACAATTTGAGTAAACAAGAAATTATTTTAAAAAATGCTTTACAAAAATACAAAGCTTAATTTAAGCGTACTTGTATCAATTAGTTTGGATCAATCATGTAATTAAATTTGCAATCGAAAAAGACTTAACAATAATAAATGTGTGATTATTTTTAACCATTGTTTTAGTGTTGCGCAATTTCAAGATTTTAGCTTTCTCACTACGACATGATCCTATCACTCTCACTACGACATGATCCTATCACTCTCACTACGCCATGATCCTATCACTCTCACTACGCCATAATACTATCACTCTCAATAGGCCATGATCCTGTCACTCTCACTACGCCATGATCCTGTCACTCTCACTACGCCATGATCCTGTCACTCTCACTACGCCATAATCCTATCACTCTCACTACGCCATGATCCTATCACTCTCACTACGCCATGATCCAATCACTCTCACTACGCCATGATCCTATTACTCTCACTACGCCATGATCCAATCACTCTCACTACGCCACGATCCTGTCACTCTCACTAAGCAATGATCCTGTCACTCTCACTACGCCATGCTCCTATCACTCTCAATAGGCCATGATCCCGTCACTCTCACTACGTCATGATCTGTCACTCTCACTACGCCATGATCCTATCACTCTCACAACGTCATGATCCTGTCACTCTCACTACGCCATGATCCTGTCACTCTCACTACGCCATGATCCCGTCACTCTCACTACGACATGATCCTGTCACTCTCAATACGTCATGATCCCATCACTCTCACTACGTCATGATCCCATCACTCTTACTACGCCATGATCCTATCACTCTCACTACACCATGATCCTGTCACTCTCAATAGGCCATGATCCCGTCACTCTCACTACGTCATGATCTGTCACTCTCACTACGCCATGATCCTATCACTCTCACTACGTCATGATCCGATCACTCTTACTACGCCATGATCCTATCACTCTCACTACACCATGATCCTGTCACTCTCACTACGCCATGCTCCTATCACTCTCAATAGGCCATGATCCTATCACTCTCACTACGCCATGATCCTGTCACTCTCACTACGCCAAAATCCTGTCATTCTCTCTACGCCATGATCCTATCACTTTCACTACGCCATGATCATATCACTCTCATTAGGCCATGATCTTATCACTCTCTCTACGCCATGATCCCATCACTCGCACTACGTCATAATCCCATCACTCGCACTACGTCATGATCCTGTCACTCTCACTACGCCATGATCCTATCACACTCACTACGCCATGATCCTGTCACTCTCACTACGCCATGATCCCATCACTCTCACTACGCCATGATCCCGTCACTCTCACTACGACATGATCCTATCACTCTCACTACGCCATGACCCGTCACTCTCACTACGCCATGATCCCATCACTCTCACTAAGCCATGATCACGTCACTCTCACTACGCCATGATCCCGTCACTCTCACTACGTCATGATCCTGTCACTCTCACTACGTCATGATCCTATCACTCTCACTACGCCATGATCCTATCACTCTCACTACGCCATGATCCCGGCACTCTCACTACGCCATGATCCCGTCACTCTCACTACGACATGATCCTGTCACTCTCAATACGTCATGATCCCATCACTCTCACTACGTCATGATCCCATCACTCTTACTACGCCATGATCCTATCACTCTCACTACACCATGATCCTGTCACTCTCAATAGGCCATGATCCCGTCACTCTCACTACGTCATGATCTGTCACTCTCACTACGCCATGATCCTATCACTCTCACTACGTCATGATCCCATCACTCTTACTACGCCATGATCCTATCACTCTCACTACACCATGATCCTGTCACTCTCACTACGCCATGCTCCTATCACTCTCAATAGGCCATGATCCTATCACTCTCACTACGCCATGATCCTGTCACTCTCACTACGCCAAAATCCTGTCATTCTCTCTACGCCATGATCCTATCACTTTCACTACGCCATGATCATATAACTCTCATTAGGCCATGATCTTATCACTCTCTCTACGCCATGATCCCATCACTCGCACTACGTCATAATCCCATCACTCGCACTACGTCATGATCCTGTCACTCTCACTACGCCATGATCCTATCACACTCACTACGCCATGATCCTGTCACTCTCACTACGCCATGATCCCATCACTCTCACTACGCCATGATCCCGTCACTCTCACTACGACATGATCCTATCACTCTCACTACGCCATGACCCGTCACTCTCACTACGCCATGATCCCATCACTCTCACTAAGCCATGATCACGTCACTCTCACTACGCCATGATCCCGTCACTCTCACTACGTCATGATCCTGTCACTCTCACTACGTCATGATCCTATCACTCTCACTACGCCATGATCCTATCACTCTCACTACGCCATGATCCCGGCACTCTCACTACGCCATGATCCCGTTACTCTCACTACGTCATGATCCCGTTACTCTCACTACGTCATGATCCCGTCACTCTCACTACGCCATGATCCCGTCACTCTCACTACGCCATGATCCCGTCACTCTCACTACGCCATGATCCCGTCACTCTCACTACGCCATGATCCCGTCACTCTCACTACGCCATGATCCCGTCACTCTCACTACGTCATGATTCCGTCACTCTCACTACGCCATGATCCTGTCACTCTCACTACGCCATGATCCTATCACTCTCAATAGGCCATGATCCTATCACTCTCACTACGCCATGATCCTATCACTGTCACTACACCATGATCCTGTCACTCTCACTACGCCATGCTCCTATCACTCTCAATAGGCCATGATCCTATCACTCTCACTACGCCATGATCCTGTCACTGTCACTACGCCAAAATCCTGTCATTCTCACTACGCCATGATCCTATCACTTTCACTACGCCATGATCATATCACTCTCATTAGGCCATGATCTTATCACTCTCTCTACGCCATGATCCCATCACTCGCACTACGTCATAATCCCATCACTCGCACTACGTCATGATCCTGTCCCTCTCACTACGCCATGATCCCGTCACTCTCACTACGACATGATCCTATCACTCTCACTACGCCATGATCCCATCACTCTCCCTACGCCATAATTCTATCACTCTCACTACGCCATGATCCCATCACTCTCACTACGCCATGATCCCATCACTCTCACTACGCCATGATCCCATCACTCTCACTACGACATGATCCTATCACTCTCACTACGCCATGATCCCGTCACTCTCACTACGTCATGATCCCGTCACTCTCACTACGCCATGATCCTATCACTCTCACTAAGCCATGATCCCGTCACTCTCACAACGCCATGATCCCGTCACTCTCACTACGCCATGATCCCGTCACTCTCACTACGTCATGATCCCGTCACTCTCACTACGTCATGATCCTGTCACTCTCACTACGTCATGATCCTGTCACTCTCACTACGCCATGATCCTATCACGCTCACTACGCCATGATCCCGTCACTCTCACTACGCCATGATCCTGTCACTCTCACTACGCCATGATCCCGTCACTCTCACTACGTCATGATCCCGTCACTCTCACTACGTCATGATCCCGTCACTCTCACTACGCCATGATCCCGTCACTCTCACTACGCCATGATCCCGTCACTCTCACTACGCCATAATCCCGTCACTCTCACTACGCCATGATCCTTTCACTCTCACTACGCCATGATCCTGTCACTCTCACTACGTCATGACCCCGTCACTCTCACTACGCCATGATCCTGTCACTGTCACTACGCCAAAATCCTGTCATTCTCACTACGCCATAATCCTATCACTTTCACTACGCCATGATCATATCACTCTCATTAGGCCATGATCTTATCACTCTCTCTACGCCATGATCCCATCACTCGCACTACGTCATAATCCCATCACTCGCACTACGTCATGATCCTGTCCCTCTCACTACGCCATGATCCCGTCACTCTCACTACGACATGATCCTATCACTCTCACTACGCCATGATCCCATCACTCTCCCTACGCCATGATTCTATCACTCTCACTACGCCATGATCCCATCACTCTCACTACGCCATGATCCCATCACTCTCACTACGCCATGATCCCATCACTCTCACTACGACATGATCCTATCACTCTCACTACGCCATGATCCCGTCACTCTCACTACGTCATGATCCCGTCACTCTCACTACGCCATGATCCTATCACTCTCACTAAGCCATGATCCCGTCACTCTCACAACGCCATGATCCCGTCACTCTCACTACGCCATGATCCCGTCACTCTCACTACGTCATGATCCCGTCACTCTCACTACGTCATGATCCTGTCACTCTCACTACGTCATGATCCTATCACTCTCACTACGCCATGATCCTATCACGCTCACTACGCCATGATCCCGTCACTCTCACTACGCCATGATCCTGTCACTCTCACTACGCCATGATCCCGTCACTCTCACTACGTCATGATCCCGTCACTCTCACTACGTCATGATCCCGTCACTCTCACTACGCCATGATCCCGTCACTCTCACTACGCCATGATCCCGTCACTCTCACTACGCCATAATCCCGTCACTCTCACTACGCCATGATCCTTTCACTCTCACTACGCCATGATCCTGTCACTCTCACTACGTCATGACCCCGTCACTCTCACTACGCCATGATCCTGTCACTCTCACTCTGCCATGCTCTTATCACTCTCATTAGGCCATGCTCTTATTACTCTCACTACGCCATGATCCCGTCACTCTCACTACGCCATGATCCTGTCACTCTCACTACGCCATGATCCTGTCACTCTCACTACGTCATGATCCTATCACTCTCACTACGCCATGATCCTATCACTCTCACTACGCCATGATCCCGTCACTCTCACTACGCCATGATCCCGTCACTCTCAATACGCCATGATCCCGTCACTCTCACTACGTCATGATCCCGTCACTCTCACTACGTCATGATCCCGTCACTCTCACTACGCCATGATCCCGTCACTCTCACTACGCCATGATCCCGTCACTCTCACTACGCCATGATCCCGTCACTCTCACTACGCCATGATCCTATCTTGAGACTCCTTACTAATCGTTGTGCCAGCGAATCGCTTATGAAAATCGAAGGTTCTATACTAGTCATCAATTGTTAGCTTCAAACTTTAAAGTGACGATCTACATAGTATAAATGGGGAGATAATTCAACTTATACTACCACATCTGTCAATTCCTATTTCTTTCCTTTGTTTAATACCAAACAAAATAATTAAGTACAAATAGTTAATTTACTAGTTTGTTATTTTCTAAATTGATTATTGCGTTGGAATATAAAAGAAATAATTGTGCGAAATTTCAGTTTGACCCGAGATTGGGTGTGGGAGACATAACATGTACAAACTTTTGACCAGACAGACAGAGTAATCTTTGTAATATTTCTTTTTACACTACGGATAAAGAAATAAAAGAAAGCTTTGCAGTGAGTAGATCTAAGGAAAGAAGACAGAAGAAACACTTTGACCATGAACTGGACAGAGTGAACTAGGAACGAAAGAAAGGTCCTACTACACTCAATAAAGAATCTACTCCTCGGAGCGAGATCGAACCAACGGGGGAGACATTAAACCTTCATAAAGTTGATCTACTTAAGCTCTCAGACAAGACCGTCTGATCGCAAGCGTGCTAGGTTTATTGCCTAGGGTTGTCTGGGGAGTTTCTTCCTGCCCTTGTTGTGGATCAGGGGTTCTCACACAAATGCGAATGAATGAATGAAATCAATCTGGGAGAATGAACAGAAATGAAGGGTTATCTTCAGCAAGTTCCCCGAGCTCTTTCAGAAAGTATCTACAACAATGGCTGTAGATATGAAGAACTGGGAACCTTTCAGTTGGCGAGGTTTTATTGGGATTAGCACTCGATTACTTTTCTATTGACTGTATATGTCTCTTCGTAGTTTGACATTCCTCAAAATCTCGCTCTCTTCCTCATCCTCTTTCTCTATCACTCCTACATTGCTCCCCCCTCTCTATATATATCTCTCTCTATCTCTCTTCTTTCCTTCTTCTCGCCTCCCTCACTCTCACTACCTTCCTCCATCCATCTTTCTTTCTCACTCTCTCTCCCTCCTGTCTCTCTCACATCCTCTCCCACTACCTGTCTATCTCCCTCCTGTCTCTCTCACATCCTCTCCCACTACCTGTCTATCTCCCTCCTGTCTCTCTCACATCCTCTCCCACTACCTGTCTATCTCCCTCCTGTCTCTCTCACATCCTCTCCCACTACCTGTCTATCTACCTCCTGTCTCTCTCACATCCTCTCCCACTACCTGTCTATATCCCTCCTGTCTCTCTCACATCCTCTCCCACTACCTGTCTATCTCCCTCCTGTCTCTCTCACATCCTCTCCCACTACCTGTCTATCTCCCTCCCACTCTCTTTCTCTCTCTCTCCATCTCTCCCACTCACTTTCCCTACCTCTCTTTCTCTCGCTCTCTGTCTCACTGCCTGTTATTCTTAAAAGATACGTAAATACACTTCAAAGATTCCCTCCCAACCCAACCCGCCTCCCCCTGCAGCGGAACAGCCCCCCCCCCCCCCAGAAAGATATGAACTAACTTGCCCAGTGCCTGGTTATTACAGATGAACAACTGATCCATGTGAGTCTTTAGAAGTTTTTAATTGGCCATTTGTAATTAGCCAATCAGTGCGTGAGAAAGGATGTTGCCTGTTCTAAATATGCCTCATCAGGTACTTTTTTGTCAAACTTTGTTTGAAATGAGTTACATCTGTTCTAAATGACATTATTGCTGTATCCACCTGTATGGGTGCCCCCCTCAGAACTAGCATCTTTCAGCCTTTGAAAACATGTTCAAGAAATTGTTTTAGACCTCTTGGTTGTCCGTAATAGATTCTGAAACGTCCGCCATTACTATTCCAATAATGCTACTGTTGTTAAAGGAAGGGGAGGGGGGACTGAGTGGGTAAGCGCTTGGCTTCCAAACCTGTGGTCATAGAAGAAAAACTAGTCGGAGATCTGCCAGGAAACCACTGAGTCGTTCATCTGAGATAATGGGCTTGTCATCTAAACCCTCCTAAATAATAATAATAAATACTTAAAGAAGCGTATATAAAGGAAAGAACTGCATATTTACAGCCATACTTGTCAATAATGTTAGATGTATTTCCCTTTTCTAAAGCATACAAATATAATTATTTATCACTTATTTATTAAATTAGCTAATTTTTTTTTATTTTATTGTTTCATGTTTTGTTAAGGACAATGACTAATTGTGCAAAGTTTCCACTTGATCCAAGAATGGAAAGTTAGAACATAACGTGAATCAGATTTTGTAGCAGAGAGAATCCAAATTCCCATGTTGTTAGCATTATTATTTCTCTTACTTCCGACAATTTATAAAATATCGTTTAACATGAAAGACAAACGTTAGTTTCGCATATTGATGTTCAGTTCATTGCAAGTATAGACATAAGAGCACCTCCATATAAGTGTACGAGGGTGTTATGCTGCCAGTACGATGAGTATTACTGCTGATGCTTGTTTCTTGTTAAAGTTTTAAATTTCTATTCGTCGGGGGATCTCGTTGGAGTTATATAACTAATGTTTTACGAATGAAAATATATCGGCTTTCTCTGCAATTTTGAAGCCTGCTGGACTGACGCCTGCTAGACTCAAGCCTACTACTAAGTCTTGTATACTATTATATAATATAAACTATACTAAAGCCATTTATAATATTAATAATTAACTATTACTATATACAACATATGCATGTGAGACATGGAAGTCATCTACCAAATAGAGAAAAGACTAAATGTGGCTCAACAAAAATGGCTAAGACGGATTTAAGAAGTCAGTTAAAGAGATCGGGTCTCAAACAAGGAAATCCTATTCGGAACTGGGAGTCGAACACTTAGTAAGGTTGTGACAGAGCGTCAAATGGGGTTTGCAGGACATGAGTTGCGATGACTTGGAGGCCAATACGAGGAAAGCGCAATCAGGGACGTCCTCGTATAACTTGGCGCCACACTTTCACGGGGGACCTCAGAGAAGTGGACACCAGTTGGGAAGAGGCTTCAGACATTGCTAGTGACAGATCTTTATGGAGACAGCTTACCGCCCAATGCGCCAAACGGCGAGGGAGGACCTAAGTCTAAGTCTAATTACTATAATAAAGAAAACTCTACTAAAGTCTATTTTTCTTTTGCACTTAACTAAAGCCATTTATAGTATTAGAACTGTTTTTTTTTTTTTTTTTTGTTGAATCATGTGATGGGATAATTCTTTCTCTCCAAGTCTTCTCTAAGCAAGAAATGGTTTGTATAGACTAGGTAAGGAAAAAAATAGTCTAAGCACAATTAGCTAGAACTATAAAATACATAAACAAGGTTACAAATACAGTTTATGTGGACACACAAACTCAAAATCGGCCCCCGAAGTGGTCCATCTAGAGTCTTCACCAGGATTCGAACACGGGACTTCCAGTTCCAAGTGCTTTACTTCTCAGCCACAGCGCACTAAGCATTCAGATTGGATGACAGCGCACTAAGCATTCAGATTGGATCACAGCGCACTAGGCATTCAGATTAGATCACAGCGCACTAAGCATTCAAATTAGATCACAGCGTACTAAGAATTCAGATTGGATCACAGTGCTCTAAGTATTCAGATTGGATCACAGCGCACACAGCATTCAGATTGGATCACAGCTCACTAGGCATTCAGATTGGATCACAGCGCACTAAGCATTCAGATTGGATCACAGCGCACTAAGCATTCAGATTGGATCACAGTTCACTAGGTATTCAGATTTGATCATAGTTCACTAGGCATTCAGATTGGATCACAGTGCTCCAAGCATTCAGATTGGATGACAGCGCACTAGGCATTCAGATTGGATGACAGCGCACTAGGCATTCAGATTGGATGACAGCGCACTAGGCATTTAGATTGGATGACAGCGCACTAGGCATTCAGATTGGATGACAGCACACTAGGCATTCAGATTGGATGACAGCGCACTAGACATTCAGATTGGATCACAGCGCTCCAAGCATTCAGATTGGATCACAGCTCACTAGACATTCAGATTGGATCACAGTGCTCCAAGCCTTCAGATTGGATGACAGCGCACTAGGCATTCAGATTGGATGACAGCGCACTAGGCATTCAGATTGGATGACAGCGCACTAGGCATTTAGATTGGATGACAGCGCACTAGGCATTCAGATTGGATGACAGCGCACTAGACATTCAGATTGGATCACAGCGCACTTAGCATTCAGATTGGATTACAGCGCTCTAAGCATGCCTTTCCTTTCTGGAATATTGTGTCTTAAGAATAAAAAAATATTCATTCATTTTTGTATTGAAATTTACTTATTCGTATGAAGCTCAATATTGACAATTCACTTATTCGCACTAAACTCCTTTATGACATTACCTTAATGGTTAATCTTCCTATGCCCGTAATAGAAAAATTATCAATGAAATTTACGGATTATACAAAGTACGTTTAAACCTCAAAATAAAATTAATTAAAGAATTTTTCTTTTTAAAAAGTGAACAATTCTGTTAGAACCGTCCCTTTGATTCAATTTAAATACGTCTTTCAAATCCAAACCAATATTTCCTGACGTTCTGATGGCAGCGTGACACCAACGAGTTCATGACTTTCACTTCAAAGGCTTCAAAATTTCATTCATATTTTAGTGCTCACATTTTTTATAAATATTTTTTTTAATAGAGAACTTGTTATCCTGCGACCCATTCATTAAACTCATTACCATAATAAAATTCAGTTTTTACTCCGGAAAATAAATTGGATTGGATGCTCTATGTTCGTCCTCTCAGAGGCGACTCATAATCGGAAATGTTACAATTTCTGTCTGTTTAGGTTTTAAAAGAACTATTTCTTGCCAAATGTTTTTGTTGCTGTTTCTTCAAGTCTAAATTTAACACACACAAAAAACCAGCTTTCTACGTCAACATTTATGTTTGAATGTACGTCAGGATTGAGCCGTGTTGTAGTCTTGTCATCGATGCACTATGGTAACCAAATTCATAACCGGCCTCAGGGGATGGCGAGTGGGAAAACCGCCCAAGGCCCGCGCCTTAGGGATGTAGGCCTTGGTGTCATTTTGTCCCTGTCAGCCCTTCGTAAAACTATTCGTTGCTCTGATCTAACACTTGCTCAGGGCCCCAGGCACACAGACAGCTTGCCCACGGCCCCAGGCACACAGACAACTTGCCCCAGCTAGAACTAATCTTAGCTGTTTTTTCGACTGAAACATGAGATTTAAAACAAACAGATGCTTATGATTTCACTGATAATAAAAACATATATCGATCAAAGTTTCCCCCTCAACGGCACATTCTTAGAGACCTTAGCGAAAAGAATCATGGGTCTCCCATGTGGCGTGGTTCCTCTCTCGACCTAGGTGGTAGGACCCAAAGGAAAGCTTAGCAATGAGTTTGGCACCAACTCCTAAGAGTTCTTCTCTTAATAAATTCATCAAGGTTGTCACGTGAAGCTTTAGCGCAGCAAGGAAAAGAATGTTTTTAAATCACAGTACCTCTCACGTAGAGAAATCGCATTACTAAGCTGACAAGTTCTGTCTGAAGCGCCCAGTTTTTAACCAAGTGCTGGGCTTCGAGCTGGCCAAGTGCTGGGCTTCGAGCTGATCAAGTGCTGGGCTTCGAGCTGACCAAGTGCTGGGCTTCGAGCTGGCCAAGTGCTGGGCTTTATAATTAAAAGTTATTTGAGACTCTTGCCATTTAGTTGTATTTTATAAACATGTGAGGCTGGGAGGTTATCCACATGGATACTCCTGGCTATACTAGCCTATGAAATCACTCCAGTACCTCCTTTTGTAAGCCAGTAATGATTTACGTATTTTGTTATTTATTTACTCACGACAGGTTGTGCTTTCCTGACGTACTGCTCACGGAACAGTGCTATAGCCGCCCAGCAGGCTCTTCACGAGCAGAAGACTCTGCCTGGGGTAAGTCGATCTTTTTTTTTTCAATCACGTGACATGTACCTAATGGACGTAGAATGATCTCAAGCAGGACACCGAGTCAGAAACCCCATTGACACCTGACAGTACAGACACCTGTCTGCGACCTATGACAGGAAGGACATTTAAAATATAAAAGACTAAAGTGGTTGTAACGCAGTACTGACTGTTTTTTTTTTGTTATTGTGGACATTGATAGCGATCATTGCAGTTGTATTTTTCCAAAGAAAGAAGTCCTAAAGATACATGTTTTTACCTCGGGAGTGTCGTGATGTTTATTATATAGGGTAGTGTATACTCTTCATAAATATTTTATTATGTCCTTAGAAACAGAACACACGCACGCACCATCATGAGGTAGTGTTGATAGAATGTGTTTGTACACACCTAACCGTCCCCGCATGATTTGTAGTTTGTTTTTTTTACTATTCAACTAGAACTTTGTGGAGACCGCCATTACTGGAATACAAAATGTGTATGGTTTTATATTTATTATTATTAGACAAATATTGTTTAAAACGATGATCTGAATAAGAGAGAGAGAGAGATTGGGGGGGGGGAGACAGAGAGATAAGGAGAAGAAAAGGGACTTTTATATGATAGATAGATAGATGATAGATAGATGATAGATAGATGATAGATAGATAGATAGATATAAAGATAGATATATATATAGATAGATAGATAGATAGATAGATAGATAGATAGATATAGATAGATGATAGATAGATAGATAGAAAGAAAGAAAGATAGATAGATAGATAGATAGATAGATAGATAGATGATAGATAGATGATAGATAGATAGATAGATAGAAAGATAGATATATAGATAGATAGATAGATAGATAGATAGATAGATAGATAGATGATAGATAGATAGATAGAAATATAGATAGATAGATAGATAGATGATAGATAGATAGATAGATAGATAGATAGATAGATAGATAGATAGATAGATAGATAGAAAGATATATATATATATATATAAAGATAGATAGATAGATAGATGATAGATAGATAGATAGATAGAAAGATAGATTGATAGATAGATAGATAGATAGATAGATAGATAGATAGATAGATGATAGATAGATAGATAGATAGATAGATAGATAGATAGATAGATAGATGATAGATAGATAGATAGATAGATAGATAGATAGATAGATAGATAGATAGACAGATAGATAGATATCAAGTTGGTTCATGAATATAGAAAGAAAGAAAAAAGTGAATGCATTAGATATTAGTAAGTACATGATTGAGACATTAAGTGAGTGATTCTTGAAACAGCGAACGAGAACAAGAGATTCGTCTTAGACGAACCTTACACACTCTTTATACATCCCTCTAGTTGACTCACAAGCTATTCTTGAGGATGTTCTGGTTATTACCCCTTACCATTCACATCTCAGTTATCAGGTCATAGGGGACATAACTCGAGAGCGAGGATGTAAGGAGACCCCCCGCCATCTGCTCGTCGAACCAGAAATAAGCGGATCTGAATGAGAAAAGGGGGGGGGGCGCGGTCAGCCACTAGTGTTGACCTACCTGTCGCGCCGTCATCGACCAAATTAAATGTACTTCCGATGTGCTGCTCTCTCCTGCCTTGCCAATTTCACGTGCGACCTTCCTTCCGAAGCAGTAAATATGTAATTGACCCCACACCGATTTAGTTCAAGTGGGGATATGCCTGATCGATTAACTCTGCCATGATTTTAAGCGGTTGGGCCAAAGGCCCGCTTGGAAGAGAACTCTTTTGAGTCTTCTCAGCTTACATTATTCCAGCTCAGCTAAATAGTGAACTGTTGTAAATGTCGCTTTCTTATATAGAAATAATCGGTAACGACTATATATAGTTATGTATTTAGTTATGTTTTTAGTTATGTATTTAGTTATGGCACATATTGGTAAATAATATACGAGATGAACAAGAAATAATAAAACGGAAATAAAACCAAATAGAAACGAGAATTCAGAATAAAATAAGTCATTACAAGTCAGCACTAGTCATTACAAGTCAGTACAAGTCATTATAAGTATGCTGGTATGGGGAATAAGAAATCTGAAACTTTTCGATTGTAAGCATTTAGGTCAAGACTAAAATTATGCTTTTTAAGTTTAAGTTTTTAATATGGTTTGAGAGGAGTTTTCTTGTGTGTAGAATTAATGCTAACTATGTAACTGTAGGTCCTGTGGACATCTTGTTTTGGATTGTTGTTATGGTTACTTCATGGTTTTGTCATGATTAACCAATCATGTGGCTAGTAGTGGGACATAATCGCCAAAACTTGGTTAATGCTGTCCAGCCTCTCTTTGGTTGCTTATAACAAAGCCCAAACAAATTATCCTTTGTCTATAGTCTCCCATCTCTAATTATGTCAAGCCTGGGTACTACAGTGAGAGAACCAAGAGTTACACACTCTACTGTACATACGCTTTCTTACAGATTCGTGAAAGGCTCATGTCTCCAAATGACGTCAAGATATACCTCAAGTAAAAACAAACTGTTTATCTTGCATTGCTGTCCGTCGTATTATTCAGCTGCCGAAATGTCAAACTGATTCACATATTTAAGCTAGCCTCTCTTTAAATGTCCGATTCCCGCCTGATCCTCTGGCGGGAAAATAAAACAAAACGTTTTTTTTTAGTTACTTCCCTTGTTGCCGAAAGATCAATACATGTGAATAATAGAAAGCACGCCTACAGGCGTTTAGACTGGCTCTTTCTTTTTTTTTAAGGCGGCATTCTGACGATTTTTTTTCTTATTTCTCATGAAAATAGTAGAAGCTCTAGTCTAGATATTTAAAAGTCCATAGTCATGTCCTGCAACACTAAGTTAGGGACTAACTGGCAACTTTGTCGTCTAACGTTAGGAATAATTTACAGCGTTGAGCTCTACTTTTTTCTTTTGGTCTCTCTTTTCCTTTAGTCGTGTGTTCCTGGCCACTTTGAAAGTGTACTTGAGGGAGAAAAGTCTGCCTCATAGCATTTCACAATTCCTACTTGGCATTCCGACCAAATGAGTGGAGGAAATATTTCCTTCTGGCACGCATTGTTTAGTCAACCTGGCAGATTTTTTTTGTACTGATCGAAATTATTGATATTATTGAGCTACATAAAATACAAAAGGCAAAAAAAAATATATCTTTAAAAACCATTTAACAATTATTTCAGCATCGTTACTTTGTGTTCTCTTCTAGATTTTAATAGTGCCGAGTCAGATATTAGTAATTCATTCCTCCAAGGGGAAGATATAACAATACTTAATATTAATCCTTAAGTACTTTACTTACCATGTACTTAGAACTACTAAAGCACTTTTCACGAGGTCTTTTTTTTTTCTTCCTTCCATTTGGTTCATTCGTCCCCATTAGGTTTGAATAGAGCCCTAAAAACATTCATTCTAATAATACAAAATTATATTTTTTTTTTTTTTTTTTTTTAAAGTACTGAATTGCACTCTGATAGAGCATGAGATCGTGACGACAGACAGTATATTAAAAGAAACTGATATTTCCTTTTAGAAAATGAAATAATTGCTAAATGTGTATATGTGTGTGTACTATGTTATTCAAGGTTGCAGGGAAATGTTGTCAGAGTTACATCTACTTTAAGAAATGAGGAGTCAAATAGTCTCAGAGTTGGAGGGGGGGGGGAGGTAAGAATACCAGAATTCATGGGTCTAAAGTAAGTTGTGGAGAATGAGTATCAGCGAATACGAAATAACGAATACACAAAATGTAGATAATTAAAGATGTTGTTATTGGACTCCTTACCTCGTAGCCCAAGATTCTGTACACAAGCTCCAGTTACAAGACCATGTTACACTTACAGCCGACGAGTTTTGGCTTTACAGACACACAAGACAGAGATGCAGAATTCTAATTCCCTGAAAGAAGCTATCTCCAAAAAAAAAGTCTATCACTTGCAAAGTCTGAAGCCGCTTTATACCTGGTGTCCACTGCTCTGAGGTCCTCCATGAAGGTGTGGCGACAAGCTAAACGAGGACGTCCGTGTTTGGGCTTTCCTCGTATTGACCTCCTTGTCATTGCAACTCTTGGTATGCGTAATTTATTCTGTCGGAGGCCATGTCCCACAAACCCCATACGACGCTCTGCCACAACCTTATTACATAGCAGAGTCCCTGTTCGGCATATGTTTTTTTGCTTGTGGCCAGATCTTTGTAACTGAGAACCACATTTAGTCTTTTCTCAATTTTGATAGATGACTTCCATGTCTCGCATGCATATGTAGCTGCCTTTACAGAACAAAAACTACTTTTTAAATATTTAGACTATAGGAAACATAGATACACAATTTAGACTACAGGATATGGACTGCAAGATATAGACTACACCATTTAGACTAAACCATTTAGACTACATAATTTAGACTACACAATTTAGAGTACGCAATATAGACTACAGAATTTAGACTACATAATTCAGACTACACAATTTAGAGTACGCGATATAGACTACACAATTTAGACTACACAATTTAGACTACGCAATATTGACTACACAATTTAAACTTCACTACATAGACTACAATATATAGACTACACAATTTAGACTGCACAATTTAGACTACACAATTTAGACTACATAATTTAGACTACACAATTTAGACTTCACTATATAGACTACACTATAGACTAGACGATTTAGACTAAACTATATAGACTACACAATTTAGACTACACATTATTGACTATACAATTTAGACTACACAATATAGACTGCACAATTTAGACTACACAATTTAGACTATACAAAACACGTAAAATAAACAAAATGTAGACTACAAACTAACAAACAAACAAACAAAAATGGCGACTATACAAAATGTCAACTAGAACTTAAAAAAAGAAAAGGTTTTAAAATAAGAAGTCGTAGCCTTCAAATAGTATGGCGAAAGTTTCTGCTGTTAACCTGAAATGGGGAAAAACAAACCTTGCAATTATCTGGGCCTCTCTGAGTTGCAGAACTTGTAGCCCGCTAAAAAAAAATTATCAAGTTTCTTACGTATTGCGCATATTCCCCCCCCCCCCCCAAATAAAAAGGGACGCTATTCGGAAAAGTTGAGAAAAAAAAAAGGTTTTCTATTTCTAAAACAATGTTCTTTAGTGCTATAGAAATAGTTTAAGATTATATGCTAATAATAAAAAAGGATAGTGCGTATTTTGGAATCAGACTTGACTTCGTTTTTATTTGATGCTTTACTGGAACTAGATAGAAAAAAAAAAAGATTGGATCAAAACTATGTAGCTACTGTTTAAACCGGCAGTCGCCCGCAGGCTTACAATTCTCTACTACACAAGTACTGGGAGTTCTACATTCCGGTAACGTTCTTCTCCGAAAGTGATCTATAGAGCTATTTCAAGATGGCTGCGAAAAATGGTGATCTCGAGTAATATTCCCTCTTGTACTCTCTCTATGTTTTCTTTCTTTCTCCTTCTGTTGTACTCTTGGTCTATCTTTCTTCTTTATCTCCTTCTGTTGTACTCTTGGTCTATCTTTCTTCTTTATCTCCTTCTGTTGTACTCTTGGTCTATCTTTCTTCTTTATCTCCTTCTGTTGTACTCTTGGTCTATCTTTCTTCTTTATCTCCTTCTGTTGTATCTTGGTCTATCTTCTTTATCTCCTTCTGTTGTATCTTGGTCTATCTTTCTTCTTTTTCTCCTTCTGTTGTTCTCTTGGTCTATCTTCTTTATCTCCTTCTGTTGTACTCTTGGTCTATCTTTCTTCTTTATCTCCTTCTGTTGTTCTCTTGGTCTTTCTTCTTTATCTCCTTCTGTTGTACTCTTGGTATATCTTCTTTATCTCCTTCTGTTGTATCTTGGTCTATCTTTCTTCTTTATCTTCTTCTGTTGTACACTTTGTCTATCTTCTTTATCTCCTTCTGTTGTACTCTTGGTATATCTTCTTTATCTCCTTCTGTTGTATCTTGGTCTATCTTTCTTCTTTATCTCCTTCTGTTGTATCTTGGTCTATCTTCTTTATCTCCTTCTGTTGTATCTTGGTCTATCTTTCTTCTTTATCTCCTTCTGTTGTACTCTTGGTCTATCTTCTTTATCTCCTTCTGTTGTACTCTTGGTCTATCTTTCTTCTTTATCTCCCTCTGTTGTACTATTGGTCTTTCTTTCTTCTTTATCTCCCTCTGTTGTACTCTTGGTCTATCTTCTTTATCTCCTTCTGTTGTACTCTTGGTCTATCTTTCTTCTTTATCTCCCTCTGTTGTACTCTTGGTCTTTCTTTCTTCTTTATCTCCCTCTGTTGTACTCTTGGTCTTTCTTCTTTATCTCCTTCTGTTGTACTCTTGGTCTATCTTCTTTATCTCCTTCTGTTGTACTCTTGGTCTATCTTTCTTCTTTATCTCCCTCTGTTGTACTCTTGGTCTTTCTTCTTTATCTCCTTCTGTTGTACTCTTGGTATATCTTTCTTCTTTTTCTCCTTCTGTTGTATCTTGGTATATCTTCTTTATCTCCTTCTGTTGTACTCTTTGTCTATCTTCTTTATCTCCTTCTGTTGTACTCTTGGTATATCTTCTTTATCTCTTTCTGTTGTACTCTTGGTCTATCTTCTTTATCTCATTCTGTTGTATCTTGGTCTATCTTTCTTCTTTATCTCCTTCTGTTGTACTCTTGGTCTATCTTCTTTATCTCCTTCTGTTGTACTCTTTGTCTATCTTCTTTATCTCCTTCTGTTGTATCTTGGACTATCTTTCTTCTTTATCTCCTTCTGTTGTACTCTTGGTCTATCTTTCTTCTTTATCTCCTTCTGTTGTATCTTTATCTTTTTTATCTACTTCTGTTGTACTCTTGGTTTGTTTCCTTCTTTTCATTGTATCCTTCCCTCCTTTGCTAAAGACTTATCAATGACGCTCTGAACCTCCAGCCCCTCCTCCATGCCTCCAGCACCCCTTCTCTCCCCACTTTCTACCCTCATAGAGAGACGGGGCAGGGGGGAGGAGATTCTGAAGAACAGATGCTAGCAAAAATCTTTAGGCACCAGAAATCTCTGAACCATTCAGACCGGAAGTAGATAACCCCTTCTTATTTAAACTCCGTCATCGATTTTCGCTGGGGGCTAGAGTATCGTTCCCAGTGAAGACATATCGATACTCATACTGATTGCGCCAATAAATTTAAGAATGGCAACAATTTTTCTCGGTTTTTTCATGGGGGGGGGGCATATCAGTTTTCAGAAAGACTTCAATATTGGTAATTGCAACATTTTCACTTGAAAATAAGCGATACTGATTTGGTTTCTATTTTGGTATTTTGAATCCCCGCTCCGGGAAAAATGTTTACGTTTTGCTGTAAATTAAGATTGTTAGTTTTATGTTTGGTTTTAGACACAACAAATAGAAATCTAGTTTCTAAGGTTGTTGTTTTTTTTTTTTGTTTTTTTTTATTGTATTAATTTTGTATGATGGCACAGAGAGTCTATGGGACTGAGAGAGAGAGAGAGAGAGAGAGAGAGAGAGAGAGAGAGAAACAGGGAGGCAAAGTGAAAGTTAGAGAGATAGAAAGGAAAAGAGAGAAAGAGAAACCCAGTGAGACAAAAGAAGAAAAAGAGAAACAAAGAGACGGTGTGTGCTACAAAAACACAGACACACAAAGAGAGTAATTTTTTTTCAATGGGCTGCTGCACTAGTATTTTGTTATTGGTTTTATATAGCGCATCTATCTTGCTTATCTTACAAGCCTGATGACCAGTTATTGGTCTGAAATTCATGAACACATACATCCACCCACTTTACAAGCCAGACAGCACTATATCTATGAGAGATTTACATTAGTATCTAGTTCAATACCAATTGCGCAAGGGTCCAACATGTTTTGTGGATCAATGTGGGAGAGGGGGGTATATGGGAGAAGGTTCCATGCTGCCTTTTGGCGCTCAATAAATACAAACTCAGCTCGAGTCGGGATTCGAACTCGTGTCCCAATGTGAGGTGGCCCAGCTACTTTCGTCTGTCAGCCACACATGTTTTACCACAGTTTTTTAGTAGTGATTTTATCTGGCCAGCGGATCATAAGAATCTGATGCAGGTATTGACAACCTCAACTCTAACTATAGCCCTAAACCTTACGCCGAACAAACAAAGAGCTGAGAGAAGTAGCAGGTCTGTCTGCAACTGACCAAACCCACCAATGTCTACGAAAGATTTTTACTTTGCCATTGTTGACAACATGGGAGTGCCCATTGGAATGGATGTCATTTCAGCTACATCTTACTGGTCAACTGTCATTTCTTCATTCCCATAGTTCAAATTTCCACACACACACGCGCTGTCATTCTGTCTGCGCTCCTCCCTTCCCCCCCCCCCCATCAGTCGCTGATCTGGAATCAATTTCCATCAAAGGATTTCATCCAGGAGCTTTGCAGGCGCTGAAATATACAGGGTGGATTAACAGGATTAACTCCCCTCAAACCCTCGCTTACTTGTTTATCCGTTTTGGCAGCACTCGTGTCCTTGCATTTGTCTCCTGGCATATTCTTTTTGTACCTGTTGCCAAGATGGCCTTTTTGTAATCCGCTTAGTTTGGCTTCAATACTAACAGGTTATGGGTCTGGGAGGGGGAGGGTAATTATTGAGGAACTCGAACAGATGTAACTTTTTTTTTATTTGGCATTCGCTGAACACAATTGGTATGCTCGGTTTAGTCGCCATCAATATTCAAAAGATCGGTTTTTACATATAGTTTAAATTATGGATAAATTAATTGACTGGATAAGGCGGTAATAGAAACCCTACATCCCCCACACACGAATTCTTGAATTCTAAGCTGTAAAGTTGCATACTACTGGCTTCTGCACGGCATACTTAAACCTTTAAAGAAAAAAAACGCAGCGCAGATAATAACCAAATTAACAATATAAGAATATTTCAATGCTTGGTAAAGTGTCCCCTTTCGATCTATAAGGCAGATGATGCTAAGGTCATCTTGTTTCGTTAGCCAACGGTAAACGAGCCAGCACAATGACCAACCGCCTTTACTTTTCCAAACTAAAGTCAGGTACCCATAAGATTTGGCTGGACTCAGAGGGTGGACTCAGGGGTGGATTTAGGGGCGCCTTAAAAATGCCGAAGTAAAAAATCCAAGTCTTCACCGAGATTTGAACCCAAAATTCTAGGTTTGGAAGCCAAGTGCTTAACCAGTCAGCCAACATATCCGATTTAATGTTTGGTTGTTGATATTATTGTTCAATTCCTTTTTTATCACGCTAGTTAGTTGCCAATTTGGTTTGGACTATGAGTTCTAAGTCACATAGTGTGAACGTCTAGAAATGCTACAAAAGGAAGAGCTAAAAAAACATTTGGGATTATTCTGTTTTAAAATGTGTACAAATGTGTCGTATACCTTTTCAAACAAACAGCTTGTGAACGCTTATTTGCTACCGACCGGATATACCGAAAAACATTCTATTATAGTTTTTCCACAATGTATACAAATCTTCAATGAAATGAACATATTGAGAGACTTCTTGGTCACTTCTATAGAAGTCCTTTACCAGAAAAAACATTTGTAAAAACTGTATCATTCCTCCTTTAGACAACTTATAGAGCAATTAGTTTTCTTTTCATCACTAATGAATTTTAAAAAGGGGGAACATCTCCCTCCCCTTCTAGAAAGAATTCTGTTGAAGCGAATGATAGATCTTGACATTTAGAAGACTTGTCCAAACGTTTCTTGAACATTCATTTATTCTTCATTGAATGCTGTGCGATACCCGAAGACTCAAAGTCCGTGCAAGATCAAAAACAAAAGAAAGAAACAATTTCAAGTTCTCTAACCAAATCCAAAATTTATTTCTTTTCATGCTTTGAAAAATTATAACGGTCAAACTCGAGTTTTCCCAGGGAGGCTAACGAGCTGGTAGTTCTTTTTCCAACGATATACATCAACTGAAATTTCTTGGAAAATCGTTACAGCTTTTTTTTTGAGATTCGTGTCCAAGGTCAGTCCAGAAAGATTTTCCACGAAGATACGAGTTGAATAGAGGTATTGTAAAAAGTACATTGTTAATTCTTATCCAACCTCCGAAATTATTCTTTTCTCTCTCTTCTCTATTAATTTATCTCCGTAACTTTTCCCCATCACTCCCCATCAATCCTCACCACTCCCCACCATTCCTCTTCATTCCCCATCACTCTCACCACTACCCATTATTCCTTGTCACTCCTAACCATTCCTCATCACTCCCCACATTTGCTTATCACTTCCAATCATTCCTTATCACTTCCCATCAATCCTCATCACTTT
>JAZGLO010003316.1:0-44931 GCA_036873155.1 Biomphalaria sudanica | reverse complement strand
CCTTAGACAAGACTCCCTGTGACTTGAGAGCTGAAGTCCATGTCTCACTGTGTATTTTAAAACTGTTAATTCAACTTTAGACAAGACTCCCTAAGACTTGAGAGCTGAAGTCTATGTCTCACTGTGTATTTTATAACTGTAAATTCAACTTTAGACAAGACTCCCTAAGACTTGAGAGCTGAAGTCTATGTCTCACTGTGTATTTTATAACTGTAAATAAGTACATCGTCTATTATTACCTTTTTTTCGTTGAGTGTTTGTCTTGGATTCACCTCGATATGCTTTTGATTTCCTTTTTTTTTAAACTTATGTTCTAGTTCCTGTAGAACAGTGTTTCCCAGTGTGGTACGTGTACCCCCCAAGGGGGTTCGTGAAGACTTTTGGAGGGGGTACGCGTTGCACCTCATTAACATACCCATTTATTAAGTTCTGTTCATAAATTAAAGTGTGGTGTGGGAGGGGGTTGGCGAGGCGTATCTAGCGTTACAAAATTATAAAGGGGTGCATAGAGGTCAAAAGTTTGGGAAACGCTGCTGTAAATAAAACAATTAATAGTTCCGTTGACTGTTGAATTTGACAATGAAATTATTTTGACTTTGCAATAACTTTATAGTTAATACTTTGAATTAATTGCAATATGTATATATGCATATGTGTTTGTATATAAAGTAATATTATAAATACGTTTAGTTTGTTTTTAGAAAAAAAAAAGATCACACAAGAAAATAAACATTTTATTCTGTTTTTTCTTTTTTCTTTTACTCTCTCTCTCTCTCTCTCTCTCTCTCTCTCTCTGTCTTTCTCGCTCTTATATTTGTCTTGAACCCCAATCTGTCTCCATTTTAAACCCTCAGTTTATAGAGAAGTTAAGTCCCTTTTATGACTTCATCTTATCTCCCATGTGCGTCTTGGATTTCGTCATTAGACCGGGCGACACAGCGAGATAGAAGGGTGTGGCTGAAACAAAACTTCTCAATGTGATGTCATAAGTCTCTCATAGTCGGACAACTAATCGTTCAGTGCCATTTGTAAAATTAAAAACTATTATAACTATTAAAAAAGCGTATTTTTATTATCATTAGCACCATTGGAGATCTGCTCAACTTTATACCTTCTTAATCTAATAGACGATGTAATCAGATTAGCGAACAGATTAGCGAACAGACAAACACAATAGACACAAAACCAAAAACACTTTTATGACATCGCAAAAATTGCATGAGATAAAATTAAAGATTAATACTCGCTTAATCGTAGATTAGGAGCGTTCAATAAAAGAGCCACCAATTAGGTATTGATTAAACATCATTTATTACTATACCAAATGTACAAACATACATTATGATATCGAGACTATTATTTATAGAACGTTTTAAGCGTTAAGAAAGGGTGAGAGCCACATTTCACGGCCTTTAAGCCATATAAAATAGTGACAAGAGTTTCACCACCCAATGGAACATGGCGGAGTGCATCGAGGGCCGTAGTTTGTGCATCACTGTCCTAGACGATTATTTTGACGTGAAAGTTTGGGGACAGAAGATGATTTTTTTGTTCCCCTTTCAGACCTTACGATCTCTAGGGCAGATAACGTTTTTTTTTTTGTGGCCCACGGTTAACGAGGGTGTCATGTGGTCAGCACAACGATAAATCGCCATTACTAATGTCAGGTTAGGGTTAGGGTTAGGGTTAAAATTGGGTGGACTCAGAGGCTCTAAAACGATCCCAAAATTAAAATTTCCCAGTCTTCACCAGGATTCGAACCCCGGGACCCCGGTCGGAAGTCAAGCGCTGTACCAATCAGCCACCGCGCCTCCTGAACACAGATAAACTTCTTTTTGAAAGACATCCAAGAAAGTGAAGAGACGAGCAGCGAGGCCATTCGTTAAAGAAGGCCTCAACAATTGCCTGCAACGTCACAACCTGTGGGCAGTTTAGCCCGATATCTCTTTGTCACGTCACAGATCTGTACGACTTGGCAACGAGCCTTTGGTCTGAACAGCCAATAGGTTGTGAGGTTGCCTGTCAATGTTTAGGCCTTCTATATTGATTGGTGTCGCGTTCATACATTCCAGTACGTCCAAATTGTGAAAGAAGGATGCGCTAGAATATGCTATGGCTTAGAATCACTAGCGGATCCAGAACTTCGGAAT
Organism: Biomphalaria sudanica; assembly: GCA_036873155.1. Taxonomy (NCBI): domain Eukaryota; kingdom Metazoa; phylum Mollusca; class Gastropoda; family Planorbidae; genus Biomphalaria; species Biomphalaria sudanica. The sequence goes on along the minus strand of JAZGLO010003316.1, from coordinate 42,781 downwards.
GGGGGGGGGGCGATTTTTTTCCAAACCCTAACCCTAACGCCCAGTAAACCCTAACCCTATGCATAAAGGTGCATACAAACAGTCATGCTGAGGCCTTTCTCTTGATAGCTTGGGGTTCTGAGGGAGCACTGTAAGCCTCCTTATTGGGGAGGGGCAAAGCCCCTACGCCAAAAGCGTTTTCTTGCATTCTTTACTACAGAAACGCATTCTCATGACATCTACGCTCATTATTAATCAGTGGAGTTCGGGACGAAGCCCCGACGCCAAAAGCACTTTCTTACATTCTCCACTGCAGAAACGCATTCTCCTGACATCGACAGCTCATTAATAATCAGTGGGGTTCGGGGTGAAGTCCCGACTCCAAAAGCAATTTCTTACATTCTTCACCGCAGAAACGCATTCTCCGGATATCTACAGCTCATTATGCATTAGTGGAGTTTGGGGCGAAGCCCCGACGCCAAAAACGTTTTCTTGCATTCTTCACTGCAGAAACGCATTTCCAGCTCATTATTCATCCTATTAAAAAGGAACTTTTGAAAAATGTTTTACTTGAAAAATATTGTAATATGAATGTATAGGCTTTTACTACATTGCATATAAAACGATTAGAAGATACCCCACATATTTAGATTATGGCTTTGAGGATCGCCGCCGAAACAAATTTCGAAAAATAATATTTATAAAAAAAAAAAGCTCATTTGTAAGTTATACATTTATTTCAATAGGCATGTTTGTAACTTGTTGCAGAACTATAATCTAAAGCTCTAACAAAAAATTTCTGAAGTCGGAGGAGAAATTAAGTGGGCTAATTAGATTCTACTCTAATTTTTTTTTGCATTTTTAGGATTCAAGCATATGTTGTGAGGTATAGTCCCATATTTAACTAGAAAAATTGCAGATTGAGTAAAGGTTGGAAAAAGGCGGATTGGAAAAAAATATTTGGGTTCAGAACTCATCTCAATCGTTACTCTTCTACTGAGAAATTTGGTATGAATTCTAAATTTTCCAAAGCAAAGTCTTTCGTTAAAACATTATGATAAAAAATGATGAAATTACACAAACTCTGTCGTTATATTTGACTATTCGGTTTTAAAACATCGCGTTTTCGTCTGGAAAAAGAGGAGCGGTAGAGTGAAAACGATTAATCCTCGCTCCTTTTTATAATATTTGCTAATGATTGCATTTGGCATTAAAGAATGGGGGTGCGGCGACTCGATATAAGAATTTAATTTATAGCATATATAAATAATATTAGTGACAGATTAAAAAAAAATTGTAATATCTTAACTATAAATAAAAAAAAAAGTATTGTTTTGTCCGATGGGCGGAAGGCGATTGCATGAATCGCCCCTCCCACCTGGTACAACCCTTTTTCATTTTATATTTACTTATGCTAAAATTTGAGATTAGAGTGTGGTGCGACATAATATACAATGGGTTCACATATCAATATTTAGCTTATATTATATAGATATTCAACTTATTTTGTTTACAAACTATGATTTCTCCATAAAAATAGGACCCCCCCACACTCAAAGGGCTAGAGTGGGGAGGGCATTACATGCAATTCTGCCCCCCCCACCCCACCGAATCGGCCAAGATTCCAGAAAGGGATCGACATAATATAAAAATTATATTTAATTCAACTAATTTTGCTCACAAACTATGATTTCCCCATAAAAGTAGGACCGCCCCCCCCCCACTCAAAGGGTTTAAGTGGGAAGGGCAGTAGAAGTATTCGCCCCCCCCCCCCCCCCTAAATCGGCTCACAGGGGAACGACATAATATAAAGATTAGTTAAAACACACCAATAACAAGTTTTAATCATATAGATATTTAATTCATATTGTTAGCAAGCTTTGATTTCCATAAATAAATAGGACCGCCCCCCCCCACTCGAAAGTTTATGGAAGGGGGGGGGGCGGATTGATGCCATCCCCCCCTCCCGACCCCACCAAATCAGCCTTCATACTAGAGGGGGGGGGCGAAATAATCTAAAAAAAAGTTGAAATATAAATAATTAGTATATATTATTAACATAAGTGTCACAGATTTATTATTATATTTATAATTATTACTCGATACAATCTACCTTAGGTCTCGATACGTCTAGGTGACCCTGGTTCAGTTCTAGTTAACGAAATAAAACAATGAAACCACTAGCACATAAACTTTAATCAGCTTTACTGCATATCACACACGCTGGTCTCTCTGTCTGAAAACAAAACACACTTCCGGTCATTCGCGCAGATTGTAAAAATAGATTATACATACATGCACACATTCATCCGTGACATCTCGACCCTCCTAAAATTATAACCAATTCTTACAAAGATACATAAAAATACGACCATAAAACAAGCATAAAATATTAAAACACAATCAACAAAAAAGTTAATTCGATAGGCCACAACGGCTCTGAATTTGCCACACAGGCGTTTATGTATCCAAACAACTTGAACATAGTCACACAGACTTTAATGTAGTCACACAGATTGCAATGTAATAGGCACACAGTCTATAGTTAAGACACACAGTCTTAGAAGATGAAGACCCACAGTCTTAAAAGATGAAGACACACAGTCTTAAAAGATGAAGACACACAGTCTTAAAAGATGAAGACACACAGTCTTAAAAGATGAAGACACACAGTCTTAAAAGATGAAGACACAAAGTCTTAGTTGTAGACAGTCTACCATCAAGCAACAAAGTCTAAACTGTTGAAGACACAAAGTCTTTGATGAAGCAACAGATGCTTGTGAGAAGCCACGTAGGCTTATATCTATGATAAGCGTGACAGAATGTCCGCTACGACGTTTCCTTTACCTGGAATATGCTGCAGGGCCCAGCGAGTTACCCTGGAATTCACAGACTTACGCGTGTTTAAACAGCATAAGGGTGCGTGATCTGTGCGGAGTACGAATGTTCTGCCTAACAGGTATCTGGCCAACTTGGTTGCTGCCCAAACAACTGCCAAGCACTCTCTTTCTACGGTGCTGTATCGTTGTTCTGCTGAAGACAACTTTCTACTGACGTACATAACGGGATGTAGAATGCCCTGTGATTCCTGTGCTAGGCATCCCCCGATAGCAACAGCAGATGCATCAGTAGCTAGTATGAATTCCTTCTGACAGTCGGGTAGACGCAGGATCGGCTCCTCTGCAAATGCCTTCTTTATCTTCTGCAGCGATACTTCACAGTCATGTGACCATCTGATCCTGTTGGGTGCTCCCTTTCTGGTCAGGTTTGTGAGTGGCTCAGTCATCTCTGCAAAATCCGCTATAAACCTTCGATAGAAGTTGCAGAGTCCCAATAAACTACGGACCTGTCTCTTGGTTGTTGGCTGACGAAGATTCAATCCGTTGTCGCAGTTCAGGTTGTGGTTTCAGTGAGTGTCCTCCAATTACATATCCTAGAAAGGAAATGTACTTGCAACCAATCTCCACTTTAGATGGTCTCACGGTTAAACCATTTCTCCTCAATGTATCTAGAACCATTTCTAGATGTTGTAGGTTGTCTGACCAAGTAATGTCATGAATGCAGATGTCGTCTAGGTAGCACAGTACATGGAGTAGATTAGACAACACCTTTCTCATCATTCTGCTGAACGTTGCTGGTGCGTTGACAAGCCCGAAACTCATAACATTAAATTGAAACAAACCAAAAGGACTACTAAACGCTGTAAGTGGTTTAGCTTTATCTACCAAAGGTATCTGCCAATACCCACGGGTCAGGTCTAGCTTTGTAAAAAATGTTGCGACTGCCATTTGAGGTAACAAGGATTTGGGTAATGGTTCCGAATCAAGCACAGTAACATTGTTAAGCTTCCTGTAGTCAACGCATATTCTTACTGCGCCTGACTTTTTTCTAACCACCACCATAGGTGCCGTGTATGGTGACTCTGTTGGTGATATAATATCTAACTTCAGCATCAATTGAATCTCTTCTTCAACTTCCTTGATCTACCCTAAAGGTACTGGATACGGTTTCTGTTTCACTGGTTCAGAGTCTTTGAGAATGATGTCGTGTTTAATGGCTGCAGTTCTCCCTGGCACATCGGTCAATATATCATCATATCTAGCCAGTATCTCTTTCACTTGCTTCGTTTGCTATACTGATAGTGACTCTTCAATTTTGCAATCTGTCCAAGTTTCTGATTGCTTTAAAGTTAATACAGAAAGTAATGATCCCGTCAATTCATTTTCGTCTTTCTCTGGTTCATTAACTATTGCACAGCTGGAACGTACTACTTTATCAGTGTTAGCATTACTTTCCTGTGACTTTCCACCAAACTCTCTTAACATGTTGATGTGAAATGTTTTCAGTTTTCCTCTCATATTGATTTGGTAATCTACTGCAGTTATTTTCTTGACTACTTCAAATGGTCCTTGCCACTGAACAATCAGTTTACTGTCTTTCCTTGGGAGTAGTACATACACAAGGCTTCCTCCTTGAAGTTTTCTTAGAGTTTTATTTCTGTTAACAATTGTTCTGTGCCGTGCTAACTGTGACTCTAATGCTTGCTTTGCAAGTTGACATGTTGTTACCACTTTCTCTCTCAGCTCGACGACATGTTGATAGCTTGTTTTAGATTCATTATCAATATTTTGTTTTGTCAACAAATCTTTCAGCAAACTAAGTGGACCTTTCGGGTTCGCTCCATACAATAATTCGAAAGGTGAAAATCCTGTACTTTCTTGTGGAACTTCTCGGTAAGCAAAGAGAACTGCTGGGATGTACATGTCCCAGTCTGCTGGTCTGTCTAGTGCTACTTTGCCTAATAATCGTTTCAAAGTCCCGTTCCACCTCTCGCAAACCGAATTGCTCTGGGGCCTGTAAGGCGTTGTGAAGGTTTGACGAATCCCTAACTGTTTCAGAAATTGATGTGTTAACTCGGATGTAAACTGAGTCCCTTGGTCACTTAGAATTTCTTCAGGGAATCCTAAGCGAGAGAAAATGTTTAACAATTCATGAGTTACATTTTCTGCAGTTGTTGTCTTTAATGGCACGGCCTCTGGCCAACGTGTGCATAGGTCAACCATCGTAAGGATGTATCTGTATCCTCTTTTAGACATAGGGCTTATGGGACCCACAATGTCTACGGCTACTTTCTGAAATGGTCTATCTTGCAGATCTGTGACATGTAGTGGGGCTTTTGTATAACGATCTCTGGGCTTTGTACTGGCACAAGTGTTGCACGCTGAACAATACTTTTTCACATCTTTAAATATTCCTGGCCAGTAAAAGTTTTTCAGAATTCTTTGTCTTGTTCGTGCTGTCCCCATATGACCAGCAAAAGGTGAGTCATGACCTAACTCCAAAATTCTTTTTCTTTCGGCGGCAGAGACGACTAGCTGTTTCTCTTTGTTATCTTGTCTCATCAGAAGTCCATTTTTAACTTGAAATTTACTGGTAGGACGCTGCGCTAATTCAAAAAGCTTAACCAATGTTTGGTCCTCCTTTTGTTTCAATGTATAACTGGATGTTAATTCTGATTCTGGCTGTTCGATCTGACTATGTAGGATCGGTTGTCCCATGTTTTCTATTACACCAGATTGAGATCTAGTTACCGCATTTGTAACTTCTGACATTGCTGACCTTTGCCACTTGTAGATATCTATGATGGTAGGCTCAGTTATGCCAGTCACGTTTCCTAGAATCAAGTCAGCTGCAGGCCTCTCCAACACATATGCTTCAACTTTCCCAGATAAAAATGGCTTATCAATGTCAATGACAGCTGTGGGATATTCTTCAATTGTTCCTCCAAATGTCATACACTGGACTTTCTTACCGGTCAACTGGTGAGGGTGCACATGTAGTCTCTTCACTCCGATTGTGGTCGCTCCTGTGTCTCTCAAGACCCAAATAGATTTTTTCCCAACAAATCCAGGATACATTTTTAATTTCCCAGCGTCACAAGTTACAGCTCCAGCCATCTGGATCTGATCAGATTCATGAGGAAATTGTTCACCATGTTGATAGTCTATGCAAACTGACGCATTGTATGGATGTCCAGTTGGTCTTCCCATGTTGCTGGTTTTAAACTCCTGACTTCTGCTTGACCCCATAGTCTCATTGGGCTGCTAAATGTCCCGTTTTGAAACGCTTAAAACATTTTCTTTTTTCACCCACACTTCTTTTCTGCAGACTGTCCTGTCTCCATTCTTGTTTAAAGCGACTTCTGTTATCATTAGTCTTTGCAGCAAAGGCAAAATTGCTAATTATCAAGTCTTCCTCTCTCTTCATAGTCTGCTCTGGATGTGCAGTAATATAGTGCTGACACAACTTGACTGCTGTTGGCACATCTTTCGGTTTCCTTTCATGTAGAAAAGCAACTAACTGAGGATTGCACGATGTGAGGATCTTGTCTCGGATGAACAGATCAATAAGACCTTCATATGTCTTTTCAGTATTAGACAATTCGACCCAACGCATTAGGTATCTAGTAATATCCTCAACAAATTCATGGAATGGCTGGTTTCTCTCTGGTTTAGCTTTATGGAACTTCTCTCTATACCCATTATCTGTCAAGTTGTATCTTTTCATCAATGCTTCTTTCACCTTGTCATCTTCTTCTAGATCTTTCTTAGAAAAGTTGATACAAGCTTGCAGTGCCTTTCCCTGTAATAATGTGTATAGATGACTTCCCCACTGAGTTTTAGGTATATCTGTAGCTTGAGCATGCACTTCAAATCTCGCCAAATATGCATCCATTTGATCCACATTTTCATTAAAAGGTGGCAACTTTGGTTTCCATACAGGTTTTGTATGCTCTTTGATTTCTCCTTTCGTCTCTCTAAGCTCCAACTCTCTGACTCTCAATCTGTGTATTTCTACCCCAGCTTCTTTCTAGCTCTCTCCACAGCCTCTCTTTCTTTAACTCTTTCCACCGCCTCTCCTTTTTTAGCTCTTTCTTCTCTCTCTTTAGCTCTTTCAACCGCCTCTCTTTCTTTATCTCTTTCTTCTCTCTCTTTAACACGTTCCCCACGCTCCCTGTCTTCTTTTTCTTTTTCTTTCTTTTCCAGCTTGACTTCTCTTTCTTTCACCCACTCCTGTGGAGCTGTCCCTGACAATCCCATCTCTTTTCCAGCGGCTACTAACTGCGTTTATCGCTCTGACATTTTGTTTATATGTGTAGCATCAAATAAAACAAAACAAATTACTTTATCACTGTGTCTGACCTAGTTTCGTCTCGGCTGATTGACTTAGTTTTTTCCCTGCGTTGCACGTGAGCGCACACACTTCACGGCCTTCTTTGTCCTTGACCTTTTCACAATGGTGAACCGCAGTTCTGCTTAATGTCTTCCAAGACTAAGTCAAGTAACTAGATAAACGAGCCTCCAAATATGTCACAGATTCCTTATTATATTTATAATTAGAACTCGAATCTACGTTAGATCCCTGGTTCAGTTCTAGTTAACGAAATAAAACAATTAAACCACTCGATCAAACACATAAACTTTAATTAGCTTTATTGCATATCACACACGCTGGTCTCTGTCTGAAAACAAAACACACTTCCGGTCATTCGTGCAGATTGTAAAAATAGATTATACATACATACACACATTCATCCGTGACAATAAGTAATAAATTCGTATACAAATTGTGTTTAATTCTATACTAAAATTTGTCCCCCCGCCCCTACCGCCCCCCCCCCCCTGGATCCGCCAGTGCTCAGAATTTGATTTTTAAGCATCATACTTTGTTTACACGAAAGTATTAGCTTAAGAGGCTAAGTTCTATATTATTCATGTTTTAAGAGCTGTGTGATTGGTAAAGTGCTTGGATTCCGAACCGAGCAATAAGTCCCAAATTACAATAAATCCCAAACCTCGCTGAATCCCGAATTCTAAATAACCCTGATGAATTCCGTTGAATTTCAATGAGTTACGATGAATTCCGAATCATGAAATTCTGATAAATCCCGAATCCTAAAGAATCCCGATGAATCCCGAATCCTAAAGAATCCCGATGAATTCCGATGAATTTCGATGAATCCCGAATACTAAATCTCGTTGAATCTCGGAATAATGAATTTCGATGAATCCTCATAAAATCCGATTCCCGAAGCCCAATGAATTCCAATGAATTCCGATGAGTCCCGAATCCTAACAAAAAGAGGTATTTTGAACGTTGGTATTTGTAGGACGCCTACATAGGATGTCCCTACGTTTGTCCAACTCTAATAGACGATGTTTTATTTCTGTCCAAAATGTGAGTAACATGAGATGTGCTACTTTGCAGGGATCCTTTTTTGTTTTTATGACATTTAAAATATTATTTTGTGATATGACGTCTTCCGTTGGATTTGAAGGAGACGCCCCTGTATGCGCTCAAGCTGCTCATTCGGGTTAAAACTAGTTTGCTTACAATGAAGACAGGCGGCATATGTTCTTTCATCTCAACACGGAATCTCGTAATTCGATTTGTCCCCACAAGGACGACGCTCCAATTCTCTTGCAGGTGGCCACCCTGGAACTCAATCGCACTCGCAAGTCCAGTCAAAGTGAGTAATTTGTGTCGACAATGTGCTAATTAAGACTAAAGGTTAAATCTAATTTGTGTGAGTTAGGCTGACTTCAACTTTTCTGGCGATCAGTGACGTCCAAAAACATACTGACTTTGACAAGTTCATCTTGGAATGAACTAAGGTCTAAACTTTTCCAACAGTGTGGCATTTCATTTTCAAACGTTTTTGACCTTTAAGTCTAAAGTAAACATAATGTTTGGCGTCATCCCTTAAACTAAAAAAATAACTTAATAGCTTTAATAATTTGCTCTCAGCGAGACTAAAAGTATCATAAGTTTATGTAATTTCATACATATCTGTAGTTTCAGACACATATATATATATATTTACACACATACTGTTTGGCACATCTATTTCTTCATAAATATTTTATATTTTCTCACACATCCATAGTTATCTATAGTTTCACAATATATATTGTTTCAAACAAATCTATAGAATCAAACATATTTATAATTCCATACATATTTATAGTTTCAAACATGTTTATAATTCCATACATATTTATAGATTCAAACATATTTATAATTCCAAACATATTTATAGTTTCAACATATTTATAGTTTCAAACATGTTTATAGTTTCGCGTATATTTATAGTTTCACACATATTTATAGTTCCAGACATATCTATAGTTTCACACATATTATATTTTTCACAAATATTTATAGTTCCACACATATTTATAGTTCCACACATATTTATAGTTCCACACATATTTATAGTTACATACATATTATATTTTCACATATAACTATAGTTTCAAACATATTTATAGTTCCACACATATTTATAGTTCCCCACATATTTATTGTTCCACACATATTATATTTTCACACATAATTATAGTTTCCCACATATTTATAGTTCCCCATATATTTATAGTTCCACACATATTTATAGTTCCAAATATATTTATAGCTTCATACATATTTATAGTTCCAACCATATTTATAGTTCCACACATATTTATAGTTCCACACATATTATATTTTCACACATAATTATAGTTTCACACATATTTATAGTTCCACACATATTTTTAGTTCCCCACATATTTATTGTTTCACACATATTATATTTTCACACATAATTATAGTTTCCCTCATATTTATAGTTCCGCACATATTTATAGTTCCACACATATTTATAGTTTCACACATATTTATAGTTTCACACATATTTATAGTTGTATGCCTATCAACACTTTCATGGCCTACTATTTGTTCTTTCATGCTTAATTTATTATTATTATTTATTATCTGGTCAGTAGCTGGTCACTGTCTGACCACGATCATAAGTCGATGTTATTTTTCACATAAACAAACATAAGAACAGTTATTAGTGGTCAGTTGTAGACTATAATACCACTTTGTAATGACCTCTAGTGACCACACGCTAATTACTCACTCATGGTTCCAATCGAGACCAGACACTTCCAGATCAGACACTTCCTGGAACTCGGACATTGTCACGTGATTGCTAGTTTCTTAAGGTTGGTGTTAAGTATATCTTGACTATAACATATAACGGCAGAAAGAAAATCTATCGATATTCTATTATTCTTCTAAAAAAACTCTATAGAATATAGTTTGTGTTTCATAGGCATACATCATTAGGCATTATACTAGGCATAAATACCTCTGGTATTTCATCTGGCATTAATCATTAGGTATTAGACTAGGCATAAATACATCTGGAATTAAACATGGTATAAATTAATCTAGCACTAGAATAAGCATGAAATTAGGCATAAATACATCTGGGATTAGATCAAGTATAAGTATACATGGCATTAGAATATGCATACATCATAAGCCTTGGCACAAATACATACACTATTAAACTAGATACAGATACTTCTACTATTAGAATAAATTAATATTCAGGCATATTTTGCGCACCTTTCTTATAACTATAAATCAAAAGACCTATCATTAGAATATTATAAAGTCTGGTACATTCTGTAATTAAAGATGGGGCGGGATACAAAATGTTCCATTTAAAAAAAAATCTAATATTCATTAGTTGTTAAGAGCAGAGTAATTGCTCCTTAAGTCTGTAAGGATGTACTGTCTTTACATAGCAATATTTTGAAAATATTATTTTTGTTTATTTAATTGCCTCTACTTCAGTTGCGGAGTTGTCTACCCTAGTTCACGCCCTAATGGTAACGATTTCATCTCCTTTAAAACCCTGTAACAATATACGTCAGAGTTAGGCCCATGTTTTGCCCTCATGGCCGGTCAGTCTTGCGCCACCTTGTCCGTCTAGTCTACTTGGACATCAACTGGATTACCGACTGCTTTTCACCCACACTTAGTTAAAGTCCATTGAATATTTTATTACGCTTTTCAGTTGTATTATTTTTTTCTTATTGGCACGGCTTGTTTGTAACCGAGCTGGTCATTTTCAGTGGTCAGTTTTCAACTGACTCGCACAGCTCTGGTCACTTGTGGTCAGTCAAAAAAACAACAACTCTGTCCGCTGGATTACGCCTTTATTTCGCCCGAGAGGATTTTCTATTAATCCTCGCGTAATGCTATCGGACGCTGCGGCGTCAGATGTCTAGGGGGGGTCGATTTATGCTTGACCACTCTTGACCAGCGGTCGGCGGTAAAAGCTTACTAATAGCTAAGCAAGTCTGAGGGGCGTTATAAGAGAGGGGCATAACAAATGGCGCCCTGAGCGCGACACACTCCTTGCAAGTAATCCATAGTTACTGTTATTATTTAGTTACCTCGGTTGGGGGGGGGGACGGAGGGGCGGTTTCGTTTACAACTCCCCCCTCCTCAGTAGCATGTATTTGATGCAGCGGGTATGATGTCATTCTATTTTTGTTTTCACTGGAAGACTTCACTTCAAAAGCTTAATAGTAAATATTGTACAATTAAATAGCTTTATTCTGTGAAAGATCTTAGTTCACCATATTTAAAACGTGTAAATCTTGTTGAAAAAGAAAGAAGTCCTTTTGCTCCTAGTCCCTGTCCATTAAATTTCCGAATACCTACTATTAGCGTACACTCCTTCATGGGTGGAAGAAAAAAAAGCAAACTTGAAAGAGTTTGGTGGATGGAAGTCGAAACTTGCAGCGAATGTGATAGAGAGTTTATATTTACGTAAAGCAATATACTTTCAGACCCTTCGATCTCTAGGGCAGATGATGTAAAGTTCATCTGCTTCTGTGGCGCACGGTGAATGAGAGTGTCATATGACTAGCACAACGACCAACCGCCTTTACATTTCCTTTAGAGCTGGATGGACTTAGAGGAGCCCCGAAATACCAGGATTCGAACCAGGAACCATCAGTTCGAAAGCCGAGCTCCTTACCACTCAGCCATCCCGCCTCGGAGTGCTGATAGTCTGTCACGCTAATAACGCTGATGTCGTGCTCTCTATCCCAAGTTCATACTGGCCTTTTTATTTTTTTCAATAATGATTCGATTTGGTCAGATCCTATACGACCTGATTGGGATCCGATCTGATAAGATCCAACCCGAATTAAATAAGAAATCAACAGTTGTATAAAATAGGAATTAACTTAACTCTTTCTCTCCGTAATTATTTCCACGTTCCGATACAATTGCTCATTTGTGTTTCACTATCCTGTTATGATTAAACTTCAATAACGTTTGTGTTTGATATCAGAATGTTGTACTTGGTATCAAATTATAGGGAAAGGTATTCTCTTCTTTACACAAACAAATTATAGATTATAAATCCAAAACCAATTTAAGTAAATGGGCGTCGAATCAACGTTGGCATCTGTCAGACTCATTTTCTCTCTAATATACGTATGTGTAATACTAAATGTACCCAAGTCCTGGGCAATACCATAACGACACATACATCGACAAAATAAGATTCAGAATGCCAATTCTCAGACATATAACATGTTTATTACATTATCTGTACTATAATACAGAATCAGTTCAGACATTTGAAATATCCAGTATCGATTAAAAATATACCAGCTTAATATTCCATGGACTGAATAGTGACAACACAGAGAAATAATTACACTTAGACTATATCTATATCCAAAAGCCCAACTGTCCTGGACTAGGAATAAAACCACACTGCCTTATTTTAAGTTACATTATGTTCAACAAAAACATATCACCAAATAAAATAATCCAAAACAATAACAGTTTTGAGGTCAACAACCTGAATTGCCACCCCCCCCCCCTTCTCCTCTACAGTTAATAGGAGACCCAGGCTGACCAGAACTCAGTCCTGGCATTTCTCCCCCTTCTAATTTTTGTCTGTTTCTGGGTTCATTTAAAACTGACAAACTTCCAATAAAAAGATTTTCAAAACGTACATATATCAACATGCAAACAAAAGTAATCTTGGTACTCAAACATAGCCTACAGTTTGTAAAAAAAAAAAAACCCACAAAAAAAATGATGTATCCACATGAAATGTCAGCTTCCACCTGCTAGGCAATAATAATTATATGTATATATATATATATATATATATATCAGCATGTAAACAAAAAAAAAGTCAGTGAACAAGCATATTTTTCGAAATGTAAATGTTATATACAACATATTAAGCAATTATAATTATATTTATATATATATATATATCAACATGTAAACAAAAAAATGAGTGTGCAAACATATATTCTACCTTTTGTAAAAGGCGTTTAATTACATATCCCCAATCCTAGCAAACAAATAACTTTGAAATGAATAAATATCAAATTTCAGTTATCTGTTAGTCTAGATCCGGAGGATATTCCAGCTACCCGTCGCCTCAGCGTGGCGCCTCCGGTGGAAACGTCTAGGGGTGGACCTAGATAGGCTAAGAACGAGTAGCGAACCAGGCCTTCTGGCAGGTCTCACTGGGTGAGCTTTTGTTTTTTTTGTATCTCACTCGGGGTGGGGATGGAACAAGTAACCTGCAACCCAGTCCAAAAAGTCCGTCACGCCGTTCCACAAAAGGTGTCGTCATCAGTTCCGGATTGCTGGATTGGCGACACTCGCACAGAGCAGTGGCGGTTACATTATAGGAATATGAGACAAGCTCCCCGCAGTTAGCACTGTTTCCGGCCACTTATAGCGAGTGGGCCCGTTCCGGGGACGGGGCGCTGTGTACACGGCACGGTCCGGCTGTGTCCAGTCAGGGAACCGATATGGCCGTTTACCGTTGGGAGCCCTCAGACAGGACAGGGGTGAAGAGCCCCATGTCCAGGCCTGGTGGTTGGATAAAAGCCTTTCTAACCATCAACGGGATAATGGCGCTTACGGCGCCGATTCCCTACTGGACTTCATCGAAGGTTAGTCTAGATAGAAAGTCAGCAATTACATTTAGTTTGCCCTTTAGATGTTCTACATCAAAGTTAAATGATTGTAATAATAGAGCCCAACGACAAATTCTATTATTCCCATATGTTGCGCTCTTCAAAAAGGCCAGTGGTCTATGGTCACACTGAATTCATATAAATATCTGGACAAGCGTTGCACCCCCCAAACAATGGCAAGGCATTCTCTCTCAATCACTGAATACCGTTGTTCTCTGGGCAACAGTTTTCTGCTTAAGAACTTTACAGGATGGAATATTCCTTTTACTTCCTGCAAAAGACAACATGATATGGCTATGTCCGACGCGTCTGTTTGCACAACAAATGGTCTATTAACGTCTGGTAATTTCAGTATAGGATCCCGTGTCATGCACATTTGAATTTTTCTTAATGCCCGGTCACATTCTGGAGTCCAATTGACCCTCGTCGGTGTCCCTTTTTTAACAATCCAGTAATTGGAAATACTATTTCCGCGAACGCTGGAATAAATCTGCTATAAAAATTAGTAATACCTAGCAAACATCGAACCTCTTTTTTCGTTTTTGGTGCTTTTATATTCAATACCTTGTCTCTGTTATTCGGTTCTGGGTATATGTTTCCTTCACCTACAATATTACCCAAGAAAGTTATTTTAGGATACGCGATTTCAAGTTTGCTTGGCCTGATAGTAAACCCATATTCTTTTAGCCTGGATAACACTTTCTCTAGTGCTATTAAGTGTGATGACCAATCATGCCCGAATACACAAATGTCATCAAAATAAAACACAACATTTTCCAGTCCTTTAAGAATGGTCCTAACAGTGCGATTAAAAAAACTAGGAGAATTAAGCAGACCAAACGGTAGATATTTAAATTGAAAGTGACCACTTGGTACCCTGAATGCAGTGTACTTCCTACTATTGTCTTCTATTGGTATTTGCCAGAAGCCTTTTGTTAGATCTATCTTTGTAAAAAATTTGGCACTATTAAGTGGTAAGAAAAGATCTTGGTCTGGAATAGCCTCCGTGTCAAATTTGGTAACCGCGTTTAATTTCCGAAAATCTATGCAAGTACGTACTGTTGAATCTTTTTTCTTAACCAAAACAACAGGAAATGCATAGTGCGATTGAGACTCTTCAATAATGTCCATTTGAATCATGTTCTCTATCTCCTTGACTAAGACATCACTCATATGATTAGGAACTGCGTATGGCCTCAGTGTAATAGGCTTTTCTGTTGTGAGCTCAATGTTGAATGCTTTAACCTTCGCTTTACCCGGTATATCAGTAATTATATCTTTATACTTCTCAACTAGCGTCTGAATCTGTTCTCTTTGGGATTCGGTTAATTCAGTATTGATATTAATATGTTCTCTGGAATTAGTACTCTCAAGAGTAGGTAACTCAGTAACTTCATCCTCTTGGTTATCATCTTCCTGGTCGGTTACAAGGGACGCTATGCACGCATGTAATAATTCTTCCCCTTGACCCCCATACAAGACATGTGACGCAGTTCCCGATAGTTGTAGATCACTATTTTCCTTAACCGTACATTCCGTGTTGTTTTTTCCATGATATTTTACAAGTCTGTTAACATGAAGAATTTTTACTCGATTGCCTTTCTTTATTTTTACATTAAACTTGTTAATTCTTTTTTCTACTTTATAGGGCCCCTCCCAGTGCAAGGCTAACTTATTCTGTCTCTGTGGTTTCAGTAAAAGCACAGAATCACCTGTTTGAATACTCTTTTTCTTTGCTATTTCTATCATAATACCTTTTATAACTTTCCTTACATTTTGAGCTATTTTTCTGAGCTATTTGACAAGCCACAGCCAGCCTACTTTTTAGGTCTAATAAATAGTCAAACACATTCTTTATTTCTGGTTCTACCTGTTGATTAGTAAAAAGATCTTTTAGAATTGACATAGGCCCCCTGACTTTCCTTCCATACATTTCATAAGGGGAAATGTTAGTAGACTCATTTGGTACCTCTCTGTACGCAAACAGAAGTGCATTTATAACTCTATCCCAATTCTTAGGTTCTGCTTTGACCGTCTTTCTCAGCATGCACTTCAAAGTCCCGTTAAAGCGTTCTACGCCCCCATTGGACATGGCGTGGAATGGTGTTGATTTAACAATCTTTATTTAAAAAAACTGACATATTTCTTTGTATAATTCGGATCTGAACTGAGATCCATTATCAGAGAGTATCTGTTCCGGGAATACTATTCTAGTAAAAATAGCACTTAGAGCTTCTATTACTACTGGTGTTGTATTAGGTAGTGGTACAGCTTCCGGCCATCTTGTTGCCAAATCAACCAACGTTAAAATGAATCTATTCTTCCGATCTGTCATTTGGAGTGGTCCTATGATATCAATAGCAACTTTAGCAAATGGAGTGGAAATAATATTCATGCGCCCTAGTTCTACCTTTCCAGCTTTTCCTGGGTGTCTACCTCTTTGACAAAGGTCACAACATTTAATGTTAATTTAATTATCTACCCCAGGCCAAAAGAAATGAGAATATATCCGATACCTGGTTCTATTTATAGACATATGTCCAGCTAAAGGTGTAGAATGTGCTTTTTCTAATATTAGTTCACGTCTATTCGTAGGGATTACAAGTTGTCGTTCTATTACCCCAGGGCTATCTTTTCTCTCAAATTCTTTGTAAAGTAGACCTTCTTCCACAATAAATGATACCAATCCCTTTTTCTTATCTTCGACGTTCTTGCTTTCGCTTTTTCCCATAATCTAACTAACGAACTATCATTTCTTTGATCCTCTCTAAAATCACTGTCCAATTCCATCCACTTACTTAAACCAATCCTGTCCTTATCTTCCGATTTGACCCTAGTGTCTTCTGCTTTCGCCATTGCCCTAGTAACAGCATTCCCATATAAAAATGCTTTAGCCTGATCAACATTTCCAATAATAATATCTGCTATTGGGTCCTTAAACATGGCCGCTACAAAGACTCCTTTTAAAAATGGAGTATCAATGTCTATCCAAGCAAGTGGATACTGAAAAGTTTGTCCATCTATTAATTTTAAAGTGAAAAACCCATCTATCTTCTGACCTTCTTCTATCAAACTTTCTCGGACCCCAATTATGCTCGCCCCTGTATCTCGTAGAACAGATACCCTTCGATCTCCTAAAAATCCCTCAACTATTTTCAATCCACCAACTGATTTATCCTTATAATCTAAAAAATTATATATATCAGTGTGACATGCAATCAATCCCACTTGTTGCCCCCTGTCTGGTAATACTCTTAGTCATTGCTGTGTTGGACCTCTATTCTCATTTATCTTTACCCGACACCATCGAGCAATGTGTCCGCCCTTTCCACATCTATAGCATATCACTTGTGTACCCTCTGTGTTTATATTATTCGGGCGACGACTGTTAGACTGACCAGTGGCACCAAATGCTACATATGGGATATCGTTACTAGTTACTTTGTTACTTCCCTTTACAATATGTGTAGAGCCTTTCGTGGCATCTCTAAATTGATCAATACAGTCTTAGACCTCTTGGGCTGAAGTAGGCTTTCGTAGCAAAATATCTTTCAGGGCCTCAGAAGATAGCACACTGTAAAGTCTGTCTCTCATTATAAGGTCAATTATACCGTCTACTGTCATTGGGGTTTGTGATGTTTTAAGCCAGTTGTCAAATGACCTTTTCAAATGGACTTAAAAATCTTTCATATCGTCCGTCTTTGGGGAAAGTTTATGTCACAGTGTCCGGCATGCTTCTTCCGTGAGTTGGGCTTGTTTTAGGAGCTTCCCCTTAACAAAATCATAGTCAGTGTTATGTATCAGTTTTGTTTGTATCATAAACAATTTTAATTTTTCATTTAATTTGTGAGTGAGGACAAGTGGCCATCTTGGCTTGGGAATGTCGTTAGCAGTAGCAGTCGTTTCGAACAGTTCTAAGTAGAATAACAAGTCCTCGTTGTCTGTCATGCATTTTAGGTTTTTGTCTAACTGTTTACTCTGTTTGGGGTTGTCGTTAACTGTCATGTCTTTCTTATCCATTTCATGTTGTCTTGCTAGTTGTTTGTCCTCCATCTCTCTTATATGTCTTCTCTCCTCCGCTTCCCTTGTCAGTCTATCTAAGTCAATTTTCTGCTGGGCATCTATACATTTCTTTAACGTTTTGCCCTTAAACCCCAACATTTGAGCCTGGGCTACTATCTCCTCATATGGACGAGGTATAAACTCTGACATTTTCCTAGAGCAGTGTCCTTTATTACAATATTACCTCACAAAATGATATACATACAAAAACAATTAAAGCAAAATTAAAATAATACTAATACCTCTGATCTTACTAAAGTTGTTCAACTGGTACTCCAACAGGTTAAAGACAATAGTCCAAGGTTATCCAATAAGATGATTTCTCTTAGTCTATTTCAGGTAGATAATCTAACAGGTAATCCCAACATGGCTTTATACCTACGCGCGGTACCGGTTCTTGGAATGTATCACAAAAGTTAAATTCATATAAGTATGAGATCCAGCAGCAGCTTCTTCAGAATAATCCAAGGAATGAGCGTATTGGTAATCTAATTATGAGGAACGAAATTGGCCATGCATATACACTTATGTTTAGACGTACGAAGGGGTGCTACTATGACTTGCTAATAGTGAACACATTCGGCATGTTAAATCATTATTATTAGATAGTAACAGCCTAAAATACAGACGACAAGTTTCCGCTCCTTATGGACTTGAACTCTTTCATTAGTACACACTCGGAGATATGCGCTGTCTGGGTGCAGCAGATACTTCAGGTTACAGTACTCAGAGATATGCGCTGTCTGGGTGCAGCAGATACTTCAGGTTACTGTACTCAGAGATATGCGCTGTCTGGGTGCAGCAAATACTTCAAGTTACTGTACTCAGAGATATGCGTTGTCTGGGTGCAGTAGATACTTCAGGTTACAGTACTCAGAGATATATGCTGTCTGGATACAGCAGATACTTTAGGTTATAGTACTCAGAGATATACGCTGTCTGGGTGCAGCAGAAACTTCACTGGAGATTGATGCATCCATCGCATGTAGTTGTTTTGGACAGGCCCCCAAAATGTCACACTCATTTTCTCTCTAATATACGTATGTGTAATACTAAATGTACCCACGTCCTGGGCAATACCATAACGACACATACATCGACAAAATAAGATTCAGAATGTCAATTCTCAGACATATAACATGTTTATTACATTATCTGCACTATAATACAGAATCAGTTCAGACATTTGAAATATCCAGTATCGATTAAAAATATACCAGCTTAATATTCCATAGACTGAATAGTGACAACACAGAGAAATAATTAGAGTCTACACTTAGACTATATCTATATCCAAAAAGTCCAACTGTCCTGGACTAGGAACAAAACCACACTGCCTTATTATGAGTTACATTCTATTCAACAAAAACATCTCACCAAGTAAAAACAACCCAAAACAATAACAGTTTTGAAGTCGACAACCTGAATCGCCCCCCTTTTCCTCTACAGTTAACAGAAACCCAGGCTGACCAGAACTCAGTCCTGACAGCATCGTCAATTAGGAGAGAAAGAGTTAAAACAACAACGTTTGTTCTATTTCTCGCTCCCTTTCATCGGATCAAAGCAGACGATGAATCTAAGTTTTAGTGCGCTACAAAATATGATGAAATCTGGTTCTCGTTACAGCGCTTAGTTTGTGAAATAAGCGTGACAGACTGACGGACAGATTACACAAGACTTATAGTGACTTTCCCCTTTCGGGGGTTGCTATAATGTTCATTGACTTATAACACCAAACTACCTGTAGACAGCTAAGCCGCTGTAAGTGTATAATATTTGAACTCATAAAACTTGAAAATAACTTTAATAACGTCTTGGCGAACTTTTACTAAAATATTGATAAAATCAAAAGTTAAATTGAGATCAAATAAATGTAGTAGACTTTAGTTAGGATAAAAATGGTATTTTGAACAAAATCTAACTCACTACAATAACACTTCTTTTCAGTCTCATGTTCTCAAGTCGTCTGTCCTAACTAACTATTATATGAAAGCTGACGACAATGCTACTTATCTTTCATCACTCACTGTTACGTGCGCATGTTAGTGTAAATGTGAAATGGTGCGAATGCGTGTTGAAAGGAGAGGAGAACCAAAATGGAGAAATAGAAACGAAATAGTGTTTGAGTGTTCATGGAAATTAAATGAGTTATAAACGAGGACGTGGTTGTTTTAGTGTTAATGTACTGTTCAAAGAGTCTCATCTTAGAAAGGAACGTAACACTCACAACCGATCGCTACCCTCTACCCACCGTCACTATAGAAACGCACACACTCCATAACAATTACGATTTGTTGATATAATTCCTTTTCTTATATAAACTTTTGTTACAATTTATATAAACATATTAAACTCGAGCTGTAAAGAAATACACGTATATTTTAAACAAATCAAAACACGTCTTTACACTCTGGCAATCTGGAGTCGCCTGGCCTACTGAACACTATTACGACATTGCCGCTTATCTTGCATCATTCTATAACACAAAATTGCGCTCTCTCTAAGACTAAAAATAAATACTATCTTTCATATCACATAGGAAACACACACACTGACAACACGGGACAGCCAAAAAAAAAATTAAAATAATGAAATTCACTAAAGAATTGTGTATGTCTGTCATGGGCGTAGCCAGGATTTTTTTTCGTGGGGGGGGGTTTGGGGGGATTTTTTTTTCTCCCCAACCCCGCGAAAAAAATATATTTATAAGTATTTATGTGTGTGTGTGTGTATACTCTTTATTACATTCTGACCCTTCATTCTTTCGGAAGACGCTTATTGTAGGTTCTTCCTGGAGTTAGTAGGAAAATTGTAGACTTCTCAACATTGCCAGCAATGGTGTCTGCGGGCGCGCTAGGAGCTCCCCCAGCGCGGGGCAGAGCCCCTCCGCCATGTGCTATTTCTGATATTGAAAGCCAACAAAAAACATATTCTGAGGTATCTACAGTGCACTTTAATGCTATTAAAAAGTTTTAATTCAAAAACCTAATGTGCTATTCTTACTGACTAGAAATGTCTGAAGCCTCTTCCCAAATGCTCTTAGGACCTCCATGAATGTGTGGCGCAAAGTTGTACTAGGTTGTCATCGCAGCTCTACTTATGTGTAATTCATTTTGTCGGAGAACATGTCCCGCAAACCTCATGCGACGCTCTGTCACAATCTTACTAACGGGTCGATCCAAGTTTTGCATAGGATTTCCTTGATTTAGACCCGATCTCTATAACTGACTCCTAAAATCTGTCTTAGCCATCTTTGTTGAGCCACATTTAGTGTTTTTCAATTTCGGCAGATGACTATTCACTGCACTTTATTAATTGAGCCCCGCCACTGGTAGAAATATGTAACCTCTCTTGAATACGCTCTTGGAATTAAGTGCTTATAGTTTGCTTTAGATTTTATATCGAAGGGGAAGTTTCATCGTCAAAATCATCTGTTGGGGGTTTTAAACTAAAAAATCTCTGGAGTTATGTTGTATTTTTTAATTAAAAACCCGGTCATAGAATTAAGTAACTGTAGTTTGCTTTAAAATAATATTGAAGAGAGAGGTTTTCCACCTCAAAACGTTCTGTAGGGGGATTTTAAACTCAAAGCCATCTGGAAGGGTTTTAAACTTTAAAAAAAGCCATCTGTAGGAGACAGATTTAAACTCAAAACCCCCAATTGTCTTGGCTACGCTCAAAAAATTTTAGTGAGAAATTTTCTTTTTTTTTAAAATATTAAAGAGTTATTTTTTACCTTAAAACCCCGCTGATGGAGGGTTTAAATTCAAAACTGACATATAAAACATTTTGTGTGCGTAATTTGCGTTTTTTTTATACCGGGTATTGAAGAGGTATTTTTTAGCTTCAAACCCTACGCTCATAGAATTTTGAGTGAGCAATTTTCTTTTTCATATTGAAGAGGGGGTTTATCATAAATTTTGGAGGGAGTTTGAAAATCAAAATCTTCATTATTTGTGCTCGTGAAATTTGGGGTATTGTCGTTTGCATTTTTTTGTTTTGTTTTATAGAAGAGGGGAATTTAAATGCGAAAACCCCTGGTAGGGGGGTTTTAAACTCAAACCCCCTGGTAGGGGGTTTTAAACTCGAACCCCACTGATAGAATGTTTTAAACGTGAACCCCCTTGGTATGGGGTTTTAAACTCAAAACCCCCTGGACAGTGGTTTTAAACTAAAAAAAACCCTGGTAGGGGGTTTTAAACTCAAAACCTCCTTTGCTGTGCTGGGGCAAGTGATAGTTTAGTATTAAAATCTCCTCTAAAATAAACAATATCAAAGCAAAAAATCAGTCACTAAATACCGATCTCCCCTTCCCCTGCGGGGGGGGGGGTTCATTTCGGGGGGGGGGGGTTGACCCCCAAGAACCCCACCCTGGCTACGCCCATGATGTCTGTACATGTGTATATAAGGCCGATAGGTTTATTTATTTTAACTTTGATGGATACTAGAATTAATTATCTTCAAAGCGTATGTGTATGTATGTGTGTCATGTGTCCTTTTAAAAAGGAATACGGTCTTCCAAAAACAGCATAGAAACCGTAAAACCATGAACATTTCGCCATAACTTGTGTGTAATACTAAAGCGTACACATATCTATTAGAACATTTGTTGTATCATTTACTAGCGTTGCATTCTTTATTAGTTGAAGTTAGCAAAAAGTAATACTGTGAAATTCATACGCTTGTCTACCAATAAAATTTATGGTTAATTTTCTTTCCCCACAAACAAGACGGAAGTGACGTAGACTTACATGCCATACAAAAATAATGGTTTATTATACGTCGTCATATTTTAACACTAAAAACTGTATCTACATTTTTATGCCGGATGTATGAAACGGGATCTCTGAATTAAATAAAAGATATTTTCAAAATTTTTTTTGAATGTTCGTTCTTTTTCTAATGACCTAGAACAGCGGTTCTTAACCTTTTAAGCTCGGCGACCCCTTTTTACAACCCCCTCCCCCACTCTGCCGCGACCCCCCCCCCCTCCGACACATACACACATACAGCAAAAGAAGAGTAGACAATAACAATCCATATTTTCGATGGTCTTAAGCGACCCCTGGCAAATGGTCAATCGACCCCCAAGAGGGTCGCGAACCACAGGTTGAGAACCCCTGACCTAGAAGAACGGTTTGTACAAGTGTTATCCCATTGTCATCATAAGTAAGTTGTTTTGTAATTCGGTAACATTATACACGGTACCATTATACACGGTAACATTGTACACGATAACATTATACGATAACAAGTTATATGACTACATGTGATTAAACAATTCAAATTTTTTTTTTGTCTTTAAAAAAAAATGACGTATCTTATCTTATCTTATCTTTTGAAAATACAGACCTTACTTAAAAAAAAAAAAAAAGTTACGCCCTGGGCGTGTAAAATCTAGAAGGGGTACAATTCCGGTACAACTAAAATCAACATTATCATCTTTCCTTTGCGTTCCTCATAGAAAATAGGGCCTCAGTAAAAACACGTCACTGTCCACGGTCTCTTTTGATGTTTTTGTATTGGCTTCCCAGCTCTTCCCTGTCCTCTCGGCTTCATCTAGTAGACTGCGTCGAAATGTTCTTTTTTAGTCTTCCTCTACGCCTTGACAACTTAGAGAGAAGTCTCTAGTTCGAATCTCGACTCAATATAACTTTATGTTTGCTGAGCGCCTTTAAAGCAGCACAGGAATGTTCTCCGCAATATTCCCCCTCCCCCTCACAGGTCCACGAAAGAGATTGGAGCAGAGTGCACCAAGGACGCTATAGCAAGTAAAATGCGCAGTACAAATGTGTACAAGTCATGAAAGTAAGAATATCAGTATGGACAGTTCATTAGGTGTACAAGAACATCAATATATATGTCATGGCTAGGACCAGGAAACATTAAATTGAATTGAGTGCTCTTGCTTGGGGTCTGAATGGACGAAAGTTCTTTACTAAACACATTTTTTTTTCTACTTTAATGTCGTCATGTGCACACAAACACACAAACTTTGCTGACACAAAAACATCTTGTATTTACATGACTAAAATCACATAAACTATAAGTATAAAAATAACTAAGATTTTTAGAAAAATATACATAACACATCAACTTCCAAAAGCAAAAAAAAAAAAAAGGTATATGAAAAAATAACAGCAACTTTAATAAGAAACAAAATCCGCCTAAGAAAAACTCTTTTAAAAAGCTTTTAACTGTCTACTGCTAAGTTTTTATCCAGAAAAACAATTTTTGTTCAAGAAATCTCTCCCTCCCCCCCCGCTCACAAAGTTATTAGAAGGCATCTAGACAGAAAACCTTTTTTTTTGCTAAAATTTCTCTCTTTCTCTCTCTCTCTCTCTCTCTCTCTCTCACACACACACACTCTCTGCTCCGTATTGTTTGTCCATTGAAAGTGCCTTCCATTAGCCGCAACTCAAGTTGATCAGAGAAAATGAACAGAGTTAAAATTGGTCTTTTATCAAAGCGTCTTTACTTTCTCCTCTTCCACCCCCCCAAAAAAAAAACTAAATAAATTATAATGTACTCTTATTTTGAGTAGCGAGTAAGAGAAAGGGAATAAGATTTTGAGTGCGGAGTTATTAGAATAGAGAAGAAACAAATACACATACACAATTACTAGATCTTCCTAAAATTAAAAGGTAAATTAAATTTGTTTCTGAATAAACTCAAAATATAAACAAATATATCTCAATATCTTGTGATATATTCTGTAGTCAGGTTTCCTAATTACTTTGTATTACCTTTTTTTGGATGTACCTATTATGCTTAATGATATTACAATTCATGCTACTCTAGTTAGGTGTAGTCCAACTTGAATATTCATTGGTTATAAATTAGACTGCTCTACTTTGCATCTGTTCTAGTTATGTTTTTTTTAGCTTAGGGGACCCAAACATTGACTACATATTCTAAGATTGGTCTAACTTAGATTAATATCATTTTAGTTTTATGCTCTTCTTCGAGTTGTAAAAATTTCTTTTAATAAGCCCCAAAGCTGTGTTTTGTTTTCTAACCCTTTCGATAATACTAGAAAATTTCGTTTGATCATTGTCAAACTAGAATGTATCAGTGCTGCTCTATCAAAGATTTAAACCACGTTCTCTAAAATAACATCACATAGTTAAGCAAAACTTACAGTCTATTAACATATATTTATTTCGGTACAAACTTTCAAACACTTTGCCCCCCTCCAGAAGGCCATTTATCTTTTCATCAGGCATGCTGGGGGCCGAATCAATACTTTTCCAACACTATGAAGCGACCATATAGTCTTTCGATATTTGTAATACATTTTAGTAACACCAGCCAGAATCAGGTTGTGGTTTGATTGTGTTCCACCGGTCTTAGGTTGGGAGTCAGTGCCTTAAATTATACAATTCTTTGACTTGATTCAGAGTGTAATCAATTATAATAATAATAATAATAATAAATCTCATAATTAAAAAAAAACAACTGAGCTGGAAAAGCAACGAAAATATTGGAACCTTGGTTTGGAGCGTTTATGGAAATTATCTAAAACAACAATATACCCCATTGTTATATCAACCGATGTGATAAAACAACTGACTTCAAAGATACCTTTAAGGCCCTTGGCATTCCTAGGAACATTTTCGTTGCCTGTCAGAGGGCGGTACTGCTGCAGACCAACCACATCACCAAAAAATTCTTCGGTGGAAACTGATAAAAGGACTACTATGAATTTTGTTTCCCTTTAAAGAAAGTCGACCATGGCAGCGCCAGAGAATGATAACTCGTTCGTTTCTAACATAATAATAATAATAATAATGCTTTGCATATAAAACAGTAAAAATGTATTATTAGTAAACACATCATTCAAATATGCAATTTAAGCACCATACAAAATAATTATCGCTTTATCTCCTCCTTAAAACTAAAAGGTGACAATGGGAGATTTCCTTGCAAATTTTTTTTTCTTTTTTTATGAACATTATTTATATCGAAATATTTACTTTGACCCTGCTTTTTTGTAATCCCCCCCACCCTAAATAATCATATAAGATAATAAAAGTCAAAGAGATGTCCGTTTGGTTAATTATATAGGCTACATTGTTTTCAAAAAAGTCCAATACAATAAAGTCGAGGTCCAGCTGTATACTGTGTAATCTATCTCCTTAATTGTATTCACACACTTCTATTTCTTTTTTTTTCTCTTTCATCACCTGACCAAATGGAATGAGTCACCGGATGGTCTTCATTCTAGCAAGTACTAATGATATTGCTAATGATATTAAATAAGTCACCTTCCTGTGTCTTGAACTTTCAGAATCTAATATATAACCTTCATCCACCCTTTCCATGGTCAGCCCTGTAATGTGGCTCTGCTTTAAAAAAAATGTCCAAAGTGACAATCACTGTCCATAAGGTCATTGTCCGAATGTCCATTTGTTTTCTACTCTCTAATTTACCTCCCAGGGACCAGCATTTCCCAAGACCTGTCGGGCGCGCTGTCTGTGCACTATGTCTACCGGTCATTTCGTTTCGTGAATATTTAAAGACCAGCCATCACACTGGACGAACACACACAGACACTAGATGCCAAGTCTTAAGATCGACTGTCTCGTTTCTTTCCACCACTGGCTCGCTGCTTGAGGTTTTTTTTCTTTCTCTCTTGCTCATTGGGTGCTATTTCAGTAGTGAGAGCTCCATTGAGAACCCCCATTCTCCTTTCATTTGATATTCTCGCTGACACCGTTGATAGCGTGGGTATCTACTGTATGAGGAATCATGGTACAAGAACGGTGATGTATGTATGGTTGTAGGTACATGTATACATATGATATATAGACAGGGCACTTTATAGTTTATTGGCTTTAGTTTATGATTTATGATTTATTATATAAAACGGTTAATTTTTTTATAGTTCTGGTTTTTGGAACAATTTAAGTCATGGCATTATTCTAAATAAAACTTAGATTTATTCTTAAGGAATTTGTATTTGCGATGGGGCAGATGAGGTTAAAGGTTATCCGTCTCTTTGGTCAACGTTGACGTTCAGGGTGTCACGTGGCCAGCACAACGACCAACCGCCTTTACTTTCCCCAACTAATGCCATGTACTAATTAGAGTAGGGTAGACTCAGGGGCGTCCTTAAAATCCAAAATAAAAATCTCTTCATTCGTACCCGGCACCTCTTGGAAGCCAGGCGTTTTACCACTCAGCCACCTCTCTCTCTCTCTCATCTCTCTCTCATCTCTCTCTCTCTCTCTACACCTCTCTCTTTCTCCATCTCTCTCCATCTGTATGTCTCCATCTCTCTCCTCTCTCCCCCCCCCTCTCTTTCTGTCTCGCTTTCCACATCTATCTATTGTGGTCACTACTGCCATCTTTCACTACAGCCATGCTCAGTACTAAGATCATTGCTAAAGTGACATTCTCTTTCTAATGGAAATCAATGACGTCATAGCATTTTGTCGGAGCTTGACACCAGTTCGAGAAGTCGTTGTCGAGTCGTGAGCATCGCTAAGTCTTAAAATCGACTCTCTCTCTCTCTTTCTCTCGCTCTGTCTGAAATGCTCCGTGTCTCATTACATTTTCTTTTTAAATTCAAGGTTCTCACATTACATCCGCAGCCCAAGCCTCCTGCAGGACTTCAAGAGATTGGAGAGGGCAAGGTTTGAACCGGAGACCAAATTGACGACCAAATGTCTGGTGGATTCTTTTAAACGTTTTTTTCTACAACTTTATATTCTCGGGTCAAGTTTAAAATGGGCACAATTATTCTTTGCAGACGACAACACATGAATGAATAAAAAAAAAATTAACCAGTTAGCTAATCATTTAGTCCTAATTATTTTTTTTAGATCAATATAGAAAATGGGCGATAAACATTGCAATATTGAGAGAGATAAGGCAGAAATTGGACGGACCTGTCCTTTCAATAAAAATAAACTTTATTTTTAAAGAATTTCTTGGGGTATTTTGCTTGTTGACTTCATGGGCTCTATATGAGTTGGAAGGGGAGGGAGATGGCTAAAAGTCCATTGAGAATCCTTGTTCTAGACCACCTCAAGAAAGTGTCCTGCGTCACGTGGTCCTCAGTCGACGGTACCTTGAGACATCTTAATATCCTCTCCACTTCTCGCCCTTCCTCGATCTCAGGGACTGGGGGTAATTAATAATTCATCCACCAGGGGACGCGCTGATAAGATGGAACTCTATAATTGATGACGTGGACAGCAGATAATTTGAGCACCGAGGGAGGCAATCAGGTCCCGGAAGCTCAATCGGAGTAAGTCGCCCATAATTCTGATAGGATTTTGGCGGGTTGATCTCGCCAAGAGGTTTTCAAAGCGGTTAATGCTGCTGAGTACCAGACTAAAGGATAACCGGTAACCGTGGACCGGTTTTTCGATATTTGAAAACAAAAGGCAAAAGAAATGATATAAATCTTTTGAGTAGAAAAAAGTTCCCCTTTCAGACTATAGGACAGATGATGTAAAAGGTCATCTGTATCTGTGACCCACGGTTAACGAGGGTATAATGTGGCCAGCACAACGACCAACCACCTTTACTTTTCCCCATCTAATGTCAGGTACCCATTAGAGCTGTGTAGACTCAGAGGCAACCGAAGATCCCTAAACTAAAAATCCCAGTCTTCACCAGGATTCGAACCCAAGACCCCGGTTCGGAAGCCAAGCGCTATACCGCTCAGCCAACCCTCTCTGTCACTCTACCAGAATAAAAAATGTAAAAGTATGAAACATCTTAATCTCACTCCTCCAACCCCCCCCCCCCCCCCCACCATCCTTCATTTCATCCATCTGTACATCAATACTATTCCCACTTCTCTACTGCGTACTTCCAATTTGTGCAGGGAAGATGACGCAGGGACGTGTAACAGATGATTTGATGACATGTGTGATAGCTGAAACTATCTATAATTATTTATTTTTAAATCCATCTAATGCCTATATATTGTTGACATTTTTTATTTTTTTTGCAAGCCGTATTGTTTTCCAAGATTGGTCCAAATTAAGTTATTTTTAGAATTTCTGATAAATTTAAAGATACACAAGTCACCCTCAAATATTTTATTTCTCAAGAGTTCTGATTAACTTCTCTTGATTGTTTTTAATAAATGATTTAATGATCAAAAGGTAATTACACAGCATTCTTTGCTCTGAAGTAGATCTGGAATAAAGGAAAATAATCGAACCCTTGACCATCATGCTGACAGTCCAGTGCACATACCGCAAGACCACGCTGCCATTAATGGCTGAAAAGTGGTGATTTTTTTTTTGGGACCTATTTTAACAAATATTCATCTCGATTTCAATGCCCAAGATAAAAGTTTTATCTAAACGTAAACAATTAAGACGAAAATTTTTAAAACTCTTTCTCTCCTAATCGACGATACCATCGTTGAATTGACCCCATTACATTATATTAATGTTTAATTTTTGAAACTCGACTTTGTATTATATAAAAAGAGCATTCATTGCCCTTTAATTCTATACCAAATACAACATTTTATGATAACAAACAACAAAACAATTGAAGCCCAATCAAGACAGGCAAGTGAAATAGTAATGAGCATAATGAAGAATTCCTTCAAAACGTAGAAAAAATAATGGCGAAGAGAAAGAGTTAACTGGGGTCTTAAGGGATCAAAACAAGCAGAGAATGTGTAAATCTTGAACGAGAGTGCTATATGACCACTGGTACGTGTTCGATACGCTCAATGTGGGGGCAGTTCAGATTTGGAACACATCAAATTAAAGGCATCACTCTTCAGCACCCTACTCCCAAACATGGCCAAAAAAAAAAGTTTGAACCTGACAACTTTTAAGTTTTTATTTGATCAAATACAGACGTTACTTGAAAAGGGAAGATGATTACGTCCTATGAGTGTTCCTAGGTCAATCTAGTCATGCATGTTGATCAATGACTTAAATTCTGCCATTGGGTTTCCCAGGCTGACTCAGGCAACCTATTCCATGCCCTATTGTTTGTTGGCCTCCTTCAGTCGCAGAGCGACTATGGTTCATCTCGAACACTTTTTCATGTGCCCAATTTTGGAGAGATACTTCCGTCGACAAATATTATAGCACTGCATATTATTAGGAAAAAAAAAAGAGTCCAATAGATATACTCTTGAAAAATTAATATAAAGGTAAAGAATTACAATACTTAAGCATCTGTTGGATGTCTAAATAAAACACTTAAAGGGACATTCCATAAGCAATAAACTCTAAGCTAACCTTTATATACAGTACAATGTCGATTAACTGGATGCAGGGATCTGTCCGGATAATCGATCTTCCTGATAACCGAATGCGGAATATTAGTAACGGTCCCTTTTAAGAACAATATAAAGAACATTCATATCGCACCCGACCCAACAAAAAATTAAAGCAAAATGTACAGGAGAACAAAGCGTAATCTATATAAGTGGAACAATTACTTCAATACAAAATCGCTGATCTTTCGTTGCACATCAGCAAGACCACTTAGATACAAACACCAAAAAACAAAAAAAAAACAAAACCGCAGTCCGTATATTTGACGTTTCTTATAAGCGATATGTTACGATTTATACATTTTACAAAGACGCCGATTATCAGGAATGAGTTTGATTTACAATCTTATAAGAACAGGTAAATTAAAGGTAAATAATCTACGTATATTTTTTCCTTAAGAAGGCGACTCTTGATTACTCCACTTTAGACACTCGTTCATGATAGTGGCAGGCATGTCAAACTCGTTAAGGTGTATGGGCCACATAAAAAACTTACAATATCCTGAGGGGCCGCAGCCAACAATCAGTTGCAAAACAGCTTACTAATTTTATGTTAATTAGAAACAATACAATAGAATACAATAATTAATGGCATACATGTCCCTTAGTTAGCTAAATTTGAAGTACAATTCCATAATTAAAAATTACTATGATTGCGCATTTTTTTCTTTGTCCTGATGCTTGACATCTTTTCTGGGATACAAGTTTATTAATATCGGGTGGAAGTTTGTTTGCCACTAACACTATCATCACTGACGACAAATTTTGATCAGATAATCTCGAACGGTGAGGTGATTTGTAGCTTTCATTATAGAAAAGGACTGCTCACAGAAGTTAAGTGGTTGAAAAATAGCTAGAATTCAGGCTGCAAATTTCCGCAATTAAAAGTACCGTTCTATCAGCTCTAGTTGCACATTACCAGCAGCATTTTCAGAAGCAAATGAAAATGGAGATAAAAACAACGAAAATTCTTGCTCGTATGAAACGAAGTCATGAAAACGTCCAGTGGAAGCATCTACTAACAATTCCAGGTGTAAGACATATTTGCCAAATGTTGTGGCCGTATTTAATCTTTTTAGTCTCTGATACGTTGAGAAGTGAACAAGATTTTCTCTTCATATTTGGTTTATCCACAGTCGTCATTTTGATTGGAAGTACTTCACATCATCACACGCAGTTGTGACAATTTTGTCTTTACTTTGAAGTTTAAAATTCAAGTCTTGCAGGTGACCAGTGAGATCAATTGCAAATGCCAAATCCTGAACTTATTCGTCAGTATGGAAATGTTCAACATGTTCAACTTTCATGTTCATGAACAATACAATTTCTTCACGCAGTATAACAAATCTCTTCAATTTTTTATGACAGGAGATCCAGCAAATTTCTTGTCCAATGTCATTCAGAAACATTGATAGTCACTGGAACCAGTCTTATGACTAGTTGGAATTGTAATTGATGTGTGCGTTATGTTTCTTGGTGAATGATGCACTGAAAATGAGAAAATTTAAAATTAGCATCAGTCTCTCTTATTTTTGCAAGTAGCTTTGCATTAAAACTATTTCATAATGGTTATTGCGCCATCCGTTGTTTGACTAGCTGACTTTACCAAAGGTAAATTGTACTGCAATATCACCTCCTGTTATTTCTCAAAAACACCCTCGCTTGTTGTGGTGTTATGCATGGAACAATGCTCAAGTAGCTCCTCATGTATCTCAAAATTCCTGTCACAGGTTCTTATGAGTTTAGCCAACTGTGCTACACCCGTTACATCAGTTGACTCATAGAGAGGCAATGAGAATATTTCAAAATCTATTTTGTTCTTTAATTGTTCACTCAAGCTGACTGACATAGTCAATTATTCTATCTGCCACAGTGTTCCTAGTTAAAGTTATTTCTTTCAATGCTTTCACATTTTCTGGACTTACGCAGCTTAACGACACACTCCTTCATAAAATCCCTTTCACTAAATGATTTGCTATGGCTTGCAATTAAGTTTGAACAAAATGTAGTTGGCTTTCAATGCAGACTCAATCACGGTGTTCCGTTTAATAAATACTATTTTTCAATTCAAGTAGCTTGTCATCTTTTATTTTCCAGCGTAATAGTTTAACATTATTTTGATAATTTTTGAGGTAGCCAAGCGGGCCGCATGCAAGGTAGTCGCGGGCCGCATGCGGCCCCCGAACGCAGTGTTTAACACGACTGCTATATTTTTTTTTCAATAGCACAGTCTGGTGTTACATTAGTGTGATGACCATAACTACTGCATTTTGAAATATTTAAAGTAATACTGGTTTACATTATCAATTGACTGTGACTGGAAATGAACATTTTATTACAATAAATGAAGAATAATATTTTTTCTTCTAAAATTTTTGTAATAATTAGTTAAAAACGTGTTAGTAGTAATATGCCATTTCGAATATTCACTGTAAAGAAAAGATTTATTATCAAATAAAATTTTAAAAAATTCTTATCCAAACACCTGTAGAGTTCTCTTTGTCGATGTGCTACGAAAATAAAACAAAACGAAATGTCATTTCTTCAAAGGTGGGTAACTGGTAAATAAGAATGTCATCTATATTGAATATTGAAGTCCCTTGTTCGAATCCTGGTGAAGACTCTAGGTGGACCACTTCGGGGACCGATTTTGAGTTTGTGTTTCACACAAACTGTCTTTGTAACCTTATTATAGATGATGTTGACGGCGAGTCGTGTTAAACAATATGACCGAGCCAGCTTTGAATGCCTTGCATTTAAATGTATATGTGAATGTATATTGTAGAATTTTTTTAAAGATTGAATAGGATTCATCATTCCAAGTGTTATACTTTATTCAGTTAGTAATAGTGCTTATCATATAGTTTCAAAATCATCTAATAAATTATTTATATAGCAAAATACTTTCTATACATTATTTAACTTTACATAATGCTTTTGAGTACTTATGATTGGATGACCACCATATGGCATACATTTTATGGGCCACATTGTATAGAAATATGGGGCCGATTTTGACACCCATTTCACCCCTGGTTCATGATTAGCATAACGAATATTCACATGTTGTACCCGAACAAGGCTAAGTATTAACAACTATAACTATGATGTTATCTATTACATACCAACCACAAGTTACTCATTTATTTTGTATGCTTGTATGTTTGACTTTAACCAGAACTATAGCAATTTCTACATAATCAATTAAATACACTGCACCACGTATTCGTTTAAAACGATGACACTGTGATTATTACCCATGGTCGGACTGACTACATGGGTATTCGGGAAATGCCCAGTGAATTTGAACCCAAATGAGCCGGTAGGGCCATGAAAGAGCCTCACGAAAGCCACTATGACGCCTAAATTGTTAAAATTTTTATAATACCCTGTTGTAAAGGTGACCTTCTGAGCGTCGTGTTTGAAACAATATCTTTGACAGACTATTCAGTGTTTCTAATTTAATCTAATACATTTGTCGAAATCATGTAACAGACTACAATTTGGTGTCCTCCTTTTAGCGGCTACACACTTAGCGATGACGTACAATTTGGTGTCCTCCTTTTAGCGGCTACACACTTAGCGATGAAAACGCAACATATGGCCTATATTGTAAAGACAAAGAGTTCACTGTATGCTGGTGCATATTTGTGCATTCATTATTAAACTTATCACAACGACTTTGAGGACAGGTATAATTGGATGCCCATTATATGGTACACAATTTATGGGCCGGATTGTATAGAAATGCCCAGGTCTGTTTTGTCACCAAGTCCACCCCTGAGGTTTATTTATTTATTAATACTAATATAGATTATAATTTCTAAAACAGTTTATTGAAATAAATGTGTATGAAATGGAAAACAATACATTTTTATAGAATAAATAGTTTTTATTTTGTAACAGAATAAAGATGCAGAGAGAGAGAGAGAGAGAAATTAAGAAAAGATGCTAAAAACACTAATTCATAAATGGAAGAGCCATTATATAAATTGAAGTCAGTAATACTGGAGTCGTCTAACTTGAAATGTTGTAAATGTTGTCAAAACTGTAATTGCAGTTCAGTATCTGAAGCTAATAAAACAATAAAAACATAATTAATGAATTTATTAATGAATAAACAATTAATTGGAAGAATTAATGAAAGTAAGAAAATTAAATAAATAAAAAAAAAGAGTTTTAAATTCAATGAAAGATTTGAATTGATAAGTGAATGACGTATTCAATCAAAGAATCAATCAGCTGTCAATCCTTAAATCTTTTAAAAAGACTATCAATCAAAGTTTTGTATAGTATTAAGTTACACATGTCTGTCTGTCAACCCCTTGCTGTGTTCTATCGTATCTTATGTTACAGACGTATCTTATATGTTACAGACGTATCTTATATGTTACAGACGTATCGTATATGTTACAGACGTATCTTATATGTTACAGACGTATCTTTTATGATACAGACGTATTTTAAGAACAGAAGTAATTACGTCCTACGCGTATCAATGTCTAGATCTGATCATGCATGTTAATTATAGATTTAAACTCTAAGTCATTAGTTTTCCTAGCTAAATCAGACAAACCCTGCTCTCATTGCACTAGGTAGAGTTGTACGCATTTCTTCCACCTTACGGAATGCACTTTATTCTTGTGTTTTTCTGGGTAATTTATAAGGTTGTGTTTTTGTATTTGTAAGTTATGGTTCTGTGTTTTATGTATTATTGCTACTTTACTATTAAGTCTTTTCTCCTGAAGGCTCTCAAGTTTAGGGATTTTACTAATGGTGCTACTCATGTGAATGTTAATTTGTTTTAAATCCCATGGCTCTATGTAAGGTCTGTTTTATTTTGTATTTTTTTCTATCAAATTCTTAGTCTACCCAGATGATACCAAAGTTTACCTGAGATAGAATGCAGGTATTCTTGAAGTCAGACTTGGTTTTCACGCGATAAGAACACTTGAGAGTGTCACTGGTCACAAGGGCTGTGGAAAAAGTTTTACAATTTTCCATGGTGTGAACAGTTTATACTAAGAAGTATGGCGTGAGAATGATGCTAAAGTGACTAAGCTAGAGGAAGAACACGGAAATTGTGAATCAACAGAATGAAGAGAATGCTATGTTAAGAAAAAAAAAGTAAAGTAACCCCCCTCAAACCTTTCAATCAATCAGATTGATGTCAAGTTCATCGGTTTCTATGGATGATGTTTAACGACAGTGCAATGTGGCCCGCACAAGGACTCAGGGGCACTCTTAAAAGCCCAAAATTCAAAAAACCTAATCTTCAATGTGATTCAAAAAACAGAAAGGCAGATATATGTAAATATCAACTGTTTCTATGATATATGGTTAACGAGAATGTCGTGCGGCCATCACAACGACTCAACGGATCCCTACAAATCCCAAAATTTAAAATTCTAGTCTTCATCGTGATTCTCTCCCTGGACCCCTCGACCAGGAAGCAAAGCGCATTACCACTCAACCATTATGGAGAATACTACATGATAATAATATTTGATGTGGTCCGTCTGAGACTTTTGAACTCAACACCTCCGAAAGAGGCTTAAGAACTTGATAAGAGACTAAAATATTAAACTAGTAAAATGGCGAATGAAATATTTTAACTATTCCTGAAAGTTTAATATCGAGGGGATTGTATAGCGAACACAATGAAAGGCAATTTATTTTGTACAAACAATGAAAAAAATTTAGCCGCAAATTCAAAGTGAAATTCGACCAATGAAAAATGTTAGCCTCATTTTTTCCGGAAGTCAAACCTATGACTTGCTATATGGAAGACAATACTATTACAACAATGTGTAAAGTAAAGCTTCACTTTTAGACCGTGCTATCTATAGGGCAGATAATAATGTTAGGGTCATCTGTTTCTATGGCCAACAGTCAAATAGCAGGGTGTCACGTGGCCAGCACAACGACCAACCACCTGTACTTTTCCCAACTTAAGTTAGGTACCCCTTAGAGTTGGATGGACACAGGGGAGTCCTAAAAATCAATCAAGAATTTTAAAATCCCAGTGTTCACCAAGATTGGAAGCCAAGCGCTTCAACACTAACTCACCACGCTCCCCCCCCCCCCCCAAAATGGGTATAATGATTGATGTTTTCTAGAAGTATGTATGTAGTACATTAGACATGATACAATAGTAACCAATATCCAACTAGTTTATCTGACTGAAGGGGAAACAAAATATTTACCTTCCACCGAGGTGACCACCTCATATCTGCCTTGGGTCACTCCAAATGTCATCATGCCTTCATGTATCACCACTGTAATGTCAAGGTCACCAGTAGCATTCTAAATCAAATAAATACATACTTTGTAAAATCAAAATGCAATGAAAGGGAGAAGTTTTGATGTTTCGTTTCGTATTTTTGTTTCTGAATTGCCAAATTTTTGTGGTACAACATTCTGATTAATGTCCTTTGATGTCAAGGTCAAATTAATGGATGACTCACCCTCCACAAGACAGCTGCCTGAGACTTGTCCTGTTTGTTGCCCAAGGCGACGTTAATTGTGTCCATGTCTCCCCAGACCTTCAGTCCAACGCATCCTTGACATTGAGACTCTGGAGTGGACACGACTTGAAAGTGTGGTGATGAAAGACTCAGTCTAAACAACACAGATTTGGTTTTTAGACACCAATGGACAGTTAAAAATAAGCTATATGATCAGGCTGCAGGTCGCTATATCAAAGTAGATAAACTTTATGCACACACTAACCACGCCGGATATTAGGAATTAGATGGCCAGAAAAGATAACTACTGTCTATGCGTGGGAGAGAACTAGACAACAGCCATTAACTCAAGACATCAGAAAAGCGAAAGTGGAACTGCAAAGACCTTCCTTCAAGGAACAGTAACATTAAAAAAGCGAAAGTGGAACTGCAAAGACCTTCCTTCAAGGAACAGTAACATTAAAAAAGCGAAAGTGGAACTGCAAAGACCTTCCTTCAAGGAACAGTAACATTAAAAAAGCGAAAGTGGAACTGCAAAGACCTTCCTTCAAGGAACAGTAACATTAAAAAAGAAGAAAGTGGAACTGCAAAGACCTTCCTTCAAGGAACAGTAACATTAAAAAAGAAGAAAGTGGAACTGCAAAGACCTTCCTTCAAGGAACAGTAACATTAAAAAAGCGAAAGTGGAACTGCAAAGACCTTCCTTCAAGGAACAGTAACATTAAAAAAGCGAAAGTGGAACTGCAAAGACCTTCCTTCAAGGAACAGTAACATTAAAAAAGAAGAAAGTGGAACTGCAAAGACCTTCCTTCAAGGAACAGTAACATTAAAAAAGAAGAAAGTGGAACTGCAAAGACCTTCCTTCAAGGAACAGTAACATTAAAAAAGAAGAAAGTGGAACTGCAAAGACCTTCCTTCAAGGAACAGTAACATTAAAAAAGAAGAAAGTGGAACTGCAAAGACCTTCCTTCAAGGAACAGTAACATTAAAAAAGAAGAAAGTGG
The DNA here is from genome assembly GCA_036873155.1 of Biomphalaria sudanica. Lineage (NCBI taxonomy): Eukaryota > Metazoa > Mollusca > Gastropoda > Planorbidae > Biomphalaria > Biomphalaria sudanica. Next base: position 5,139 of record JAZGLO010003316.1, on the reverse strand, counting down.
AACTGCAAAGACCTTCCTTCAAGGAACAGTAACATTAAAAAAGAAGAAAGTGGAACTGCAAAGACCTTCCTTCAAGGAACAGTAACATTAAAAAAGAAGAAAGTGGAACTGCAAAGACCTTCCTTCAAGGAACAGTAACATTAAAAAAGAAGAAAGTGGAACTGCAAAGACCTTCCTTCAAGGAACAGTAACATTAAAAAAGAAGAAAGTGGAACTGCAAAGACCTTCCTTCAAGGAACAGTAACATTAAAAAAGAAGAAAGTGGAACTGCAAAGACCTTCCTTCAAGGAACAGTAACATTAAAAAAGAAGAAAGTGGAACTGCAAAGACCTTCCTTCAAGGAACAGTAACATTAAAAAAGCGAAAGTGGAACTGCAAAGACCTTCCTTCAAGGAACAGTAACATTAAAAAAGAAGAAAGAAGAAGCGATGGGATGAGAATATCAAATAATGAGACAGGCCTGTCATTGAATGAAATTCTATCCAAAGCAAAGGACAGAGAGAAATGTAGAAAGACGGTTGACAGTTCTTGTGTGGTTCCCCAAAGGTTCAACGGACTAAGGAATAGGAATATGCTTCTATGGCCGACGGTAAATGAGGAAGCCATGTGGCCAGCACAATTACCAACTAATGCCAAGCACCCATAATATTTTGTAGGGCGGAGAAAGGGAAATACTAAATATCGTGAAATTGAAAAAAAATCCCAGTCTTTACCGAGACTCGAACACAAGACACTTCGCTTTCTAAGCCAATCTTTTGACCACTCATCTCGAGCAGATATCTTATCTAATCTTATAAAAAAAAAAGAAAAAAAATAATTAAGTCCTACGCATTTCATGTGTCAATCTAGTCATGCATGTTAGTCAATGACTTAAACTTAAACTCTGCGAAGTCTTTGATTTTCCTAGCTGAATCAGGCAACCCATTCTATTCTCTAATGTCATTTAAGGAAGAAGGAACACTTGTACAACTTTGTTTTAGCATACGGAATACGAAATCTACCTTTATCTTTGTGTCTTTCTGAGCATTTCATTAGGTTTTCTTTTTTTATTTGTAAATTTATGGAATGTCAAAATATGTTCAAATAAACTCAATATTATTAAAGAAAAATCCTACATCAGATTTATTGAAATGAAGCATTGTATTCCATTCATATTGTTAAGAAAAAATAAATAAAAATAATTTTTCAAAATATATATATTAAAAAAAAACGGAATTAACGTTTTTTAAAATTCACTATTTCTGTTCCTCACAGTTTTTCTCACTTTCCATTTTTCTCAGGTAAGATATGCAAATCACTTACGAAAATTTGATTGTCACCGCAGACTTCTCAAATGTTCGCCCCAATGCAGGCACTTGGTAAACCTCTTCAGCACAATCTTCACTTATGTTGGTCTGGAAGTATGGTGTGCAGCCTAGGAAAATATACACATTAGGAAAAGGCCCACATTGGGAAGCATGTTCAGAATGAAAATATGTACACATTAGGAAAGGGCCCACATTGGGAAGCATGTTCAGATTGAAAATATGTACACATTGGGAATATTTTCAGGTTGAGAATATTGAGAACATGTACAACATAATGCACAAATTGGGAATATGTTCAGATTGGAAATATGTTTAGATTGATAATCTGTACACATTGGGAATAGGTTCAGATTGGGAATATATACAAAGTTAATGTACAGATTTGTAATATGTTCAGATTAGTAATATGATCAAATTGTGAACATGACCAGATTGACAATATGGACAAATATAGTGAACAGATTGGGAATATATTCAGATTGGGAAGATGTACACATTTGACATCTACTGACTGATTTTTACGCATCAATAAATGACTTGACTATGTATAACTTTGCAACTAATTTTTGGGGTAAAGGAAAGTTCGTAGATGTTTTTAATTGGCAAGTTTTCAATAAAAATTGCCAATTCCTACAGTGTTTATTTAATATAAATTCTGGAAAGTTTGCATCTATATCGTTACTAAACATAGTCAAGAAATCGCGCAGAAATATACTGACATTGACAATTCATAAGCTCTTACTTGACTTGTCATGGTACTGGTCATTTAATGTCTTGACATTACACCTACAGTCCACGATGTTAAAGTCAGCGTAGATGCAGGACACTGGATAGTAGCCTAGAGTTTGGGTCAGCTCCAGGAATGAGTTCCTATTGTCCCAGGCTGGTACCTTCTTACACACGCCTGAAGTACAAAGAGTTGTGTTAAAGATGGGGAGCTTATAGAGTTTTGTCTCATCTTTAAGAATAATACACTACACTTCATATAAAATATAAAAAAAAAGTTAATGTAACATATAATTAGTATTAATAACGGTATTAGTTGAAAGGATATGGTCATCAGGGTATACGGTCATTTATTAATTTAGAAGAATCATGGGAATGATTCGGAAGTGATATAGATCGCCTGCAGATTTGTAATTGCGATAAGGCCATAATTTATTGTTACATGGATTTTATGCTAGTATATATTTATATATGAATATATTTGTGATTTTCTTTATAACATTTAAGGATCTTATTAGTGTCTTGTGTTATTTGTTGATAAATTGTTTAAATGTTTCTTATGTTCTTCCAGAGTTGAAGGTAATGATCATAGTCGAAGCCTCCCGCTGGAAGGTGGGGTGTGGCAGCGAGCAGTGTATAACCTCGGGAGATCATTAAAACGACCTAACGACAGTCCCGTGCGAATACCGCACGACTAAGCAGCCATTTCTTTATGAGACCAGCCATGTGTATTGCATGGAGGTCAGAGGAAACTACATGTAGCGACAGTAGCGTTATTAGTATTTTCAAAAAATCAGTCACACTGGTAATTAAAGTGTGCGACATTAATAATAACATGTAATCTATATAGCGTTGTCAACAAACGTAGTGCAATATCAAGGCGCCATCAGAACAGACATGACAGCAAGAATTTAGAATATAAGTGATATAGTTATCTTTTGAACATTAATGCCTTAATGTTAATCTTGAATGTATGGAAATGGTGGTTTGCCTGAGCAGAGTTGAGAATGAGTTCCAAACCTTTGGTCCATACATTGATCTTTTGAAAGAAAAACGAGGCCCAACTAGAGTCCATGGAGCGCAGGCGCAGCGCAGATATATTTCTTGTGATACACACTTTGTTACAATTTTTCTGCCTTTTTTTATTACCATAATGTATATGATCATCTTGTTTCTTAAAGCTCGTTTAACTGTATAAACATAATTGTATGTAATGGCCTTTATTTTGTGAATGCAACGCAAAGAATGATTGTAAGCTATTGATCTAACAATGAAGTCCTATCTCTATCACATCAACGCACGGCCCTAGTTTAACTTACCCACTCCGTCCCCGCAAGAGCTCTCAGGACCGCAGTCCAGGTCGGCATTGAGCCTCAAGGAGCATCCAATTCCGGGGACATAACCCACGTTTTTCGGACAGCATTTGGGAAGCGACCTTCCCTTGTCGCATGCAAAGTAGCCTCGCTTGTTGGCTTCCATAGGATACGTCATCACGCCGTCCACTTTAGTGAGTGAGTTGTCCCACTGAGATCCTTGCTCACAACCGCCTTGACATTGATCTGTTTCAAATTAAAACATTTTGAAACTGATATTCAGTGTAATTTAAATGGCATTTAGTGCTGTTCCAATGTTTAAAATGCAAACATCGTGGAGATTATTGGCACTTATTTATCAGACTCTGTCTCTGATACACATTCTCCAAGACACACAACAGACTCTCAGACCCTAACCATAAAAATAACCCATACACAATCTCACAGACATACAAACTCTCAGACTCTGATACACATTCTCAAAGACACACAGACTCTGATACACATTCTCCAAGACACACAGATTCTCAGATTCTAATACGCATTCTCAGAGAGACACAGACTCTGATACAAACGCTCCCTGACAGACAGAGGCTCAAGCATAGTGCAAATGCATGTACAATATGTACAGAATGGATATACATTAAATAGATATTATATTTCCTTGAAAAGGTACACAAACACCGCGTATTCAATAGTTCATAATTTCTTTGATTGTCTCCCTTGCTTTGCTTATATAATCACCTTTAATCTTACCAAACTCATACAGAGTTCCATTTGTTTAAGTAAACATGATTCATACTTTGTCTACGTTGTTTTTGAAGGCTATGTACTAAATATTACAAAGACACAGACTCTGATACACAGACTCTGATACACAGACTCTGATACACAGACTCTGATACACAGACTCTCATACACAGACTCTCATACACAGACTCTCATACACAGACTCTGATACACAGACTCTGATACACAGACTCTCATACACAGACTCTGATACACAGACTCTGATACACAGGCTCTCATACACACAGAACCAAAGACTGAAGCACATTTCTGTATCTTACCAAAAGGACACTGGACTTTCCAGCTTGATGCACATTCTGAAGTATTCTGGTTCCAGAACTCTCCGAGAGGACATCGCCTAATGACCACTAGTGTCTTCTTAGAAAGTTCACTGTAGTAGCACTGGATGAGCTATTGAGTTGAGATAGAATTCTATTACATTTTTTGGTTGTCATTTAAACGGTGCGTACAATTCACTTAGAATGCATAATTCCACATGTACAATAAATTATACATAAAAGTACTTAACTGAAACTGAAGATATGAAGTGGTAAAAAAAAAATAATATAAAAATAAAACGAAATTAAAAAATTATAATTATAAAAATATACTATTATTTCTATTACATTTATTACTGGAACCAAGATGCTTATTGAGAAACATCTAGAGAGTTACATCTCAACCCTCCTAATAGTTTTGTTATGTGTTGCGAAACTTTATATGATATAGGTTGACTACATTCGTTCTTACCTTTGTACAGTCCCCTGGGTAGGGTAAAACAGCTACACCGTTGGTGAAATCGCCTTCCTTGCAAACATTTGGTACATCTAAAAATAGTTACATACCGGTACAATCATACATACATAAAGATCCCATTCAATTTAAATTCAATAACTATATATAAATTATTCATTAAAGGCACAGTCTAGTCTGGTATACTACTTCCATAAACCATCTTAAAATTATTTTTTTTTTAAATTTCATATTAATTTCTGGTGTGGTTC
>JAZGLO010003315.1:0-26770 GCA_036873155.1 Biomphalaria sudanica | reverse complement strand
CTCCAGGAAGAACCTATTCTAGGTAGCAATAAACGTCTTCCGAAAGAATAAATGGTCTGAATGTAATAAAGTTTAATTATGTACTCAGATATATATTTTATTTTTCCTGGGAGGAACCCCCACCCCAAAAAAAAAATCCTATCCTGGCTACGCCCAATGCCTAGATTTACCACGCATCTTTAATTGCAAATCTATCATTATCCAGCTTCTTTTTTAATACCAGCAGTACCTTTTTTTCTTTCTTTCTTTCATTTGTAATTGCTTTAATAGACCGTATTTGTATTCTAATACATAGCATTAGAGTATTCCATTACATAGCATTAGATTATTCCATTAGTTCTTTCGACAAAAGGATAAGAAACCTTTTAACTTGTAAATAAAAAGGGCTGACCTCACAATAGAGTAACGCTACTAAAATTTTTTAAAAAAGGCCACCACCACTACATGCGACTCTTCATTAGAAAAGACATAACTAATGGTAAACGGTTTAGTGAATCTTTTTTTCTTATCAATACAATAAACACATTACTACGTTAGCCCGAATGGCATTATGATTTCGTAGCTCTGTTTGCCAGTTCGGTTAAACTCAAAACCCCCTTTGACTACTCTTATGGAATTTGGTGACTGTCGTTCTCTTTATTCTTTTTTTTAGGATGAGGGTTTAAAACTCCAACCCTCACCCCCTTGGCTGCGCTGTGGCAATTGATGAGTTAACATTACTATGTCACATACTATAAACAAAATTAAAGCGAAAAACCAGTCACATTTTTAGCCTCTCCCCCAGTTATTAGTAATATATTTTAAGGAGCTTAAAAAATGTGTGTTGATGGTGGGACGATGAAGACGCGATGCAGCACCCCTTTTATTGAACAAAATGTTCATGGCAATATAGACTGAACCAACCCCTTCAACCGAAGATCTGCCGAGTATAGGCTAATATATATATTTACTCTCTAAGCGTGTGTGGGAAAATACCAAACTGACCACGGCAACAAAAATCCTTGTCTACAATGCCTGCATTCTGAGCACACTTCTCTATGGCAGTGAGAGCTGGACAACTTACATGCGTCAAGAGCACAGATTAAATAGCTTCCACCTACGCTGCCTGCGACGCATACTGTTCATCTCCTGGAGGGATCGTGTCACCAACCAGGAAGTTTTAACACGGGCCAACATACACAGCATCTATGCTCTCCTTCAACAGAGAAGAGTACGCTGGCTCGGTCATGTCACTCGCATGACAGATGAAAGAATCCCTAAAGACATCCTGTACGATGAGCTAGCAGAGGGAACCAGACCCAAGGGCCGCCCAAGACTAACTTACAGAGATGTCTGCAAGCGAGACATGAGAGCCATGGGCATCGACCAAAGTATGTGGGAAGATATAGCCCAAGACCGGACAGCATGGAGACAGAGTGTACGTGCTGGTACGAACTTTGCTGAATGCAAAAGAAATGAAGCTGCATCGGTCAAGAGAAAGAAAAAGAAAGCTGCCCTGTCAGTGAGCCCTAGGACAGATGAATATAAATGCTCGAACTGTGGCAAACTCTGCCTCTAGAATTGGCTTGATCAGCCACTCCAGATTCTGCCCCGTCTCAAGACGTAACCAAAGCCAGTGACACATCTGGGCGCATCCATTGTCTTACGAGACAGAAGGAGCCATATATATATATTGTTACGTGCGCATCATGGACTTAATGTGGAATGGTGCGAAAGCATGTTGAAAGGAGAGAAGAACTAAAATGGAGGAATAGAAATATAATAGTCTTTACAGTGTTAATTAAAATTTTATTATTTATAAACTATGATTTTGTCTTTGTGTGTTGGTGTATCGCTAAAAGAGTCTCATCACATAATAAGACGTAACAAGTGGCGCCCAACGTAAAGGTAAAACCCACGTAGTTCTCTATACAAAGTTCATCTCCTATCAAAAGACAGTAGAGATGTTAAAGTCTAGATCTAGCAACTTTTTGGTACTAGACAATAACGGGCAAGGCTGAGGTGGCAGCGTTGAAGGCAGATGGTAGGTTGTTGGATCTTGAAGGATCGGAACTAAGAAAAATACGTTCAAGAAAGGTTGATGGAAATGGAGAGATTAGCCATGGAGGAAAAAAGAGAAAACGAAAAGACTGCCATTAAAAAGGAAAAGAAAAGGAGAGATTGGCAATAGAAAGAAAATTGGACTAGGAGGAAAAAAGAGAAAACGAAAAGACTGCCATTAAAAAGGAAAAGAAAAGGAGAGATTGGCAATAGAAAGAAAATTGGACTGGGAGGAAAAAAGAGAAAACGAAAAGACTGCCATTAAAAAGGAAAAGAAAAGGAGAGATTGGCAATAGAAAGAAAATTGGCCAGGGAGGAAAAAAGAGAAAACGAAAAGACTGCCATTGAAAAGGAAAAGAAAAGGAGAGATTGGCAATAGAAAGAAAATTGGCCAGGGAGTAAAAAAGAGAAAACGAAAAGACTGCCATTGAAAAGGAAAAGAAAAGGAGAGATTGGCAATAGAAAGAAAATTGGCCAGGGAGGAAAAAAGAGAAAACGAAAAGACTGCCATTGAAAAGGAAAAGAAAAGGAGAGATTGGCAATAGAAAGAAAATTGGCCAGGGAGTAAAAAAGAGAAAACGAAAAGACTGCCATTGAAAAGGAAAAGAAAAGGAGAGATTGGCAATAGAAAGAAAATTGGCCAGGGAGGAAAAAAGAGAAAACGAAAAGACTGCCATTGAAAAGGAAAAGAAAAGGAGAGATTGGCAATAGAAAGAAAATTGGCCAGGGAGGAAAAAAGAGAAAACGAAAAGACTTCTATTGAAAGGAAAAAGAAAAACGAATGAGTTGCCATTGAAAGAGATTGGCATTGGAAAAGAGACGGTGGAGAAAAAGTTAAAAAAAAACAGACCAAGGAAACTAGACCGATTAAAAAAGTGGAAAGTACAAGGAATAAACTAGCAAAGTATAAAGATGCGATATTCAAAGAGGCTAAAATTAACATAAACATTTTTTTGAAGAAATTCGAAATTGAAATGAGGGAACTGTAATACCCCGAAGAAAAATGGTCTTTCTTTTTATCGAGGTCATTTGTGGCAGAGGTTCTTTCAAAGATATGCCTGAATCAAGGCATCTATAGCTTGTTGAAAGCATAACCACTTAGAACGTATGGAAAAACAGAGGCGTTTTATTGTGAACAATTTAGTAACCGTACGGTAGAAACAAATGATGACCCACAGACTTTCTTGGACAGAAAAAGTTAGGGCACATAGAAACAATTGCAACAAATGCCAGTCAAACATGGAAAGATGTGAAAATGACTGGAATCTCGCCAGACAGAGCTAAGGAAGTTACAACATTATTGGAGCATTTTTACAGATATACCAGGAAGAAAGAATATGATAGAAAATGATATCAAATTAACAGGTAGAGACCCAAATAATTTACCACAATATTCTGTACCATTACACCCTAGAGAAGCATTACAGAAAGAAATAGATTAACTACTTAAATTGGGAGTGATAGAACTATCTAGTTCACCATGTGCTGCACCAGTTGTGTTAGTTTAAAAAATGTGGCAACATTAGACTGTGTGTGGATGTAACGATCCATTCTAGCTCACTCAAGGTATCACTCCGGTCCAAGCATTTAATTAATTTATTTAAACACTTTAATCATAAATTTTACTCATTTAGCCCATCAAGCGCTATAAACAAAACAACCACCCCTCCAATCCAACCCCACCCCTTTGGCACCGATGTCACATTTTACCTTCCCTATCTTGACACGTGCCACATTAGACTCTTGACAAGGGTACACTTTATTACATTATGGTTTCTATGTTACAGAGAATATAGAACTTCAAAAAAATAAAACAGTCTGATCATATATTCAGTGATTTGTAGTTTGGACGTTCGATGTACATGTTGAACAAGGGGGGGGGGGGAGACGTAAGAGTAAATGTGGAATGGTAAAGTGCGTGTTGAAAGGAGGGAAGAACTAAAATGTGGGAAGAGTTTACAGTGTGAAGTCACAGATTCAATGACTTATAAACTAAGATTTTGACGTTGTGTGTTGGTGTATCGCTAAGGGTCTCATCACAAAATAAGACGTAACATATATATATATATATAAAGAGAGAAAGAGAGAAAGAGAGAGAGAGAGAGAGAGTGAGAGAGAGACAGAGAGAGAGAGCGTTGTAGGGAGGGAGAGACACCATGAGAGATAGTTAGAAAGGGGAGGGAGAGAAAGCGATATAAAGATAAGATAGATAGATGGATGGATGGATGGATAGATTGATAGCAAGTCGTAAACAGACACACACACACATACATTATGATATATATATGATATATATACATATATAAATATTCAAAAGGTAACATAGGCTACATTTTTGGCAAAATAACATTATTGACTCACCAAACAACTGTAGCTTGTTTGAGATAACACTTTGGAGACGCTCTAGATCTAATTGGGTTTGAAGCCTTTTCTTCCTGGGCTTATTTCAAGGAGATAATGGTTGTTGCCGACATAAGATGCGACTGAATGTATTGATGCTAGCAATTTACTTACAGATTGGTTCGGGTCTTAAGGATGTAACATATGGTTTCTTTTTGTTTGTTTGTTTGTTTTGGTGCTCTGTTTGAAAGATAGACAGAAACATTAAATCTGTCTTCGTGAATTGATTAATTCAAAGTTTATACAGTGCGGTAGGGCTAGTTTAACATTTTAGACTATTTAAAAAAAGTAAAGCTCCCCTTTTAGACCTTGTGGCCTGTAAGATAGATGATGTAAAGGTCATCTAGTTATGTGTACTACGGTTAACGAGGGTATCGATTGGCCAACACAAAGACAAAACGCCTTTACTTTTACCCAACTAACGTCAGGTTAGAGCTGGGTGGGCTCAGAGTCACCCAAATATCCCGAAAGAAAATGTCCCATTCTTTACCAGCATTTTGAACCCCGGACCACGGTTCTCAATCCAAGCGCTGTACCGCTCAGCCATCACGTCTCCAATTACAAATAAAATAAACTTATATCAAAAATAAATATAGCATAATAAAAACATATCCATTTTGGGTTTGAGATGCTTTGAAGTAGAGACAAAATATATTTTTATAACTTAAGGGAGGCAAATCAACGAGGCAACGATGTTCATTTACACGAGGACATCCCACATACATAAGACAATGTCAGTCTTAAACAGAGCCTCTTCATGTTGGTTCTAGACTTGGGTGGAAATCGTTTTCTCCTTCTCATTTCAACATCCTTCTTAGTCTAGTCTCCAATAGTGCGCAACTTCTGCACTATCTTGGATGGCGTTATGCATGACAAAGTTAAAACCATCTATGCTTATATATTATTTCTAGACTGGAAACCGGAAATAAATTCTTATCCGCGACTGATCGATTCACAGACCTATACATATATAGATTTTTATGTACGTAAACTCTTTTTTTAGGCTATCTTTTTTGTCTTAGAAAAGTAATGATCTTTAGTTTTCAAAGTTTAGAAATAATGCTAAATCATTTCTCGGATATTCACGCAAATATATGAAACAAAGCCATTTTCTATTTGTTTCCATTGAGATAATGTTTCAAAAATCCTAGTTGGAAATAATTCGTTAATTTACATCATCTTTAAATAGATTGATTACCTAGATCTTTCTAGATTATGTATCTAAAATATGCAAAAAAAAATAATTATTAGACGAGAGTACTTTTATTTTTGATGTTCAATTACTAGATCTAGATCTAAAAATTAAATTATATGTTACATAGTGTTAGGGTTGGAAACAAAACTTTTCCTCTTTAAACTACTTTACAAAACAACGGCTTGATCCAACTTTCTAAAATATTTTCACGAAATTTTTTGTAGTGTTAAAAAATGTCTATTTCCAGTCTAGATATAGTATATATAAGTCTATATTTAAAACAATATGAAAGGTTGCTCTTCTAATAAAAAAGATGTATTTTTTCCTCAATGATGCTCATATCCTCTATAACACCGTGACACGGACTAGAGGTAATCCGACATTAATCCTCATAGTAGGCCTGAACACTGACCTGCAACGTCGTAACCTGTGGGCATAATGAGACCAACAGCTCGTTGCCACGTCACAAGTCTGTACTTGTCAGTATAAGCGTCCCAAAGGTTACGAGGTCGCATGTACCTGCCTTCTACATCGAATAGTATCGGATAACAGCATAAAAATAAATAACAGAATTTGCTCTTTCTTTCAACTTTATTTTTTTTACAAAAGCTATATCAAGGACACGAGCATAGAAAATAACCGTACCAATCAATTAGTAACAAATCATTTGTACCATGAGCGTAGCCAAGATTTTTTTTTCGGGTGGAGGGGGGGGGAAGGTTAGGGGAGAGGAAATTATCCCCCCTGCCAAATATGCGTGTGTATAATTAATCTTGACTTCTGACCCTTCATTCTTTTATCTGTTGTTGGGTTTTGAATTTAAAAAATCTCTGAAGTTTTCTTTTTAAAAATTAATCCTTCCACCCCTCCTTTATGAGCCACGCTCATAGAATTTGGTGATTGTAGTTTGCTTTAAAATAATATTGAGGAGAGATAATGTTCAACCTCAAAACTCTCTTTAGGTTTGTTTTTTCTTTAACTCAAAACCGTCTAGAGGGGTTTTAAACTTATAATACAGTTCTCTGCAAGATGGGGGTTTAAACTCAAAACCCCTTTGGCTTGGCTACGCTCATAAAATTTTGAGTGTATAATTTGCTTTTTTTTTGTATATTGAAGAGGTATTTCTTAGCATCAAAATCCGCTGCAAGGGTGTGTGTGTGTGGGGGGGGGGTTAAACTCAAATCTCCTTCAGCTACGCTCATTTTGAGTTTTTGAGTGTATAATTTGCCTCTGTTTATACTGAAAAGTTTATACTGAAAAGGTATTATTTAGCTTCAAACCACACTGAAGGGGGTTTTAAAATTAAACCCCTTTGGCTACGCTCATAGAATTTGAGGGTGTAATTTGCTTTTTTTTTATATTGAAGAGGTTTTTTTTAAAACACAAAACCCTCTCTTCACTACGCTCATAGAATCTGGTGACTGATGTACGGATATTCTTATATTTAAAAAGGGGATTTTAAAAATCAATCTTTTCTGGGGGAGGGGGGAGCCTCACCGCCTGGCTACGCCCATGCCTAATCCTATAATTTTTAATACTTATTTGTATAACGGATGCTTCAAATATCTCAGTACCAAAACATTTGAATCTGTGTATGCAAATCTCTTTTTACATTTTTTGTATCACAGCCTTTCTCGTCATCAGTATCTTAATATGTCCTTTCACTTTCATCCATGGGATGAAATGACCTTTTGCGCAATTATAATATGGCGTAGTGTGCAGCTGTTCTTAGTAAGATTCATAGCTTTATATTTAATGTTCAAAGTTTGGTTGAGCTTTTGGTGAATATTAACTTTAGCTATTGTTTTAACTTAATCCTACGAGTATAGAGACTAAATGTTGTTGTTGTTTGTTTCTTTCAATGATTCCTATATATCACGACACGCTAAATGTTTTATTAGCGCCATCGAAATGGGAAAAGATGCTATTAGTTTTGTGTGGAATGTCTGTCCGTCCGGCCGGCCGTCAGTCCCGTTTAGATCTCGTAAACTAAAAAAGATATTGAAAATCCGACAACATTATCTTTTAGACCATTAAGAGTTCTGATGCAACGGCTACTGAAAGCGAAAAAAACTAATTTTTTAAATTACTCATGCAACCAGTTTTTTTCATAAAAATACAACACTTTTACAACTATGCGCTGTTATTAGTAACAATCACGTAGTGATGGGTGTCATGCGCATCTTCTTTTGGTGTTTTCCTTTGGGTACCATAAGAGATTGTGAGTTTTGGTTTTTAGGAACGCGCTTTTGTTGATGTCATTTTTGCTTACTTTTTTGCTTCTGTTGTGTGATGAGGCTAGATCTCCTGTGAGTTTCTCTTATGGGTTTTCTTACCCAGTATTGGGTAAGTTATTTAGTTACTGCATTAGTCTTCGTGGTGTAGCTCGAAATTCGTTGTTCCTATGATCGTGTGGTCTCAAGGAATATGTATTTTCTGTAATAGGGACGCAGGCTTGGGACTCTGTTGGAGTCAAGCTTGACTCACAGTGTTGGTTGATATGGCCCGTGTATCTAAGGCCTTGAGTGTAGGATGAGTCGTGATTGAATTATGGCCTCAAGTTGAAGGTGTGATATATTTCGTTGCATAATATGTATACTTTGTGTTTCCTTTGAACATACTATTGACTTTTATTTATCACTCATGTCATCATATTTCATACATTCATTAAATTGGTAAAAGTACAACCTTGTTAATTAATGGCCATTAACTTACGTTAGCATTAATATCATTCACGTTGAACAACTGTTGTATTGACTGTTCAGTTAAATAACCTTTACTCAATGTGTGTATTTTACATGCTGTTACCTTTATGTTCTTGCGTTACTCTGTTCAGGTTAGGGTACGGGACCATAATATCATACCCTAGCTAATCTGAAATCCCGACCTGACAATGGGCTAAAGTTATCTAAAAAGTTAGAAACTTTTAGTTTAACTAAAAAAATTAATTAAGGCCAAAGTTTAACTAGAAGAAAATAGTTTAATTAAAATCGTATCTTAATTATTTTGTTTTAGTAACAAACTATAAAGTTTAATTAAAATTTGAACAACTTTTCAACATTTGGTAGCATTTGAAACGCACATTCCTGCTTTCTGGTCATGTGACATCCACAACTTTGTTTATCTTTTTGATTATAGCAGTTATCAACTATTTTGTCAGTCTGCATTTGAAGAGGGTCAAGTAGAAGTGATGGGACTCAATATGTGCACTTGAAAGTAGCAGTAGTATACAATGTTAAATATTTTTTCCAAAAGCTTCGATGCAATATTATTAATGGGGTTGTTCCGAATTTTTTTTCTGAGTCAAGTGGTGGTGTTTAATTTCTGTTCATAGTGGAAATCGGAATAGCGAGTTAGGTCAATATTTAGTCGTTTTAATCAATTCATTTGCACAAACGATAATTTATTATTTGCAGAAACATCAAGTACACATTTGTATACCTTACAGGAACATCAAGTACACCTTTGTATACCTTACAGTTTATAATAGATAAAGCCGAAACGTAAGGTATAATAGACTCAAGTCTTACGACTTATTATAGAGATTTAGGTCTAAATTTACATTTAGGTCTATAAAGATCTAAAGCATTAATATTAGGATAACCAACTCTAGAAAAAAAAACATCTTAATCCATATATATCCTCCCTGACCAAAAAAAAATTGACTGCGTCCAACTGATTTTAACAACCAGGTCAGCTAGACATACACATATAGACCTAGTGTAGACTTACTGTACGTGAGTAGTCGATAATACTACAAGACTACCCTGCGTTTCTCTTTGCGCGTTATGCAATAGCGTTTGCTTAATGAGTGGCCAGACAAGAAAATAACACACTTGTCAAGCATGTTTGGAGATCTACTTTACACTAAATAAGCTACACACCCTCCCAGCACAGAAAGTAAATAGACCGTGTGTCCGACTGCAGTCCATAATGAAAAGACCACCCCATGTTTTTTTTTCTTCCTTACGCGTTTAACGGTTATGCTATAGTGTTGTTTGTTGAGAAGCCAAACAAGAAAAAAAAAACATTGACGTGGTTATAGTCAAGCATACGGTAAAATAGTTACATAGGTCAAATGTTTCATAAAACTCCAAATATTTTGTCCTATTTTTTTGATTACTAGATCTAAATGTGAAATTCTATATCTGTTGTGTAATGAGATTTTAAACTTTATAAGTAAGTTTTTTGGTTATATAATAATCTGAAATATTTTTTTTTCCAAAGAACCAAGTAAAGGTTTTAATTTAAGGCAAACATGCACACATATTTTTTTTAACATCTTCTTTTTTTTTTCCATTTTATTGTGCCTTAACGTTTATGTTAGAAACATCTTCTTTATAACTCATTTTATAATGGATAAATACTTCTACAATGTTAAAAAAATTAGATCCAACGAAGGCGTAGTTTCGGATGATTAAAACTAGATCTAGATCACCCCCCCACCCTAAAAAAAAAAGAAAGTTATGAAAGGTTTGTTTAATTAATTTCTTTTTTTTGGAATAAATATATTTTGAAATTCATGATAAACTTTTAGTTTTACTTTATTTTAGTTAAAACTTAGTTTTAGTTTAACTATTAGAATTTAGTTTAGTTCCCATCACACAATCACGGGAGACTCTTTAATAGGGAATAGGGAAGATGACTATCTACCATATTGTAATAACTTATGTGAGGCAACTCAACGATACATAGACGTTTATTTACAAGGAGACATGACAATCACAAAGGACATCTGCCCTGAGTAAAGCATCTTCATCTCGGCTGTAGACTTGGGCAAAAAATCTTCTTTCTAATGTAAACATCCTTTCTAGTCTGGTTTCTAGAAATGCGCACCTTCTGCACTATCTTAAACAGCGGCGGTGCGCATGGCAGAGTTATAATACTGCCCCTTTCTTAGAGCTTTTCGTCCAGAAAAGAAACAGTGCAGTGGAGGTTTGGCAGTTCAGGTGGAGGTCGATCGGTGGGAGCCACAGACGGCAGGGAGCCTGTTGCCCACGAAGACATCTGCACATGCGGCCGTCGCTTTCTCTTGTTTCAGTTGGCCAGTCTACGATTGAGACGATATCGTGGTCGCTGCTTCGACCTCATGAAGATAGTCGCTGATGCCAGCCAGCTGACACAAGGAGAGTTAGTGGAGGTCAGGGTTGCCAGCCACTTAACACAAATGGAGGTTGTGGCGACCGATGTTGTTCCTAGGGCCGTTGTTCTAAGACGTCAAGTCAGCGGACCTTATCGCTGAACGTCTCGTGACACAGTTGTAGGCCCACAGGTAGCCATGGTTTCAGACACATAGTCTTCCTCAGCTTCATCTGTAAGGTATGTCCATGGACGTCTCGTGACACAGTTGTAGGCCCACAGGTAGCCATGGTTTCAGACACATAGTCTTCCTCAGCTTCATCTGTAAGGTATGTCCATGGACGTCTCGTGACACAGTTGTAGGCCCACAGGTAGCCATGGTTTCAGACACATAGTCTTCCTCAGCTTCATCTGTAAGGTATGTCCATGGACGTCTCGTGACACAGTTGTAGGACCACAGGTAGCCATGGTTTCAGACACATAGTCTTCCTCAGCTTCATCTGTAAGGTATGTCCATGGACGTCTCGTGTCTTAGTTGTAGGCCCACAGGTAGCCATGGTTTCAGACACATAGTCTTCCTCAGCTTCATCTGTAAGGTATGTCCATGAACGTCTCGTGACACAGTTGTAGGCCCACAGGAAGCCATGGTTTCAGACACATAGTCTTCCTCAGCTTCATCTGTAAGGTATGTCCATGGACGTCTCGTGACACAGTTGTAGGCCCACAGGTAGCCATGGTTTCAGACACATAGTCTTCCTCAGCTTCATCTGTAAGGTATGTCCATGGACGTCTCGTGACACAGTTGTAGGCCCACAGGTAGCCATGGTTTCAGACACATAGTCTTCCTCAGCTTCATCTGTAAGGTATGTCCATGGACGTCTCGTGACACAGTTGTAGGACCACAGGTAGCCATGGTTTGAGACACATAGTCTTCCTCAGCTTCATCTGTAAGGTATGTCCATGGACGTCTCGTGACACAGTTGTAGGCCCACAGGTAGCCATGGTTTCAGACACATAGTCTTCCTCAGCTTCATCTGTAAGGTATGTCCATGGACGTCTCGTGACACAGTTGTAGGCCCACAGGTAGCCATGGTTTCAGACACATAGTCTTCCTCAGCTTCATCTGTAAGGTATGTCCATGGACGTCTCGTGACACAGTTGTAGGCCCACAGGTAGCCATGGTTTCAGACACATAGTCTTCCTCAGCTTCATCTGTAAGGTATGTCCATGGACGTCTCGTGACACAGTTGTAGGACCACAGGTAGCCATGGTTTCAGACACATAGTCTTCCTCAGCTTCATCTGTAAGGTATGTCCATGGACGTCTCGTGACACAGTTGTAGGACCACAGGTAGCCATGGTTTCAGACACATAGTCTTCCTCAGCTTCATCTGTGAGGTATGTCCATGGACGTCTCGTGACACAGTTGTAGGCCCACAGGTAGCCATGGTTTCAGACACATAGTCTTCCTCAGCTTCATCTGTAAGGTATGTCCATGGACGTTTCGTGACACAGTTGTAGGCCCACAGGTAGCCATGGTTTTAGACACATAGTCTTCCTCAGCTTCATCTGTAAGGTATGTCCATGAAGCATCCTTGTCATGTTCCATAAGCTAATGCTCATCCACCACTGCATCAGGTTCTGCTGGAATTGATTCACCATCATTGAAGTCACTCTCACTGATGTAGTCAGAAGTACAAATGTCTGTTAAGTTTAGACATTGTTGCTTGGTTTCTTGGCATGGGCACGGTCCCCGCAGGACGCAGCATATACAATTCATGTCAAACGCCTGGTTGCAGTTGCCAAGCATTGAGTTCTCTCTTATGCGCAGGCAAAGTCAAATTCGTTGTTTCTGTCTCGGCCATTGTTGGGGCCGGTATTCGCTATTTCACCCGACGACACCCAAGGCAAGGAATCAGAAACGGTCTTGAGGCTTTCATGGTTTGAGTTCTCATCAAAGGTACTGAAAGATAAGCAGAGGTCTTTTACATCCACAGCAGAATACGTGGACGCACACGCAACGTTGTCTTGATCTGTCTGGTTCATTAAGGTACTCGTTTCAATTACACCAGGAACAAAATCTTCAGGCTCATAACAGACTTCTTTTGTTTCTTCATTTGTTTCTTTCCTTTCGATTCGGCACATTCAGTTGAGATCCTCGCAGCAATCGTTGTCATTATAAGACATCAGTAAGGCATCAGTAAGGTCAGGTTCACATCTAACTTCACATTCACTTTCACCTATCGTTTGGTCTGCTGGACCGCTGGGGCACCACACAAGATCTGTTAAACTTGTTCCTCCATTCTTCTCTGACAATTGATAGAATTTCATTTTATGTTCTTTCTGAAAATATTGAAAACTGTCTTTTTACCTGCCTGGGTGGACCACTACGGGGGCCTATTTTGAGTTTGTGTTTCCACACAAACTGTGTTTGTAACCTTGTTTATTAAACACCCTACGGAAGCAAGGATTCATTTGAGTCGACTTCAGCAATTCCCATAGCCGTCGTGTTTAAAAAAAGACAACAACTTTAGCCATATTTAATTTTAAAATATTTACATTTTGAAACAACAACAACAAAAAACGAATGTTTTAAAGACATGGCTCATATTAAGCGTAGTTGTGTCAATTAGATTGTGATTAGTTTGTAACAGTCATACTAATACATTTGTAATAGATCTAGAAAAATAATCATAAGTCTGTACGATTAGAAATATTTTTACTGATTTTTGTTTAGCGCTATTTCATGCTTTTCATCATCATCATCAAACTTGATTTGAGTGAGGGCTTGAGAGGCTCAAATCCTCTCTTGCAAAAGCCCTGGACAGAAACCTTGCTTTCTCGCGTAGTGCATAAATGTCACCATACAGGTCATGCTTTGAGCTTTCTCTGTGCGCTATAAGCCTATCTGACTAGACTAGTTGGGAAAAGGGAGTGGAGGAGAAATAATGTTTTTTTCCGTGATCGCTTTTTTAATGCATGTATAAAAAAAAAGGATTAACCACCTGAATCTGAAACGGAGGTCTCAAGGCTCCAAAAGCTCAAACAGTTACCACTGTACCAGAAGGTCTTATCTATTTTTAGTTTCCAAATTTTTATATCTACAAAGTTTGAAGTGAACTACTTTAGCTTATACCACAATTTTCCGGAAGCTCTAACTGAATACCACAATCCCGTTCCCCTTTCAACGTTTATCTGGATACTTTGTTCTCTAAAAAAAAAAAGAAATATCAGTAATCGTTTATTCGACCACTTTTGAATGTAGCTAAATGTCAATGTATTAAGATTGATCTTGTTATTAGGATAATCATTTTGAGTTGTGTGTAGCATGGGAAAAATAATGCAAAAAAGTTTCTTAATTTGTTAAACAAAGGACTATTTTAAGCTACTGCCTCAAACTCAAATAGCGTCACAATGTGCAAAAAATACATAGTCAGTATCACAGTATAATGAACGCACACAGTAAGATCATAGTAAACTAAAGGAAAAGAGTATGTATAGTAAACCATGGGCTTAAAGTGCTTTAAAACGTATAAATTGACTCTGTCTGTTTTGTGTAATCCTATACTCTTAAGCGAGCAATTGTTGTATGTATGTATGTATATATATTTATATATAAATTTTATTTCAAAAACGGCTCTAACGATTTTCTTTAAAATTTCAATGCATATGCATAATAGTGAGAAAAAAATTCTCAACTCATTGGCCACATCGGAAAAACTCGAAGTCGACCTTTATATCGGTTTGAAATTGGCTCATTATCGAAAAATTAATTTTGGCTAGAATGTTTTATAAATGAAATTTTCTATATGACACCGCTTACGTCACTAGGCTCACAGCACTACCCTTAGACATTTCTTCGCAAACAAGAAAAAGTTTTAATGATTCAATTGGCGTAATTAAACATTTGCGCACCATCTTATTGTACATTGATCCATTATGGAAGAAAAATAATGAAATTAAATATCTTTATGTATGATTGTTTATTGTGTTTTAAAGGCTTTATTAATTGTTTACACTTTAATTGCGTACACCCATAGGTAGCTTTTACTTTGCTATTACTTTGCTGGTGAATTATTGCAATGTGTTCAAGCTTCGGAGTCTACTGTCCCATACCAAAACATAGGAAATGGTCATAACACAGCTTATCTAAGCCTTACTTGCACAACCAGGGCCGGCCCTAACATTTGCGGGCCCTATGTCAAATGGATTGCGCGCGGACCAGTAAGGGTAGGGATAAGGATAATAAGTGAAAATAAAGATTTTGTATTAGAAAATATATTCGTATTTGCATTACATTTTTATTAAATGAAAGCTGAAGATGCCGTTTTTTTATATTACGGGTAAGATTGGCGTTTACCATATTGATTGACACCCCAAAATGACAATTTAGTCTTTTTAATAAACTTTTTATGAGTTTCAGGAGATTTCCAGGAGCTCCTTAAAAACAAGGAGACCACGGGAACCCTATTATAAATTATAATGGTTTAATTTAATAATTTACACCTAGAATTAGCGCGGGGCTTTTGAATCTTCGGGGTCCACTGCGCAGCATATGCCCAAGGCTGGCCCTGATGATATTGTTATGACTCCGCCATGCGCACCGCCATCCAGGCTAGTGCAGAGGTGCGCACTTCTAGTAACTAGAGACTAGAAAAGGATGTTGATATTAGGAGACAAACGATTTCCGCCCAAGTAGAGAGCCAATATGGAGAGATTGTGCCTAAGATAGATGTTGTTTGTGTACCTGCGATGTTTTGTCAATAAATATAGATATGCCTCGTTGAGTTGCCTCACTTAAGTTATTTCAATTGGTGTCAGAGGAGGTAGGATTTCCAAAGGCAGCTTTGAAACAATTAGACCACCTCTCAGTTAAAGAGCTTATGAAGGAACTTCGTTACCGATATGAGATAATGGTGGTACTAAGGAGGTGCTTACAGCTTCCGGCAAGCCTCGATAGATGAAGACGAAGATCCAGATACCTACTTATTTGAAACTAAACCGGAGATTCGTGAGCTCATTGGCAAGATACAAGAAGAAATTGATGCAATGCGTGAAGAAATTAACAGGATGGGGAGTAAGGTAGATGAAAGTGTATTGCAAGTGGAAGGACAAACAGATCAATTTGATTAAATGGTGTCTCAAGCGAAAGGAGGAATAGACTCGTTAGTGACGGATCAGTTGCCTGTAGACTCGTTGAAGAAGTTGCATGGTCAAGACTGTCGCTGCACAAACAGTGGTGACGGAGACGCTGGGGATTGGAGAGCCGTCCGTGTCTGTGTTGTGGGCAAGTCTTGTGTTTGTGACTTTCAAAACGAGAAACGTAACAACGATTGCTGCGACGATCTGAACGGAATGTACCGAATTGAAGGCAAAGAGACAAATGAAGAGACTGAAGTCTGTTACGTGCCTGAA
The DNA here is from genome assembly GCA_036873155.1 of Biomphalaria sudanica. NCBI lineage: Eukaryota > Metazoa > Mollusca > Gastropoda > Planorbidae > Biomphalaria > Biomphalaria sudanica. Next base: position 10,642 of record JAZGLO010003315.1, on the reverse strand, counting down.
GCGTTTGTTCCTGTTGTACCTGTTATCATTACCTTAATGAGCTGGACAGATCAAGACAACGTTGGGTCTGCGTTCAAGCCTGTTGCTATGGACCTTAAAGACCTCTGCCTATATGCCGGTGCTCACGAGGGAAATTCGAAGCTTGACAACTGCATCCAGAAGTTTACCATGCACTGTACGTGCGGCGACACATAGAATTTAGATGCCAAGAAAACCACCAACAGGGCATATGTACTTCTACCATCATCATCGACATTGGCATAGATGAATGTCAATCAAACCACTCTAAATCTGAGCTGTCAAGAGGAAGACATATTCCACTTGAACCTGAAGAGACCTATTTTCTGGACGTGAGACTGCTATCTGAGGAGGACTGCGGTGCATTGGACTTTGTTGCAACGTGGCTGCATGTGAACCTGCAGCTCCCTTGAGAGGCGTCTGTCGGAAAGGTCTGCTGAGACAGCGTGTCCGATCAACGGCTGTTCTGAAGAAAACAATGCTCGACACTATCTCTTTGTGTGTCAAACGGCCAAGTCATCGTCGCAACAACAACCTGGTCAACTGAAGAAAGAGAAAGTGGCATTGGTGAAAAACATTGCGGATGGGGTCGTGGGAAACACGCTTCCTGCCGCCTGTGGCTCCCACTGATCGACCTCCACCTGAACTGTCAAACCTCGGCTGCAGTGTTTCTTTTCGGGACGAAAAGTGCTAAGACGGGGGCATCCAGGCTAGTGCAGAGGTGCGCACTTCTAGTAACTAGAGACTAGAAAAGGATGTTGATATTAGGAGACAAACGATTTCCGCCCAAGTAGAGAGCCAATATGGAGAGATTGTGCCTAAGATAGATGTTGTTTGTGTACCTGTGATGTCTTGTCAATAAATATCGATGTACCTCGTTGAGTTGCCTCACTTAAGTTATTACAATATCCAGCTCGAGGTCAACGCATTTTCATCACGCTGCTGCTTTTTTTTTGGTTAACCTATAAACCTCGGTAAAACACAAGTCATGTTCCAGAAGTCACTCAATAAAACCTACTCAGCCCAAAGATCACCGCGCATAGACATCCCAGTGGTAGATAACTTCACATATCTGGGAATCCTAGTAACAAATGACACATTGCTTTAAAGGGAGGTTGATATGTGATCAGGGATAGTCGTGCTTTTGGACACCTCCAATAAATCGCTCCGCCTGTCTACAAAAATCAGTGTCAATCATTGATTCTCTCAACCCCTCTATGTGGATCTGAGACATGAGTACTTTATAGAAAGCAACTAAGACTTCTTGAACGACTTCACCAAAGACCGCAATACAAACAGCGATATTCTTGCAAAATGGTATGAACTTCTTATAATCCGACAGTCACGCTTTGCAGGGCACTTATTCCGTATGGGGGACGAACATATTTTTGGCAATCTTTTTTTTTAGTAAGATGAAAGGTTGTCGGAGTAACAGAGATCCCTCACAATAACACTTCTGTAGAATACTAACGTGATGTTTGTAAGTCTCTTAGAAAAAAAAGCGCGGTTTTACTTTGTTACTAGGTGCACGTTTTACACTATAACTTAGAGATTTCGCAACACTGATGAATGTTAATAAAACCATAATAATAAGGCTTGTCTTAGAGGCCGAAGATTAGTGAGGAATGCAGTATTTCCCGTGGCTTCTCAGCCCCTGATGTGACCTACATATTTTGCCACATCCAGGGCAAGCATAACCATTGTCCGCAGGTGGTCGATTTAGATTTTCTTTTTGCCGCATTCAACCAGTTGCTCTCTTCTATGTCATCCAAAGAAAGCTGACGCCTAAGCTGGTCTTTGAATCGTTTTCGTGGGGCGCCTCTGTTACGTCTGTTTTAGCTCACCAAAAAAAGACTGCCTTTGGCATACGTTCTTCTCTCATACGGGATACGTGCCCAATGCAACTGTCGGACCATACTAACCATATCGGCGTCGGCAAGGACATCGCTGTTTGTAGTGCAGTCCAGCCACCGTATGTCCATGATGGAGCTCAAGCATCTTTGGTGAAAGCACTCAAGAAGTCTTAGTTGTTTTATGTAAAGTGTCCATGTCTCAGAGCCATAATGAATATATTAATTGCAATATTAAATGTCAGAAAGTAGCTATTTTAAAAGTTACACTGCAAAGACTTTTTTCCAAGCCTATAATAGCCCAATAGTTTCAAGCGAAAGAAGCAATGTAAAACGTGAAGACGTGAGCTGTAGTTTTCTATAGGCCTACTGTTGGGGGGACTTTCTATTCTAATCGCCATGTATATTTACATTGAGAACTGTCTGAACGAAAAAGCAACTGTTCGGATTGATAGTCTTTACCCGATCGTTCATTTTCGTAATTACAAAAATATTCCTAAAATGATTTCGGATATATATCCTTCCTTAACAAATTATTCATCCGAGCTAGGCTCGGTCACCTGATATTTTCGGTTATACATTATTTTTATGGGTTAGGGCTAGTGGCAATTAATTAGTTTTGTTTATATAAAAATGAAGCTTATTTGTGCTATGAGTTATCTGCCCGGTGATTTGGTGTTTTTTCCACTAAGATAAGTGTTTTTTTTAAAAAAGATATTTTAATATTCTTTTGTTTTAACTGCAATAGATATTTTCTCTTGCCTTTAGTATATGACCATTATCGTAAAAAGCTATATCTAGAAGTGCAAAATATCATTCTAAAATGTTTTACATGTTTCGTATGTTCCTTCAGAGTTGAAGATAGTTTACTTCCTAGTTTAAAACTCCCTCAGGACGACGGGGGATGGGAGCGGGCAGGATTTGAGCCCGGGACCACGGATAAATCCAAACGACAGTCCAGCGCGCAAACCGCACGACCAGGCAGCCATCCATTGATTGACTGATTTATGTATCAAGATATCTATACAACTGCTAAAATGATTAGAAGTTCGTACACAGATTTCTTTTACCTCCTTTTTTGTTACAGTATACATTCCTCACTTCGAGAAAAGATGGAACTTTAAATTAATTATATATGTTTTCTTTTCAATATTGCCTCACAAGGCTGAATTCTGTTTAAGGCTATGTGGGACACTTGACACCTTTTTTTTATTTTTTAATCAAATTGCTCCAAACTTTATATGTATACTCCCTAAAAATAGCCATAAAAAATGTGGTTAAAAATGTTTTCTTATAATGGTTGTCATGGCAACGGCCGCCATATTGGATTATTGTTTATCGTTTTTAAATCGCTATGGCTTTAAAACTATTTAAGCTATTTCAAACAAAAATACACAATGTGTAGACCAATCATTCCAGAATATTATCTATAATTTAGTTTTTAAATATAGTAAAAACTTTTTTTTAAATATATTTTCTTCTAACCTTGCTGAAGAAAAACATTATTTTGTTTTCATTTTTCAAATAATATTAATTGATAGTTAAAAAATGTAATATAGAAGTTTTTGTACATGGTATAAATAATAAGCTGGATAAGTCTGATTGATTTCTATTCAGAATTAGTGAAGGAGTAGTAAAAAAAAAGTGAATAAAAATAGTGTTTAGAGAAAATCGAAAAAAAACGAAGAAAAATTGGCAAAAAGAAAGCTGTAGATACCTTACAAATATAATTATAAAAAAAAAAAGTAATTATTGCCAATCATGAAAATGATATTTTTATGTCCAGAAATGGTTGGGCTATTTCAATTATAATTAGGCTAAAACGGAAATCGAATTTTTTTACCTTTTTACCTAAATTTCATGTCCCACATAACATGAATAAGAATGTTTAATAACACTTTATATATTTTTGTTTTTATTTTAAAGCATATTTACTTTCTTTTTCCTTAAAACAGGAAACAGCTACGTGAATGCGTGTGTTAAAATTTTATTTAAGCAAAATGAAATCATTAATTCTTTGGTGCCAATCTTGATTAATTTTGCATAAACTTCTCTCAGACACTAACGGTAAACCTAAGATATGCAAAATAGCCCTAACCAAAAGAAAGAGAACCAAAACATTACCTAACTCTATGAACGCAATCATCACATTAAGTCTGGACCAAAAGCCAGATTAACATTGCGATTCCGATTGGACACGACCAAAAGGTCACATTTAATTCACGCAAGTGTAGTGCAGTCATACAATTCAAAGCACATCTCGTAATCTTTCAATACGCAAAGATTAGACCTAATTTTAAGATCTAATCTTCGTAAAGATATATTTTTTTTTTACTTTTACACAGCAACATACAGATATAGTCTATTCATGTGCTTTCTAAGGCTTTATTGTAAACTAGCCCTACCACAAGCTGGAGTTGCCGAAGTATATAAATACAATAGACTTTACTAGATTTAGGTCAATTAGGCATTTTAATACCTCCTTAATAATATGTTTGCATACACACATTCAATTTACTTATAATATTATTTTGTTCTATTGTTTCAAATACACAGATTACTGACTGTACTAGTTGATTAAGACTTGAGGATAATATCCGTTTAATGTAAAAAAAAAAAAAAGTCAAACATTTTATAATTGAAAATAGTATGTAACAGATTTTAAAAATTGAAGACCAAATGATTGCTATCTTGACTATATTCAATTTTATTGTCAATACTTAGAGAAATATTATTATCAGTAATTGGGATTAAAAAAATACAACTTATTAAAGCTGAATGAATATTAAAAACAGCTCTTCTATGTAACATTCAATTTTCTTGTCCAGAAATCTAGTTTGCTATATTTTTTTTCATAAAAACAGATTAACGCAAAAAAAAATTGTTAGAATTAGCTTTTCTAATTTATATTTCATTTGATTTTCTTTAAAAGGTCTTAGAAATCTCATTAGTGTTAATAGGTTGTTCCGGATTTTTTAAAACAAAAAGCAAATTAAAGTTAAGAAACTTTTTGAAATGGCTGTTCTATGTAATTATGCATTCAATTTTCTTGCTTAAACGTAGCGAAAATCTCATTAGTGATAATAGATTGTTCCAGATATGCTTTTTAAGACACATTAACGCCAAATAATTGTTTGAAATTTTATGTGATGAAACAAAGTTGATTTTCTTAGCTTTGTAATAGAAAAAATAATTTGAAAATAGCTTACAAGCAAAAAGAAAACAAGATATATCTTTATTGATTGTATCTTATTTTTATTTTACTGTATCATTGTATATTTGATAAGGCAGTCATTGTAACTGAAAGAAACAAAGATTGTTCAACATTATTCATAGTATATGTTCACCTATTTAGAACAGCTAATACATAAATCTCTGTTTAAATACTTACTGTCTTTACCAAGACATAACATTACAATTAAATAATAAGTAATTAAGATTATTATATTTTTCTTAAGTATATAATAAATGTCCTTACATAAAACTGAGCACAGTGAACTAGCATCTACAATATCCTTTTTCACCTAAAAATTAGAAACAAATTACTTATTAAAACATCAATTATTAGTATCAGCTATTTTTGAGTCTTGATACAATTTAAAATAAACAAGGTTCTCAAATTATTATTTTTTAAAAATAAGATTTTCCCTACACCTCCTGCCTATTTCCTTTCGTCCTGTCTAATTACTTTCCATTTACTCATGTAATACACTTTTTATTTACGTGGATCTTAATCAGACATAGGATAGCACCGCTGATATAAGTTGTGATATTTTGCTTGTTGACTTAGTCAAACTAAAATTGCTAGAAGAGATGTGACTCAATCATCTAGCTAATGGTGGACCATGGAGCAGAGTGTTTGGTTTAGAGAATATCTCTCATTCTTAACTTTTGCAGAAAATCAATTCCATTGATTAAAAGTCTTGTAGACCTTTGTCTTAACTCCTTTGGATAACAATAGAAAGCTACAGCTTGTTTCTTTTTTGTATATATATATATATATATATATTAAATTTTTAAAAAATGTCTACATTGAAAGACATATTCTTTCTTCACACTTTGAAAATGTGTAACTGGCTGTGACATTTATAGTTTTACCTTTACGTCCTTTCTCCGAATCACCAATGGGCCCCATGTCCCCTGAAAGGTAAATGTAAAAAAATTTTATAGTTGCAAAACCTGTTTATTTAAACATTCTAAGATGTGATTTTTGAAACCAAAGCAGAGAGTAAAAGTAAGGTGGGATACAAAATACATGTTGGTAAAAAACTTGTTCCTAAATAATGAACAAGAAAATTTTAGTTTTAAATTCTTAAGAAAAAGATAAAAATATCTCGTTTAAAACACTTTAAGTCTTAATGTCTTATGATTAGTTGTTGTTTTTTTAATCCTTCCCTATTCCACACCCCCCTCGCGGTTAGACGAATTTAATGTACTACTTTTTAAAATATTCTAAACAATTTTTTTTAGATCTAGACTTAGTAGATGGTGCGCGATAATTTATTACAATCATTAAATGGTCAGGGGCTACACGCGGAAATGTCTGAAAGCGTATACTCGGATCAAAATAAATATTGTCTACTCCTCGCGTCAAATTTTTTTTTTTTTTTCTACTTTGAGAAATTCTAACGGTCAAATTAGAGTTTGTGGCCAACGAGCTAGTCATGTGATACATCAACTGTCGAATTTCACAGAAAATTGTTTTAGCCGTTTGAGCACCGTGTCCTTCAATGCAGGTATTTAAGAGAAAAGAAACTAATTTTTCCCACTTCAATCTAACGCTCGACTACACATTTTTCAAGTTAATACGTTGAACCAGATCAACAAAACTCTAGGACGACATTGAAGACACATTTTGTTTAAAACACTAGCGAGGGTTAGTCGTCACTTTAATGTAGCATTGCTTCTATTGTTTGTCTATAAAGTCAAAGTAAAGTTCCCCCTTTCAGACCTTGTGGTCTATAGGGCAGATGATGTTAAGGTCATATGTTTCTGTGACCTACGGTTAACGAGGGTGTCATGTGGCCAGCACAACGACAAACCGCATTTACTTTTTCCCAACTAAAGTTAGGCACCCATTAGAGCTGGGTGGACTCAGACGCGCCCGAAGATACTGAAGTTAAAAATCCAAGTCTTCACCAGGATTCGAACCCCGGACCACGGTTCGGTAGCCAAGCGCTTTACCGCTCAGCCATATATTAAATTGTAACTCTTTTGGTCAATCAAACTATCTTGGTACATTTATAGTTAACTAGATGCTACCCGTGCTACGCTATACCGGTTGAAAGAGTTGTTATAGATGTTATAGATGTTGTAGATGTTATAGATGTTATAGATGTTAGTTTGTTTTCCTGGAACACAAATAAACTTATCATTATAACGGCCCTCATTACAACGCTCCCACAACCCCACAATGTTACTCCTGGCTGACACAATGTTGTAGCCCTTAATTTCCATAAGTCCCCTTTAGTTTTGACTCTTTCTTCCTTCAGTTGAATGACCCGGAGAACCCTATTATCGAATATGCACCAACACTTCTTAGGCCCATCAGTTATACCCTTACATCTGCCTGCACTATAGTTCCCGCAAATATACACACAATATTTACAAATGAAAGCCTGTTCCGGTGGAACACTTTAAAGGAAAAAACATTACTATTAGTAACTTAGTTAACTGTTTGCATTTTTATTTTTATGCTTTTTACGCATGGATATAGATCTACAAAAAAACCTTATTTAGAAAAACCCATTTTCATAAACAGTAATTATAATCATGATGATCTAAGGAAAGTTCCTCACATTCACTTTGACAATCAACTAACTGAGTGGATAGTTGCATTTAAGATCCAAAATTGTGAAGAAATATATATAAATAACAAAATGGAACTTAAGAAAGAAACACAACAAAACAAGTTTCAGTAAATACTTAATCATAAGAATTTATTGTTCTGTATTATAGACATTAAAATGTCGGCTTAGTAGACATTCTTAGTAAAAAAGTGAAGTTAGATAATATGTTTTCGTATTTTGTTGTCCATGACAAGTAGAAGCATTAGAGATCAATATCATGCGTGAATAAATGAATGAGTGGTCAGGACCATGAGTTGTATATTGTAGAATATGACTAATTTATATTTGGTAAGTCATTTCCTTTGAGCTTGAAGACATTATGCTCTAATCAAATAAATATCAACTCCGAGTTTTTTTTCAGTGTTCTAAATTGCATCCTTAAACCTAGAAATGTTTGGTCGCTTGGAGAGATTAAAACCAATACAAATTGCGAACAGCACAACCTCTCAAAATTATCACAATAATAAAAAAAAACCTCAAATTTTTAATTTCATTATAATTATTTTATTACCTCTGTCCCCGTCGTCACCTAGGTTAAAAAGAAAATAGAAAGAAGTATACATTTATAATTATTTTTTTTTTGTCTAAAAATGTTTGAATATTAAAGCATTTAATACTAATAAAAAATAATAACTTAATTCACAGATCTAAGAATTTCTCATCCTTAAATTAAGATTTAGAGGGAAGTGAAACGGCTAAATTTGAGAACAAGCAAAAAGGGAATCAAATATAAAAGTTAAGCCCTCTTTATTGAAGATTTTCAATCTAAATATATTATACAGTAAGAACATATTTAAAAAAAAATACTTAAAAAAAAACTTATATTAGGCGCAATTAAATTTGTAACAGATATAGAATTATAGACAAACAATAAAAAAAAGCATAATAATTAAATAAGAGTTCAACGACCTGAATTCGCACTCATGGCTCAAACCTTCTCAGGCTTCTCAAGCCAACACGGTAACCATTCTGCTAGTGGAGAGCTTATGAATATGGAGCATTGTATAATTATCTTTTTTTTTTGCTATAGCCTCGTCCTATTTTTCATGTTTGTGTTCACTAAGACTCGTACAACGACCCATAAAGGGGACTAATTCAGCCACAACCACTTCAGTCGATTACAATTTCTTTCCGTTGTTCGAGATACCAAAACCGAATAAATTATTACCAATAGTTAATTAAATAATTGGTTATTTTTTAAAATTGATCCTTGTGTTGTCAGGTAACAAGAAATGATTGTGCAAAAGTTCAGCTTGATACGAGATTGGGTGTGGGAGAAAGAACGGGTACAAATATGTTACCGGACTGACAGAAAGAGCTGATAGAAACTTTGTAAATAATCTACACTTCATTTACATTTCGCTTTTGTTAATTCCCTTTACAGTAACAACAAAAATGATAGGAAGCGATATGTAGAACTGTGTAGGCGCAGTCGATATCTAGTCACCTAAATGCAAAAAAAGAACAAACGCTAAATATAAAAAAATCCTTTTATAAAAAAAAACCCACTTATCTACAGGGAAAGAACTCCGTCCTTACAACTATATCTAACTATTATGTACAAGTTATTTTAAGTTAAGTTATATTAAGCAAATTAATTGATTGACTAATTGCGCAATACTTATTATTGATATTTTTTTTATTAGGTGCAATAAAAATTGTTTAAAGAATCAAGTTCGAGGAGAATGTGTGAGGGAGAAATAGCTTTAAGAATTATTAAAAGAGACTAGACTCGACAAATTTAGCCATATCTGTGAATAGTGAATTATTAAATTCCCTTGTTGCTATTAAACAAAATAGTAAACTAGTGATTAATTGTCTAATTAATTTTTTTTATTGATTCATGACTATTCTATGTAAATGAATTGATTCAGCTTGATTTGAAAATGCGTTTGGGAGAAATAACATGTACACAATTTTTACCGGACAGACAGACAGAGTGAATTGATATAAGCTTTGTAAAAAGAAAAATATTGGTAGAGTAATTGACTTAGATAAACTATGTTACTGTTGCCAATTAAAAATACTAGTTATCTGGTGCCTCAAGAAAAAGAATTTAAAAAGTATGATTTTTTAGTGCTACAATGTGCATCCATGTATTATCAAGTACATCAACACTTTCCATACTCTCTACACAAATACACAGAAAGACCTATTTGTCGCCTCTCACGATCGTTTCCGCCCGGGCGCCACTTAGCGGTAGTGTCATTTAGCTATTACAATGACCGATTTTAAGATCTGTCACATCATTGTTTGTGACATGAACACGTTGAGAAGCATGGAGCTCACTCTCTTTATTGTGTTTATAAATGTTTCACGTGAAAGGGAAACCTAGTAGGGAATTATGGCTAAAAAGTCTCGTTCTGGGAGTTGACCACATGGTCAGAAATTAGTAGTCACCATGAACATAGAAAGGTATGGACGTATCATTATATGCTTGATAAATTCTGTTGGATATTGTCATTAATTTTTGTGAAGTATTACTTGTGATTTCTTGATGGCTGGAAGTGCCAATATATTATATATTTCAATATGTATTAAGTAAATGTATGATCAGCTAGAAAGATTTTGATCAGTGAATTTTAATGTATATGTTGTGTTGTACTAAATTAGAATAGACATACGTGACAACAAGTAGGACAACTGTTCAAGTGAAGGAAAGCATCTTTAATTGATATATAGTAGACACTTCAACATTCATAATCAAATTTCACATTATAAATAGTGACACGATACCTTATCTTATCTTATCTTATATAATACAGACGTTACTTCAAAAAAGAAGATGATTACGTCCTACGCGTCATGCATCTAGTCATGCATATTAACCAATGACTTAAATTCTGCCAAGTCACTGGTTTTTCTGGCTAGCTCAGGCAACCCATTCCATGCTCTAATAGCACTAGGGAAGAAGGAGTATTTGTA
>JAZGLO010003312.1:0-140618 GCA_036873155.1 Biomphalaria sudanica | reverse complement strand
AAAGCTAGTGTATTGGCACAAGGAGGCTAGAGACCTCGAGTTCAAATTCAACTCGTAAAAATGTTTTTTTTAAAGTGTATTTAAAATGCATTCCCTCAGATAACCCCTTCTTTCTCACCCCCCCCCTTTTTTTCCCAACTGGTCCAGACAAGTGCTAGGATCATAGCGTACTGAGAAGGCTAAAAGCATGAAATTGCGCTGAAAAAAAAACACCTATTTGTAATTGCATATATTTATTTCTTGTTCGTCTAGATGTGTTCAAAACGTAATTATAGGACTGATCCAAACTACAAATACACTTAATGTAAGCTTTGTTGTTGTTGTTATTTTAAGTATTTCTATCATGGGCGTAGCCAGGGGGTGGTTGTGGTTCAACCCCCCCCCCCCGAAATAAATTCCCCCCCTCCCCGCAGGAGGAGGGGATCGAAATTTAGTGACTGATTTTTTACTTTGATCTTGTTTATTTTAGGTGAGATTGTAATACTATACCATCACTTGCCCCAGCACAGCCAAGGGGGTTTGAGTTTAAAAACCCTTACCAGGGGGTTTTGAGTTTAAAGCCCCCTACCAGGGGTTTTTGCAGTTAAATCCCCCACTTCTAAGCGCTTAGTAAACACAACTCTGCTGGAATCAGGTGTCGAACCTCGAGCCCTCTTCATAGGTAAAGAGCCAAGTTCAAGCGCACTAAGCCTCTTGACCAAGCATTCCAAAAAGAAACACTGTTAGATCATTTAACATTGACAATCTAAAAATATAAATACAATATGCACATTTTGTTTTAAATTGACTAAATAAATTTTCTCTTGGAAGTCCGCACAGTGGAACACGAAGGGTCGAATGTAGCCCAGGATTTGCAAATTTGTACAAACCTACTGTACACCGTGTTGTGTTGTAAAGTCGATAAATAAATGTCAGTATTGCAGCCGATGTCGTCTCTGCATGCCAGGATGCTGAGTTCTCTGGCCGAGCTCTGATGTGACATTTAGTCCCGTTGACTTGATGCAATTAAAAGCCATCTAACAAGGCTATAAGCAGTGGGAATGTTTTCTTTAAAAGCCTGGTGGGGGAGGTGCGAGTCATTCAGATTTATTTTTCTGATAGCGTAGACGTTTGTTATTTGTTATTGTTATTTTTTGTGAAAGATAATGACACGGAGAGGGACTGACTCGACAGGGAAGACTAAAATGCACGAAGATTGATCATGTGCTAAAGGTCTCCAAGGCTACTAAAAAAAAAGAAAACTGTTTGGGAAGTAAGTAAAATGTAAATCTTGACGTAGTAAATGTTCAGACGCCCCGAGGCGCCCAGCTCCCGTGACCTCAATGTGGCGAATCGGTGTTCTACGAAAGCAAATAGGCTGACGAACCAAGAACTGGTCCTGAGTTACTCAAAGATTCCTAAAAGTCAACGCATTCAAAGCAACTGAACTCCAGGGCCCGGATTTGGTATTTAACATTGATCCGGTAGCCAGTCCAAAATGGCATCACCCATTACACAAGAGAACCAATATCCTGACCCAGGATTGGGAATGGTGCTTCTTCCACTGTGGTTCTTCCTCAGAATAGGAATATGAAGAAATTCCGTGAGGTACGTCGCCTTCGGCCGCATTAAATGGTGACTAGTGCATGGTGGTCTGTGATACGAATAGCGGTATGACCTAACCCAGTAATAGTAACAACTTTAAGCAAGCATCAGACAGAACTAGGGGTAAAGAGCACCTTGTCCACGATTATTCTACTGAAGAAATCCACCTCAGTGATCAAAGGGTTAATGTGGTGCATTGCCGCTTCGATTCTCCGAAACGATTTTGTTCATAAGTTTCCGAATCATACCCAATTTCGTTTTTAAAAAACCAGAAACACAAAAATAACTTACAAATAGGTAAAGATTACAATAGACAGACCGACAGATAGATAGATAGATAGATAGATAGATAGATAGATAGATAGATAGATAGATAGATAGACCGCCAAATGTTTATTTTAAAAATTATCGCTAACTTGTCATCGTGTCACTGACGATGCCATTAAAGCCATGTCAAGTCATATCAGGTCATGTTAGTCGTGTCAGAAGTTTCTATGCAACGGACGTCGCTATCAGAAATCAGGTCGATTGTAAAAATCACGATTGCCTGGAGTAGCACAAATCTTTGAGCGATCAATGAGTGAAGAAATCGTCCCACTATGGAGCGCCCCTTTTCTCTCTCCCCTCTCTTAGACCCCAGTATCCTATGCATCATCCGACGCTGTCAAGAAACAGGTGTGTTCGTTTGACAATAACCTGTTATAAAATTATGGGGAATCGTTTGAAAATTCTTTGTGCATTTGGCTGGACCTATGCATTGTTTTAAAAAGAAACTGAAAACTGATTGACAATTTTTTTTTACAAAACCATCGGAAATTCTTGGTTTGGTTTAGGGAGCTAGGTTGCTGGTCTACCAACGACCAACCAATGCCAAGGCAATGTAAACAGAGATTTCGTCGCGTCAATGGGGACAAAAAGTGACAAAGTATTTTTTACAAATTCATTGGTTTAAGGTTCAAAAAAAAAAAGATGTGTTTTTAACCTAAAGTATTTAACCTTCGTCTCTTATAATCGCAAAAATAACACTCACTGACTGCTTTATGTATCAAGAGATCTCACCAACTGTTTTACGGATTCGCATGAAATTTCACACACAGGTTTTGTTTACCTCCAAGGTGCTGGGTACGACACGTTTTTGACAGATTCACAGCCTGAACGCTGCATATTGTGTACAACCGCAAGCTTTCTATTAAGGTTAGGGTTTTATTTTCGGTACTTTCCCAAAAGGACGCATTCTATATTGAAGCTTAAATAGATGTAGCAAAAAAAAAAAAAAGAATCTTATTTTTCAAGCAAATTTACTTTTTTTTTTCCCTAAGTCATCTTATTTTTAATTTGTCTGACGTCACATTGTATTTTCATTTCCGCTTCCTTTTAGTGAAAAACAGAAAAGTTTGCTTAATAACAACAGAAAGAAAGTCTATTTCTTTGAAGAGAGAGCAAGGAATGCGAAGTGTTTGGTCCGTGTGCGTGTGTAGATAAGACTGTAACTATACTCTCTAACACAGTCTTTTCTCTACACTCCAAAGGAATCAAATAAACGATTACAATTAACACAATCAAATTGATAATTTCTTTTTTTTTCTTTTGTTTTTGGAGACAACAATACCAAATACATGTAGTGGGGGGGGGGGGGGGCATTTCATTGACTTGAGACCTTCCAAAATGTATTTTTCTACTTTTACACCTGAAACTGGTGCTGTGCGGTGTCTAATACAGTACATTGCTTGGCTTATGACTAATGCATGCAAATATAAATATATACACATTTATTTATTTATTTTTTTATAATGGTAAAACTAACCAAAGGTGTTAAACATATAAAATTTAATAGCGGGGGGAGGGGCGGTATCATTCTAATACAAAAAAAGGCAGAAGAGGGAGAAATGACGTGAACGAAATGTGTACAGACAGACGGAGGGAGTGAGCTTTGTAAAAAAAAAGAAATGGAGGTACCAGAGAGAGACAGAGAGAGAAAGAAAGAGAGAGAAGGAAATAGCAGGTTGTTCTAAAACAGATACTAGATATCACGCTCTAAAACAAACAAAAAGTGTGTCAGGGCCATGGATACTTGAAGTGTGGCCCGTTTAGTGGACATTTAAATATAACAAAAGTAAGAAAGGATGTTCCGTCGTAGATAAACAATATATAGCCTGGGAACAAATCACTGTAGCCGATGTGTCATGTTATCTTATATATTATGGTCGATTTATTTGAAGTGGCTCAACTCATTTCCAGTTAACGAATGCAAGTTTTACCTTGTCAAGTTTTTTATTTCTTAAATTCAGAAGTGAGGGGAAAAAAAGTCACTTTAGGTGTCGACTTTTTTGTTTTCACACTTTTTATTTCCCGAGAGAATTAGAGCAGCTCTAGAGATAACACTAGCAATGTGGTCACACTTTGTCAGTGCAAAATATTGTTTCTAATCAGGGGTCACTACAAAATATATTTTCTATTCAGTGGTCAGTACAAAATATATTCTGTATTTAGTGGTCACTACAAAATATATTCTGTATTAAGTGGTCAGTACAAAATATATTATGTATTTAGTGGTCAGTACAAAATATATTATGTATTTAGTGGTCAGTACAAAATATACTTTCTATTCAGTGAAAAACCCTAACCACGTGTAAACCTTATCACTAAGTATAGAAACAACACACTTATATAGATAGATATAAAAATAAAGAGAGAGAAAGAGTGCGAGAGATTTGTAAACATTGACTTCACGATAGACATGTTATTCTAAAAGAAATTGTGTTGCTATGGGCAAGAATGTTTAAAAAAACAAGTTTTCTTCTCGTTCTGAATCACCGAATATGACTCTCTATGTTTCTGTCTGTCGGTCTTCTATCTGTTTGTCTGTAGGTATTCTATCGGTCTATCTGTCTGTCGGTTTTCTATCTGCTTCTATCTGTTTGTCTGTCGGTCTTCTGTCTGTCGGTCTTCTGTCTGTCTGTCTCTCTGATGTCTCCCTTAAGTTATATATCCATCGATGTACGTTTCCCTTGTCTAAAGTGTGCTAGAAAGTGCTATAATGTGCTATTGTTATTGCGAACTGCTCTCGTTGATTTATTTCGACGTTTTTTTGTTGTTGTTTTTTTTTTGGTAAAGTCAGAAGTTAAATATCAATCATTATAAAAAGCCATGGTAGAGAGAAGCACTTGACTATGAATTTAATGTGAATGACCATGTAACGGATAACTCTATCGAACACTGCAAGGTGTTTAATGCTGAACAAATAGCGCGGTATTGACTCCTTCATAAGTACATAGATCTATATAGACTTACTTTCCCTAGAATGTCGATTCTGTGTAAGGACTACTATCAAATGATTTAAGAGAATATTTATACAGTACTTTTGTGAGAGTGTTTTGAACGGGAGGGGGGGGGGAGAGTGGTGAATGTTGTTAAAAAAAAGAGGGACAAAAACGAAAAAAACAAAGAAATAATAGAAAGAAAGGAAAAAAAAGTATACAGAGAAGTGGAGAGCACATATACACAAAAGTAAGGTGCTAAAAAAATTATATTTACAACTAATGAATATAAAATAAAGTCTCTCTATCTCTCTCTAAGTCCACTTTTTCCAAACCTGGTTGGGGGGGTTGCATATCGACCTTCGTTAGAGGGAAACAAAATTTATTGTAATCCACTTAACAGTGTCCACTGAGAAATGTTTCAGAGGCACGAGCCTTAGTGCATGGAGGCTTACGAATGGTGGGTGATATGGCAGGTCTGAAACAGGGCACGAGAATCTTCTTAGGAGTGTTTAGGGCCCCGAATGTGTCTGTGATCTCAGTTGTGACTTTCCCTAATATACCACAGGGTATATTGTTATTTTAGTTTATTTCCATAGTCGCTTCATCTCCAAGCTAAAGTTTTAAGGTTTTCATATCTGGTTCGTTATTCACTTTCAGTTTTTCTGATATTATGATATAGTAGTATTGCTATGTCAATGATGGTTGGGGAGTTTTCCTTTTTTTTGTCGATATTATTATTATTATTATTATTATTATTATTATTATTATTATTATTATTAATATTATTATTAAGCTTGGTCGAGAGGCTAAGTACGCTTGAACTTGGAAAGGCATGGCTACCTATGAAGGGGGCTCGAGGTTTGACACATGACTAGAGCAGAGTTGTTTTTACTGAGCGCCTAAAGGCAGCACGGAAAACCTTCTCCAAGATATCCCCTCCCCCCCACTGGTCCACAAATGAGATTGGACCATAGCGCCCTGAGCATGATATAAGCATGAAAGTAGCGCTATATAAAAGCTATAATAAATTTATTATTATTATTATTATTATTATTATTATTATTCTATAAATCGCAAGGTCTGAAAGGGGAACTTTTTTACTATCTTTTTACTATTACTTATGGATTAATGGATAGCGGGTCTTGTGTGATCATAAGCATGTTCAGTGCTCTGTGATCTAAATTCTTTTCTGGACATGTGAGGGAGAAGGGGTTATGTAGGTAGAATGTTCTCGATCTGCCTTAAGGTGACAGCTGACACAGGTTAGGGTTAGGTAGAATGTTCTCGATCTGCCTTAAGGTGACAGCTGACACAGGTTAAGCCAAATCTCGTATTGAAGAATTCCATTATCTACATGGAGATTCGAACTCAAGCCTTCTGACTTACGTTTACTTTATGACAATCAGCCACACATCAAAATAAGCATTCAATGTGATCCCATCACTAACACACATTCTCGGCCTTAAATCACACACAGGTATCTAATGAGGGAAAAAATATATTTCTAAAGAATGCCACAAGACTGACAAAGGTCTGACACATGACTGGCAATTGACTTGCACATGACTAACACATGACTGACACTTGACTGGAATATGACTGACATATGACTAACACATGAGTGACAAATGACTGATACATGACTGACAAATGACCAACCTGTTTAATTGAAGAAATCCCTGGGGTCAGGGTGTGATAGAAAAACAATTAGCTTATCCAGGAGACACTTAGGATTGTGTGAGAGTGGACCACTGTCAGTCGTTCCTTGCCTCAGTGAATGAAGAGTTCCTGAAGCTTCAAGTGGAAAAACTGGCTGGTTAGCGACCTGGCACTGAACACGCGATTAACTCCCCTTCTTACCAGACTGTCTCTTCTTCACTCAATAGGAACGTGATTGTGTCTATCTGTCTTGTCTGTCCCTCCCTCTCTCTCTCCCTCTCTCTCTCTCCCTCCCTCTCTCTCTCTCAACTTTTGTATTCCATTGCATTGCTTTTTACAATTTCTCTTTCAAAATGTGTGTGGATGGTGGACAGTTCCAAGAAATCTGACAGGTGAATTAGGTAAATCTTTATGAAAAAAAAACAACTGTCTGATTGGCCAAACATTGAAAACTCTGGTTTGCCGTTACCGTTAGATTTGTTCAAACTTTTATCATATTAAAATTACAATTGGTTTAGTTTGAACACACAAACACCTTCATAATGCAAGAATTTTTTTTTATTTTTTTTTGTTACTTGTTCACTCTCTGTTCTCTCTCTCTCTCTCTCTCTTTCTCCCTTTCTCTGTCTCTCTCTCTCTTTCTCTCTCTCTCTCAATATTTTATACCATCGTATAGCTTTTTTTTTACAGTCTAAATAGTTCACTCTCCTTTTTCATTTATTTTTTACAAAGCTTCTATCAACTTACTCTGTCTGTCTATCTGGTAAAAAGTGTGCACACGTTATTTCTCCCACACTCATTCTTGGATCAATTTGAAACTTCGCACATTTATTTATTGGCTCAGACAAGACATGAGTCAATAAAAAAAACTAACCAATTAGTCAATTATTTGCTGGTAATTAATTATTTTGTTCGATACCAATAAGGGAAATTGATCCTTCAGTATTCACATATATGGCTTATTTTGTTGGGTTAAGTCCGCTATATTCTTCCTCACGCATTCTCCAATCAAGTTGAAACTTTAAACAATTATTTATTGTAGGCTACCTAACGAAACATGAATAGATAAATAAATAAAATACCAAGTTAGTCAACAAATTATCGGTAACTAATTATTTTGTTTGTTATCGAATAATGGAAATTACATTAATGATAGATATAACTTTAAAGACGGAATTCTACCCCTTTAGAAAAGCTTTGTTTTTTTTTAAAGGATTTTTTAAAAATTGTTTTTCCTCTTTTATTACACACTTTTGTTATCCCTGCCTTTCTCTTTGTTTCCTTTGTTTCATTTCTTTGCTGTACATTTTTTTTGTCATGTTTTGTATGTGTGTGTCTTTTTAAATGTTTTTTTTAGAATTACTTATTTACTTCTTTAATTCTTTCTATCTTTATAATTATAACAACAAATATTCGTCTCTTGTCTTCTTTCTTCTCTCTCTCTCTCTGTCTGTCTCTCTTTTCTCTATTTCTCTCTTTCTCTATCTCACTCATGCTCGCATTGTACTTCCTATTCTTTCCTTCTTCATTGTCTGATGTTATCGAACACCAAATCTCATGTTATAAGGTCAACTAGCTGCACTGGCCTACGTAAACATAGCATCCGCCATATTTAACTACTAACTACTTTATGACATCCCCACCCACCAGAGGGAGAAGACAACTCTGAGATATCACATGACTTTCTGTAGCTTGTGAAACACTGTCTGGAAGCAGGTCTCGAGTTATTCAAGGTTAATACCAGAGGTCCAAGAGACTACTCAAGTGAAAGTCTATTTCTAACCAGGGAATGAAGTCAGGTCGATTTCAGGCGAGAATCAGTTACGCTCCACAATCTGTTGCTGATATTATTGTAGTTTTTATTTTAATCCCGAAACACGAGTGTTGACAGTGGCGTAGCTAGGGGGGGAGGAGGGGGCCAAATTTGAATATCCCCTCCAGGCCTCCACTAGAGGGTCCCCCAAATGAGTGATTTTTTTTTACATTAAATATAAGGCCATGTTATCTTGCTATTCATTTTGTTGTGTAAATTAGTGACCATGTTGCATGTATTCTACACATTAGACATATATTTATTAAGTACATTATCTCCTGTAATGATATCGAATGTTAAATTGTAGGAGTCCCCTATAGTGGCCGATCTCCCCCCCCCCTGGATCCAAATGCCTTACTACGCCACTGAATGTTAATCTATGTTTTCAACACTTTAAACAATGAACTTGAGACGACATTGACGACCGTTTCTAATTGCAAGTTTTAATTAATCTTCTCGTCTTTCAAGTGATGGCCTAAAGGCTGGAGAAACGAGGGTCCAATCGTCGGAGAATTTTTATTTGAAGATCTGAGGCGCTCCTGATTCCAGTGGCGTAGCTAGAAATTTGCCACCATTTGGGGGTTCGGGGAAGGGGCTTGACCTCTTTGGGGGCCCCTGCATTTGGCGTAATATTTAGTATTTAATGTAAAAAAAACACTCATTTGGGGGCACACTCAAAATATCCCCCTCCCTCCCTCCACCCTAGCTAAACCTTTACCTGATGCTTTCTAGATGGACATCTGTTGGAGACAGTTAAGTTTAATAGAATAATTATAGCTTTTATATAGCATGCTCAGAGCGCTATGGTCCAATCTCAGTTGTGGACCAGTGGCATTGGTGAGAAGGTTTTAAGCACTCAGTAAACACAACTCTTCTCGTGTCGGGTGTCGAACCTCGAGCCCACTTCATAGGTAGCCAAGCCAAGCCAAGTTCAAGCGTACTTAGCCTCTCGACCACGCTTCCCATCATGCATTTGTTGTTCCTCTTTAATCTTCGGACCCGAAAACCAGTCTTTAAAAATCATTTCATTAGGCGCAGATTTTGTCTTAAACTGCAATAATAGCTGTTTGTCATGCTTAAAGCTTGTAGGCAGGACACAAGGTCAAGGCTAGTCGCAAGAATGTGACGTCGCATGATCAGACCATCATGAATTCAGATCCACGTGAGTAAGTTTAGAGAGTTCCCAAAAAGGGGGAAACTAAAGATGAAGGCTGATAGCCTAACGCGGGAGGAAGATTAAAGAAAGTTTTGGGGACAAGATTATAGGAAAAGTTTGGCTGGTCTGTTGCGGTGTTTATCTTATATCAATGGCACCTCCGAATGATTTGGAGAAGATACAAGACAAGTCTATCTCTTCAAGATACAAGACAAGTCTATCTCTTCAAGATACAAGACAAGTCTATCTCTTCAAGATACAAGACAAGTCTATCTCTTCAAGAAACAAGACAAGTCTATCTCTTCAAGAAACAAGACAAGTCTATCTCTTCAAGATACAAGACAAGTCTATCTCTTCAAGATACAAGACAGGTCTATCTCTTCAAGATACAAGACAGGTCTATCTCTTCAAGATACAAAACAAGTCTATCTCTTCAAGATACAAGACAAGTCTATCTCTTCAAGATACAAAACAAGTCTATCTCTTCAAGATACAAGACAAGTCTATCTCTTCAAGCAACAGCGTGTAAAAATCCCGACTTTGGGGAGGTACTTTTATTACTTGAATATTGAGAGAAAAAAAGCGCCAACTTTCACAACAGAGATAGAAACTTATCCAGTCCACTTTGGGCTGCAAGACGTCCGACAAAAGAAGGACAAGGCTCCATTTTCAGGTCACGTCTTTCGTCAGGCAGTCAAGTGTGAACACCCCCAGGTCTTGTCTCACTCATAAAGGATGTATTTTCATGTATACAGTACCCAAAGAAATGGTGTATCGATATATTGCTAGGTACATTTGCATATCTGCTAGGCATCTTGCACCTTTGCTATGTATCTTTGCACCTTTGCTAGGCATTTAGCACCTTTACTAGGTATCTTAGCACCTTTGCTAGGCATCTTAGCATTTTTTGTAAGTATTACAGTGCTAGAAAAGTGCTGATTGCTTATAAAACATGAAATTTTGACTATGTAAATTTAGGGAAAGACGCTAATCCCAGCAGCATTCTAAACGTCTAGCTGCTTACCACGTGATTTGTTTTTCACTGATTCTGGGCAGACGGCGTGCCACGTGCTTGCGACGTCTGATGTTTTATTTATGTCTCGGTTTTAAATATCTCAGCGAATAAACTGGGTCTCGGTTTATTCAAGTTGTTTTCTTGTGTTGTTCTGGGTTGTTGGGACTTCAACACAATCCAGTATTACTCTTAGAGGGCCTTTCAAGGATACATGTGGGTTTTTTTTTCAAGGACGTGTATCTGATTATTGTTACATTTTTTTAGTTCCCCTTCAAGTGTTTTATTGAGGTTTTGGTCTGGGATCCTTGAATTATCACAATCTCATCGTTTTGGAACCTCGTTAAGTTCTCTTTATTACGGCTCGCTCTGAGGCCCCTTGATAGAGCCCCCTTTTACCCCTTAAAGGAGCCTCGTCAGTTCATATTTCAACAAAATTTCACAAAAATACATATTGAAAATTTTAATAATTTAATTTTTCCTTCCTCAGACTCATTGACATTTAGGAGTCTTATTCTTTTATTTATGTTTTTTATTCTTCCCTCAGTATTCAGCATAAATCTTCCCCCTACTAAGGTTTGAGAAAAACAAACTTGTTTAGCTAAACACAATTATAATGTGGTCTTTCATAGAGCTACGCTCAGTCGACAGTGAAAAGATATTATTTTTTTAAATTGGTTAGACTTTTAAAAAAAGGAAGGTTTAGATTTCTCTCCCCTCAATCAAAGACGACGTGAAAGGGAGATAACTAATTTAAAGGAAGATAAACAATGCTGTTGTTGTTGCTTTCTGTTGAGCATAAGTTCGTGACATTGTGTTTTGTTATTTTCTCTGAATGTTTAAATCAAAAGTTGATAGCGTAAACATGATCAGTGCCAGATGTTTATCAAATAATTACTTTGAGCTGTCTATCTGAAGTGTGCATCAAAGTCTATCTGACCTGTGCATCAAGGTCTATCTGACCTGTGCATCAAGGTCTATCTGACCTGTGCATCAAGGTCTATCTGACCTGTGCATCAAGGTCTATCTGACCTGTGCATCAAGGTGCTCATCATGGTCTATTTGAGATGTGCATCAAGATCTATTTGAGATGTTCATCATGGTCTATTTGAGGTGTGTATCAAGATCTATTTGAGATGCTCATTATGGTCTATTTGGGGTATGTATCAAGATCTATTTCAGATGCTCATCATGCTCTATTTGAGATGTGCATCACGATCTATTTGAGATGCTCATCATGGTCTATTTGAGGTGTGTATCAAGATCTATTTGAGATGCTCATTATGGTCTATTTGGGGTATGTATCAAGATCTATTTCAGATGCTCATCATGGTCTATTTGAGATGTGCATCACGATCTATTTGAGATGCTCATCATGGTCTATTTGGGGTATGTATCAAGATCTATTTGAGATGCTCATTATGGTCTATTTGGGGTATGTATCAAGATCTATTTCAGATGCTCATCATGGTCTATTTGAGATGTGCATCAAAATCTATTTGAGATGCTCATCATGGTCTATTTGAGGTGTGTATCAAGATCTATTTGAGATGCTTATCAAGATCTATTTGAGATGCTCATCATGATCTATTTGAGGTGTGTATCAAGATCTATTTGAGATGCTCATCATGGTCTATTTGAGGTGTGTATCAAGATCTATTTGAGATGCTCATCAAGATCTATTTGAGATGCTCATCATGATCTATTTGAGGTGTGTATCAAGATCTATTTGAGATGCTCATCATGGTCTATTTAAGATGTGCATCAAGATCTATTTGAGATGCTCATCAAGATCTATTTGAGATGCTCATCATGGTCTATTTGAGGTGTGTATCAAGATCTATTTGAGATGCTCATCATGATCTATTTGAGATGTGCATCAAGATCTATTAGGGATGCTCATCATGGTCTATTTGAGGTATGTAAAAAGATCTATTTGAGATGCTTATCATGGTCTATTTGAGGTATGTAACATGATCTGTCTCCACAGACGCAGATGTTGTCATGGAAGTGCTTCATTAAACTCTATTTCCTATAGAAATTCAGAATTCTACAAAACAAAGCTAAGCTTTAAGGACTGTATAAGAAGAATTCAAAATAAAACTGAATGTTCATTAGTTTGGACCGATAAAACTATCTAATCTTATCTTATCTTATCTTTACTTTACCTTTACCTATCGCTTAGTCTGTTGGACTGTTGGGGCACCAAGCAAGACTCGTCGACCTTCTTTCTCCAATCCTGCCTGTCTTTTGACTTGTAGAGAACCTCTTTCAATGGCAGGCCCGTCCTTTCTTTTATGTTGTCCTCCCATCGCTTTCTATGTCTGCCTCTTCTTCTTTTTCCTGGTACTGTTCCCTGAATAAGGTCTTGGCGAGCCCCGAAGATCTTGTAATATGGCCATATAATTTTAGCTTGCGTTTTTTTTCCTATAGTTAGCAGATCATCATGGGGTCCGATCACTGCAGTAAACCAGTCTCTAATCTCTATGTTTGTGATGTGGTATTTGAACGTGATACCTAGGATCATTCTGTAGCATCTCAATGCAATTGCTAGGATCCTCCTCTCTAGCTCTGCAGCCAGTGTCGAAGGCTCACAAGCATATAAAAATGTGGCCATGACCAGGGAGCGCATCAGTCTGATTTTGGTGCCGATGGCTAAGCCTTTGTCTTTCCATGTTATTTTTAGTTTTGAAATAGCTGCTGTGGACTGTGCTATTCGGGCCAATAGTTCGGGTTTTGTTCCCTCATCTGAGACAATAGCTCCAAGGTATTTGAAGCTGTTAACACTAGTTAGCTTTTCACCTCCAATACTGATGCCTCTTTTAAAGCCCTGTTAGCTATTGGTCATAATTTTTTTTTTCGGCTTTTATTTGCATACCATATGGTGCGGAAGTCTTGTCAATGCTTATTACCAGGTCAGCTAGTTCTTCTGTCCATGCTAGGTCATCAATTGCCAACAATGTCATCTGCGAAGCGCAAGTAGGTACTTCTTCTTCCTCCAATGCTTACAGTACCTTCATAGCCCTTGAGAGCATCTTCCATTATCTTTTCAAGGAAGATATTGAAGACACCTTATCCTAACTCGTACAAATAATAGAAATGCGAGTCTAACCAAAAACTTTCTTATTTATGTTGCTCATTGCAGTTTTAAAAGTGTGATGACACATACATACACACACACACACACACAATCACCAGGCTTCTCTGCACTCATTGTGGCTGCCTAGTTGTGAGGTATACACTTCGAAACGTCCTCTTGTTGGTCCCTAGTTCGAAATCTGACGCTGTCCTCCTCTATCGTCCTGCTGAAAATATAGGTTAGGATCTATAACAATTATTTATATGTGAGCTTGCGCTCCCAGAGCTATTTTTATATGTAATTTTATTTTTCTACTTGCATAGGTTAGAGCTATTTTCATGTATTCTATTTGTTATAGGCTAGTGCCAGAATTAATATTTGTACTTCCGCTTTTTGTTATATGGGTTAGGGCAAGTAGTATAAATAGTTAAATCCAGGCTACATCCTGTACAGTTGACCAGCGGTCAGTAAAGTATATCGCTGTCTGTGTGACAGTTGATGATCTTAGTGATCTGCCATATGAATATTTAATCATTTCTATATTTCTGTACCTGGGACCGCCTGCTATAATTCCTGCTGTAGTTCTGCCTAACTGTTTGTCGCAGTTATTACTGCCTGCTTTACTGCTGCTAGTAGTTCTGCCAAATAACTTCTATTCAACTTTGACTTTAGTGTATGTATATATATATGATTGATTATTGTTTTATTTTTTATGTAAATAAAGTTTCTTTTTTAGTATTCATTTTCAAATAAAGTTTTTCTCTTGCTTTAGTTAGTTAGTTTAGTTTAATTGTGCTGTCTGGTTGCTTAGGCGACTCTAGCCCCTTGGTCGCAGACCAAGCTACCACCTGCCTACTGTTATAAATGAATAAATGTTGAAGCAGATAATAAAAGGTCTCACTCAGTAGCGCCTCCTGACCTGCTCACATATAAAAAAAAGTCTTAAACTTCACAAGCAAAATACAAAAATATATATATATATATAAAAAAATAAAGCTTATATTAAGTGTATCAATTAGTTTGTATCAGTCATGTAATTAAATTTGTATTAGATCTAGACTAACAATAAACAAGGTAATAAAGACAGTTTGTGTGGAAACGAAGTGGTCCACCCAGGCAGGTAAAAAGGCAGGTTTCAATATTTTCAGATAGAATATCAGAATGAAATTTTATCAAGGGCAAATGCCAGAGAAGAATGGAGAAAGGAGGTTGACAGATCTTGTGTGATGCCCCAACGATCCAATAGACCAAGGGATAGATGAAGGTGAAGGTAGAGTTTATTGTCAACCTGGCTCAACTCAATCATATAATGATTATCTAATTGATCCAATTGTTTTGTAAAGGGTGGATATCTTGTCGCAAGCCTTAAGGTCACGCGATAATATGAAACACTACTTATTAATTGTTGTTTTAAATTATGTTCTACTTGTATGCATACTAAAAAGATTTTTTTAGTATGACAGAACTTAATGAAGTTTATAATACAATTGTAAAAAAAAAATCTAAAACTGTTTGCAAAAAATGTGTTAAAAATATGGTGAATAGTCATCTCTATTACTAAATAGTCTCCTGTGTTTTTTTACTATTAATTGTGTATTTTTATGAAAAAAATGCTTGCATAGTTGATTTTTTTAATTAATTTTTTCGCTTTTAGAAAAGAAAAAAGTAGTTGTTGCATCAGAACTTTGAAAGGTCTAAAATATCATGACGTTGGATTTTCAATATCTTTTCTAGTTTACGAGATCTAAAGAGACGGACGGACGGATGGACAGACAGATCACACAAAACTAATAGCGGCTATTCCTCTTTCGTGGGCCGCTAAAAAGCTGTGCGATTAGAAATATTTGTTTTTGTTTGGCGCAATTTCATGCTATTGTCTGGGGCAGGAATGGTGAGAGTGAATATGTTATTTCTTTGTTGATATTTTAGTATGAAAGAGTTATATCCCTTTGTTTATATCCCCAGGTATGAATGTGAAATGTCTACACGTGATGGGTTTGAATGTGAGTTCTTCTTTGTATGAGAGAGAGAATTAGGTAGTTAGTTTTGTATTTTCCCTGGACTGGTGTTGTGTACTTATATTTCATGAGAGTTGATGTCATTGTGTGCTTTATTGGATATTAAAGTTATTATTTTCATTGATATCTGGAGTTGGAGTTTATTCATTAATAAGAAATAATTGTATTTTAGTAAACGACCATTTTGATAGCGAAGAGTCTAAGAACATGGAACATTGTATAGTTATCTATTGTTTCTAGTTCATGTTTGTTCTCATTAAACCTCAGACGGCAGCCTACAGCTTATTCCACCACCTCAGTCAAGTACTATTTCTTTCCTTTGTCTGAGATACCAAACAAAATAATTTATTGCCAATAGTTAATTAACTAATTGTTGTTTTTTGTCTCGATTCTTGTGTTGTCGGGTACAAAAATAATTGTGCAAAATATCAGCTTCTTCCAAGATTGGGTGTTGGAGAAATAATGTGTACAAACAGACAGACAGAGTTGATAGAAGCCTTGTAAAAACAAACAAAAAATCTGGTTTAAGGCGTAGACATACTGGGAGACGAGGAGATCCATGAAAACGATAACCTACTTACCTCCCCGCCTTTTGTTTTTCATTAATATCATCCCCAGCTAATTCATACTTATAAGGGCGTAGGTTGGTTAAAAGTATTGAAGTAGTATTAGGTAGCATATATAGGTAGCATATATAGGTAGCATATATAGGTAGGATTTATCATTTCAGCTATTCATCAGTTTATCATTTCAAAAAGTCTTATTTCCTTACAAAAGTACATCCTAATCCTACCGCTCCCTGGATTGATGTGACAGTGATTCGATAATAAAGTGTTCTTCACGACCTAGACACTGTGAAAATATTTCGCTTTTTTTTTTTTTATCTAGAAAGACGTGACAGAGATCTGAAATTATATTCTCTGGGGGATTTTCATAAATGGAGTCTTCGGTGTATCCGGTGTACAGAATATGGATGTATTGATAAGCTATGTACTTTAAAAAGTATACAATAATTTTTGTGTGCAAATTTTAGCATTACAGAATCGAATTTTTAACTCTTCTGCCTGTAGGACATAATTTTATTTTCACTGTTTAGTTGGCAGTATAATTTTATTTTTACTATTTAGTTGGCAGCAGGGATCTTTTAATATACCGCTTTTGACATTGATATTAGTTATTTTATCTATTAATTTAATTTTCTTTTTTTTTTTCATAAGTATATTTTTAGGTTTGCCACATTTCTCTAGGGTGCTTTATTTTCTTTTGTTTTTGTCTCTCTTACTCTATCATATTGATTTAAAAATGTAATTCAGATTTTAAAAATCAAAGTCAAAGTGTAAACTATAAACAGATTACCGTAATTGGGCGTAATTAATTTTATTTGTGTGGACAAATGTTGCCATAAACAAAGATCAAAACATATACCATTCTCGTTTCAATGGAACTATTCATCATGCTCATTTGTATTTCACTATCCTGTTATGATTAAACTTCAATAACTTGTTTTGTTTGTTACTAGAAAGTGTTATATTTGGTATTAAATTATAGAATGCATTCTCCTTATACACAACACAAATTAAATTTTATAAACCCAAAGATCAATTTAGTTTTATGGGGGGGGGGGGGGGTAAATCAACGTTGGCATCGTCAGTTAGAAGAGAAAGAGTTAAAAACACTAAAGAATGAACGGGACTGTCATTGAAAGACAGAGAGGAAAGGAGAGAAACGTCTTGCCCCAATGCCCATTCGGACTAACGAATAGGATGGTGGGCTGGTGTACTGAATTGTAAAATATGGTTGAAATAATATTTTTTTTGATATGCACACACAAAAAACTAACTAATTCTATGTCAAAGCTAATCTTTAGATTTTCAAGTTCTAAGACTGTATTTGCAGTAATGTTATGGCGTAAATCAAATAAGACCTTTAAACAAATCTATCAGGTTACAAAACCAATAAAAAGGAAACGTTAAACCCCGTATAAAAGACGCACTGATTTATCCCCCTGGTAGTTAATAGTAAATCACAACTGCCAGGAAGTTTCCAACAGTAGAACTCTTCTTGTACTATAAAAAAACGAAAACATTGAGAGAGCTGGCGATGGGGTGAAAGAGGTGACTACTTAGCAAGGGGGTGGGGGTGGTGTGGAAGATACAATTGGCACTGGAACTGATGCGAATGTCAATAACTACATAGGAACGACTCCCTCGGGCCCGTACGTTTTATGAGATGCTAATGGCAATTTTATATTCTCTTGTTTTAATGTTGTTGTTTTTTTAAACGTAATTTATCTTTCAATTTGGTTTCAAAACTTGGACAACATAAAAACCAAAACATGAACTTGACGTGATCACTTTCAACTAGCCAATAAAACTGCATCATTCGTAGCCCTGGGGAACATTGGAAAGGTTTATAATAATAATAAGACTTGTCTTCGAGTCCGAAGATTAATTAGGAATGCAGTATTTCCCGTGGCTGCGCAGACCCAGCTGTGACCTACATACTTTGCCACATCCATGGCAAACATATCCATTGTCCGCCGGTGGTCGATTAAGATTTTCTTTTCGTCGTCTTTTGGTCTCAAATGTGTATTCTGCGGCCTTTGTGAGGGACCTCCAGCTGTCTCGTTCTGTGAGACCCTTGGCATGCCAAGAGTACCTCACTAAGGGCAGTTATGTATACATCTAGCAGTGCCAATTTTAATGCCATCAGTGCAGACTTCCGTTGATGGCATTTACTTTTATTGCTGTCCTGCAGTGAGAGTACATTCCAGCAGGCGCCCATAAAAGTCTGTTTTCTGATATTAGATATTTTCATACTATGGTATTTTTTAAAGGTATGACTTTGTGCACATTTTAGCCCTGCAGAATCAATTCAATAGAATCAATAGCGTGTGTGGTACGAAATAATGTCCGTAAGGAGAAAGTATTAGACTTGGACTTTATGATACTGGCGCAACAAACTTCTTTCTTCTTTGTTCTCACCAACATAGATGTTCTCACCAACATGAGGCCCAATGACTCCAACTTCAGCCTGCTTTTCTTCCTGGGTATGCTCCCAAAATCATCTGCAAGGCAGCATCTGTTTAATTTCAGAGTTGTCTCTCCTAGATGAATTACTATTCCTAGTTAACGAGTTTCATCTACCCGGGTTTAGAATGTAAGCGCCCTAGGCTCGCTTTTTGCAATCATTTCACTGAATTTTATTTTTAGATATTTTTAAAGCATTGGAATACCCCACCTCATCCTCCATGACCACAAACCAGTCCGCGGCTGTTTATTTCATATTCTAAGAGTTTCTTTCCCTATCTACGACCTGGGGACGCGCTAGCTAGAAGATAGTAACCCCCCCCCCCTCCAAGAAATGAGGAACTAACTAGCGGTAATAAAGCAGAGTTGATACGAAAATCAACTGCCACGCTTGAACTTTTGCAGTTCTGGTGTAAATTGAAATGAAAATGGCTCAGGTATGTAGATCTAAAGTTTAATTATCATTATAATTGGAACAAGAAGAGCATTGATATCTTCTAACAGCTGGAAATGTTATAGAGAGTGCCGTTTTAAAATATAGTTGGCAGCACTGAGGTTCAATTTAGCGTCCTTGACATTATTTTTTGTTTGTTTTATCTTCAACATTTCAACTAAAGTACTAAGGGAAATGACCGCAATTAAAAGGATGGCTTATGTTTTGACTTTCAGCAGAGGGCAAAAGTTGACAATGGCAAGTGTTGAAAAGTTGTATAACAGTCAGCAGTGTTGCCATGGGTTGTTGCGATTTTTTCTAATAGAATTAAAAGGCTAAGAGATGTCCGTCAACTCGGAATGTGGAAGCCTCTGATCTCAACCCGACCCTTTGGTCAAACACAGTACGCGCTACCACCGCTACCACAATGTCTGGGGACAGTGTGATTGTAATGAAAACATATTTACCAACATCTGACCAACGCCTGACAAACACCTGACCAACACCTTACAAAGACCTGACCAACACCTGACCAACACCTGACCAACACCGGTCAAGCTCATTTTGGAATTCTAAAAAATAAAATGCTACTGAGAAGATGGTTGCAATTCTCAAGATGTCAACTCTATCCAGATTGTGTCCTTTGGCTGTTTTTTTTTTCTGCCTGTCATCTTATTATTGCAGTACCTCTAATCAATTCGTAGCTTCGTGGAAACTTCAAAAACCTGGTTGGGTGGACATGGATCTCAAAAACGGCTGTAACGATTTTCCTAGAAATTCAACAGTTGGTAATTTCGCTAAGAAAAGAAATACTAGCTCGTTTTTCACACTTGAAAAAGTCTGGTTTAAAATTGTTCAAACTATAATAAGAAATACATTTAAATTTAGCTAGAGAACGAGAAAAGATTTATCTTGAATGGGCTATATGTCTTTGTGTTTCTCTTTGCTATCGGTGTCTTGTATCTTTTTTGTGATGATAAAATCACAAAATCCTGATACAAAGGATGATTCTTTATTTCGAGGATCTTGTTAGCTTTTTTATAGATGTTTTTCTCAAACAACTGCGATTCTATAAAGTTTATTCTTATTTTTAATGCTCAGATTGCCATACTAGGCAGTGATATTGAAACTTAGATATTACAGATATGAGCGTGATAAAACATAGCCAAGGCCTTTTCGCTAACATTAAACGAGGACAGTTTTCTTAGTAATCGTAATCTTTGCCTTAAAATACGGTTATTTAAAAAAAACTAATATTTTTCTAGTTGTGTGTATATTATTGGCATAACTAATGCTCTTTAAAGATGACATTATGTGTCTGAATCTTGTCTTTAAAAATCAAAGAAAGACGAAAGAGAGAGAGGGAGGATGGATAGAAGAATGAATAAAGATGAGGTGTGTGTGTGGGTGTCAAAGTCGATCAAAGAAAACATCAAAAACACTCCCCCCTCCCCCCCCCCCTTTCTGACACACTCCCCGCTAGTTGGATCCAGAATTCAGACTTGAACATTTATTTTTGTGGAAATGCATCTGTTAGGCCTACGCAAGGAGTTCTAAGACTATGTAAAGTGCAAGAAGGAAATAGATCTAGACTATTGTGAAGCGATTTTAGGTGTCACTTTCTAGTGAAGAATTTTAAGAAGTTTCTATAATTTTGCTTCATTGTGCACATTGTGTACACAATGTTTCTCCCTACTTTCCATCCTCGGATCAAGTTCAAACTTTGCACACAATTATTTGTAGTTCATGACAATAGAAAATCATTTTTAAAAGTGGCCATTTAGTGAATCAATTTTCGGTAATTAATTAATTTGATTTATATGGAAAGGGGGAGTTTAGCATTGCTGTATTTGCAGATATGGCAGTGATTTTACGGTTCTTCTCCTAAAATAAGCTTAATTTGTTCTTTATTTTGTTCACTTTTGAAAGAAGCATACACACTCACACAATGACCACATCCCATTCCAAGTAATAAGCACACACATATATATTACAGAGATTCCTATCTCATAACACACATGTATACATGGAAGACATTGCTATCCCATACTTTTAACACACGACCACATTGAAGAGCTCCCTAGGAATTGAACACACCAACGCAAGTATAACTGCTAACTCAAAGGCACAGCTAAAGATGCAAGCATATGGTCTTCATGCCCCGAATGGTGAGTCTTGAGGTCTTGATACAACTTGTTTTAATAAGGTTAGCTCCCTTGTTCCATACAAAAGCAAGGCAGACAACTTGAATATGTAAATTATCTCTGGGTCTTTCTTTTATTTTCAAAGCAATTTTGTTATTATATAGATGTTTATAAAAATATTGTCACTTTTTTAAAAGTATTTAGTACTACAATTGTTGTATTGTACTTTATACAAACATTATATTAACTCACTATGTCTGTCTATCTGTCTGTCTGTCTAGGATGAATCTTTTACACGTTATGTTCCCAGCTTTCTATTCTCGGATCTAATTGAAACTTAGCACAAGTATTCTTTGTCGATGATAACACGTGAATCATTAGAAAAAAAAATAGTGAAATCAATCAATAAGTCGTCATTAAATAATTTGGTTTTATATAGGGAAGCCTTGTGTAGAGTCGCTCGCTAAATTTGTAAACTAACAATAGACTTTAAACACAACGGCCTTCCATCATAGAGGCTCGAGACCTCGAAATCGAATTCCGGACTCGATCAACTTTTTTAAAAAAAAAAAGCTTTTGAAAAGGCAGCACTGAAACCTTCTCCCAGATACCAGCACCTCCAGCCCTCAAACTGATCCACAAAAGTGATTAGACTAGAGCGCACCGAGCGTGCTACATGCATCTAATGCATGAAAGGTGCGCTTAAAAAAAACATTTAAATAAAAATATTTTCAATCATACACATTTATTGCTGTTATTGTAGAACTTTAGATCTATTAAAATCAATGAAATGATTGATTCAAAGTAATTGATGCCATTTCATTCCAAAAATTGTTTGATATATTTGACTTGTTTGTTTTGTTTTGCTTTTTGCATTGTGTCTTTATCAAGTTTATTTTTAGTTAAGGGGGAATAATCACTTCCAAAATTGTGACGTTTTAAAAACCTGGAACTGAAGACTTCGATTTTGTTCCACGTGACCACCCACACACCCACAACTAAGTCAAAGTCATTAAAAGAGTAATAGTAGTTTCCAACACTGGAAATAGCATGAAACATTTTATCCTAATTTACCTACACACACACACACATATTATTGTACTTAAGAAATCTATTTTTATATTTTGAGACATTAACCCAATCTATGTCCATCACGTAGACTCGTGCATTAAATATATTACAGAAGTATCATTGACATCGTATGTACATCTCTCGTTAAATGGAGGCTAATAATCTCAAATCAGTTTTTCCAATGACTTTTACTTAGTATGTGTGTGTCTGGGTGAGTGAGTGAGTGTGAGTGTCAGCTGGGGTATTAAGACTCAAACTGATTGCTGTGCTCAATGACGCGTAATCAGGTCACGTGGGCAATAAATGTAACGTGAAAAAAAAAAAAAAGATTGGGAGGAGAGGGGCGGGGTGGGGGCGCGCAAGTAGGTCATGAGATTGTGCTTCTTGGCTAGCGTATCTTTCTTTGTACAGGCTGAAGATATGCTGATAGAATTCAATAAATGTTTACAAATAATCAAACTGATAGAAATTCGCTTGAAAATGTATAATCAAGTAATAACCAAGTGAAGATATGCTGATAAAATTCTATAAATGTTGACATCAAATAGATAGGAATTCGCCTGTACAAACATAGATATGATAGCCAAGAAGCACTCTCA
This sequence comes from Biomphalaria sudanica, assembly GCA_036873155.1. Lineage (NCBI taxonomy): Eukaryota > Metazoa > Mollusca > Gastropoda > Planorbidae > Biomphalaria > Biomphalaria sudanica. Next base: position 117,761 of record JAZGLO010003312.1, on the reverse strand, counting down.
TGGTCTACTTGCGCCCCTTCACTAGAAAAAAGGATTTAGATAAGAAAAACTAAATTCTAGTTTTATCATCTAATTCACTCCACATGTCTTTAGTATTCAGGGGAGTAGCTAGGAATTTTTTATGGTTTGGGGGTCCGGGGGCTGGACTTCTTTTGAGGCCTCTGAATTTTGCGTAATATTTAATTTTTTATATAAAAGACACTCATTTGGGGGACCCATCAAGTGGGGCCCGGGGAGGGATTTTCAAATTCCCCCCCTCCTTCCCTCACCCTAGTATTGCCACTGTTAGTAACATAACACTACCCTTCCCCCTACAAAAAAAAAAGACACACTGTAAGGGGACATATAAAAAAAGTATAAGCTCAAGAGACTCAATGCCTGATTTAACAGGGAGCTGGAGTTTGTAATTTCAATAAAACGCTGAAAGATGACTATACAACTAAACATCGAAGTCTGTAGGTGGCTAATTTTATGTTTTCTTGAGTTCTGTCACGTTGAAGACACACCCCCCCCCCTACTACGGCAAGTACATCTATGAGTACCGCGTATAGAGGCTAATAAAAGGCACAAAGAGAACCAGGTTTAAAGCTTATCTACTACAAGTGATCTATGTTTTAATTGATTTGTTTTTTAAATCCACATAAGAACAATTCAACACTGTTTCTACAGTGTGTTTATATATAGAAGCACCTCCGAACCAACACATGTTACGTTACTTTGATAGACAAAAGGAACAATTCAACACAACTTTCAAACAATGCGTGACACGGCAATTAAAACCTCTTTCAATACACAGCTCTGGTTGTCAATGTTCTAGCCTGGCAAAGATTCACTGCTCAGCAATCCGAACATCACAGTTTTGCTTAAAAGAAAATAAAGACACATTGTTTGCACATTTCCCCGACAATTTATGTGCTCAGTCAAGCAGAGCTCGCGAAACGTGCAATGTTCAATCAATAGCGGAGACAAGTCCTGAGTCTTGGGAAGTGACAATCGCTCTACAGAATTACTGTCACTTATTTCCTGAAATATCTCACTAAATCTGTGTGCGTGTTTGTCGTTTGTTAGTGAATGTGTGTATAAATGTTAGTGTGAAAGTGGTGACGCCGCCATTTGCAGAAATAAATAAAGTAGTCATAGAAACAGAAACGTAGATCTCGGAGTTATGGGTGCATCCGAGATACAAGGGTTTAAGTCTTTTGACCTTTCACCTTTCCTTTCCATTGGCTGGAGTTTTACGATGAAAATAATAACAAAACTCAACGACCTTTAAGATGAGGCCAAAAAGGATATCTGTAAGCAGTGGCGTAGCAAGGTACCAGTGGGCCAGAGTTCAAGAATATTTTGATGGCCCCTCTTCCCTCAATAAGACACATTTAGTGTATGAGAAAAAAAAAATTGCCCTCACTCATGTAGAGCTAAAACTGGATGAACACACCAGGTTGGGGAGCTACTTCAGTTTCATTTTGTACACTCTTCAAATCATTTCTCAAATGACTTACTTCAGTCTAGATCTTCTGCACTTAACTTTCTGCTCTATGTAGATCTTGCTGCTCACTTTCCAACAGTTTGGACACCACGTTGATTGCGCTTACAGTTTTGTACTCCACAATAAGTCAAAACAATTGTTGTGAATGTTTCTAATGTTCCCCTAAGTGCTGCAGATTCTAGGAGTTCTTTTTCATTTGAGAAACACAAAGTAATTTGAGATAACAGCTTTACTACATTAAATCGGTTTTTTAAAAAGTGCAATTATTTTATTTTATACCCTAATGCTCATGTGGGCTTCAACTGGTCATGAATCATATGCCCAAGCGCAATGAACCCGTTCGCGCAATGGATGCTACGCCACTGTCTGTGAGTTAAAATTAGGAGCACATTATCTTTTTAGTTCACAGGGACTAGATCCCGGCCTATCTATAATTTATTAATCGACTTTTACCTATAGTTTCAAATGGGTTTTTGTTATAATTCACTTAATGTATTGTTATTAATTTATTGTCTTTGTTTTATAGCTAGCATTTTATTTTATTTTTTGTCAACACGTCAGTACAATAGAACAGGTTGTTATGTAAATAAAGATCCTGTTTTAAAATTCCTTTTTAAAAAAAAGTAAAGTTTCCCCTTACGATCTTACGATCTATTGGGTCACCTGTTTCTTTGGCCAACGGTTAACAAGCAGGGTGTTATGTGGCCAGCACAACGACCAACTGCCTTTACTTTCCCCAACTTAAGTCAGTTGTTAACTCAGGGGCGCCCTAAAAATCCCGAAATTCAAAATCCCAGTCTTCACCGGGATTCGAACCCAGGACCTCAGTCTCTAAGACAAATCTCTAAAGAGAATGATTGCCGCCCAATGCGCCAAACTCCACGGGAGGATCTAAGTCCCAAGTCTAAGTAAGTCCCCTATATAAAAAAGCAATATATTCTTAAATGATTTACGACAAATATACTGCCAAGAGCTGCCTCAAAGAATGCGGAATATGGGAAATCTTGGCCCATGATCTTGCCACGGAGCCGTGTCTCAGGCTATGATACTTAAGAGTTAGCCGAGAGCTAAAATCAAGATATGCAGCAGGCAATACTGCAATAGAATCAAACTACCCATGAATGTAACCGACTTCGCAAAGCAAAGATTGAACTTCACAGCCATCTTCAAGTTCATAGGAAATAAAGGCTAGGCTTATTATAATATTATATTTTATATCCTTTAATTATTTATAACATTTCAGAATGTGTATTGCTCTATGTAACACAAGACTAAACAGTTGGATGAGTTCCTGAGAACCTGTTTGTGTTAACTGAATGTTGCAGTTGATGTAGGTTCATATCCATTATTCTCACTAAAGAAACAGTTCATACTGACAAATGAAACAGTACACAAATGTTGGTAAAAAAACAAAATTATTTCTTCTTATTATTATTGCCTATTTATAAATTTGAATATCCCTCACAGTAAAGAATCAGAGTAGAATGCTGTGTAACAATAACAACAAAAATAATCTATATCTAGAACAATACATGAAATGCTTTTTTTTTCCAAGGCTTTTGTTTCTTTGCGTATGTGTGATAATTTTAGTTAATGCAATGTAAATGTAATATAGAGTGTAGTATAATATAAAATGACAGTATTGCTATACATCTAGGTAATCACTGCAAAGTTAACTCAATGAGTTTCATTATGTTAAAAAATGCATGGCCAGCATTCTCTGGTACTACCCCACAGTGTAATGACAAGTGTCGTTGGTCCGCGTTACAAAACAAAAAAAACATTAAAAGACTCAACAACAAGAAAATGTCTGTAGAATAAAAACATTATTGGCCATCGGTAGTTTCCCTTCTGGAAATGTCACATAAGCAATTTAATCTTATTAACTCCCTTGAGTTTTGTTTTGTTGTCTGCGGGGGGGGGGGGGGGATGACGGGAACGTCAAGAATGTGGATCATCAACACAGCAGTAACACAGTCATTATAACAATGAGAAGGTAAAGATGCACTAATTAAACTTCCACATGTGAGAAATTATATACATATACTATATATATATGTAGTGGAGTGGATACCTTTTCAGAAAACACCGGCCACCCCGATATCCACGTGACCCTCCCCCCCTAGATGGCACCTTGTGTCCGCGCATAACAAGGCACACCAACGTGGGCACTGTCCATTCGACCGGCATCTCTTGTCGCTGTAGTGCGTTACTGGACCTACGTCGTCTCCATTCCCTGTTTGTGCCTGGTTCTACACCATGTGTTTATGGATGGCTGCAGGTAATCACATTTTACTTATTCATATTAGATTGTAAATTTAATTAGTAGTTTATATAGAATATCACTACCGCGGTTTTTGTTCATGTTGGACTATTCTTATTTTTAGAGGCCAGCATGTAGATGAATTCATTTATTGAAATGCGTACCTGTAGTATTCTATATAGAATGTTAACTTTCCATCTTGTAAATGTATTTTTACAAGTGTTTAGATACTGGCTTTTAAGAAACAGTATATTTGTGAGTGTATAGATTTGTTATATTTAATTATTGTTTTTGTAAGGAAAGGAAAGAGCGAAACTCTTCAAACAATGTATGCTAGTTTTATGTAGAACAACTAGTTGATTTATTGTTAGAGAACTACGTTGTCATTTATTTTTATAATGTTTTTGGTGTTCCATATCTCTCATGTGCTTGTCAAAGAGATGATTGGTTCACACTATAAGATTTTCTTTTTTCATTAGATCTAGTATTTAGACCTATTAATTATGTTTAGTTTATGTTCATTTGTAATTATGTTTTATGTTTGCCTTTGGCAGGTCTTTAGTATAATAAACAGTTGGGAATCGTCCTACGAGTTACCTTTGTCATGTCATTTAGTTTGTGTTCTGTGACCAACCCACCACAGAAACTTGGTAGCACGAGTGGGGTCAGGAAGAGAGACTACACTGTGGGATCAGAAGACGTCTCAGAATCTGCTTCCTGACAACCAAAACTAAGAAAGTGACAACCAGACGTAGATGTCTACAAGTAACAGTTAGTTTTCTCCTGTTTCTGTACTTTCAAATATTTTCTATTTTTTGTTTTCTTCTTTTTGTTTCAGGGTAGTTAGATTTAGTTTATTATATTTTAAAATAATTTGCTTATATTTTCTTAATTGTGATTTTACTTAGCTTGAAAATTGTTTCAGTTGAGATAGTTTTAGTTATTAGGTTACTATTATTGTTAGAGTTTCTTAAGACCTGCAGCCAGATGGAGAGAAATATGGTGGAACCTAGTTCAGTGAAGGAGAGAGACGTGGGTCCCACGTGCAGTGGAGGAGAGCCGGAGGGAATGGAACGTGTCACTAAGGGGATGTTGACTAGACTACAAGCTGAACTTCAAGCATTGAAGCTGGCCTGTCAGCGCCCTCACTGCATCATAGAACCTGCGAGAAAAGTGAGACAGTTCAGCGGGGATGGCAGAAATGTTGAGGTTTCAATTGAAGATTTCGTCAGAGAAATAAGAGATCTATGGGAACTTCGGCCTTACCTCTCGCCCCAAGAGAAAACAGCAACCATCATTGCAAACATAAGTGGTCCAGCTAGATTAGAGATATATCTTCAGCCACCTCATATTAGAAGTGATCCAGAAGCTCTGCTTGATGCACTTACATCTGCTTTTGAAGTAATTATACCGGTGCGAGAGGCAGAGATTACATTTCTGATGTCGCAGCAAAGAAGAAGTGAGTCACTGCTCGAATTCTCTCACCGACTATTTAAGGAGTTCACAACGGCTATAAGACAAGAACAAAGAGAAGGAATAGATTGCTTCAAGGAGGAAAGATTGAGGGACCAATATACCTATGGAGTCAGAGATCCAGAACTTCGCAGAGAGCTGTTTAGGTTCATAGCGCAACATCCCCAGATAAGTTTTCAAAGTCTACGAAACTATGCCTTCAAGTTGGAGAACCAGAACAAAGATGCAGCTCGAGCCCAAGAGCAGTGGTCTGAGGTTCTCTTAGCAAAATTGGCCAAGCTAGAGAAGCAACTTGAAGAGATAAAGGAGTCAGGCTATAACATTCTGCTAAGTTCAACTAATGCTAACTCACTCTCTAGTCAACAACACCAGAGGTCTGGTTATAACAGTCTGCCAAGCTCAATTAACCCACTTTCTAGTCAACCAGATAGTCAATGCAGACCAACACAAAGACACACGAAACATAACAACCAAAACAGAATTCGACCAACAGCACCGCCGGGTCTTGTGTGGTCAAGGACGAAGAGAGGATTTTTCCCATACACTGATGATGGATCACCAGTCTGCACCCAGTGCTGGGAAGCTGGACATGTAAGGCGTCACTGTCAGCAATCGCCACAACTCACTGCTGATGTTCAATCTGTGTGCAATAGTGAACCCATTGTTTCACAGCCAACCACCAAGTAGAACAACGAACCAGTGAGCAACAAGTTGATTCAATGTCCACTACAGATGCAAGTCACTCAATTCAAACATACCCCGCATCGAGGAATAGAAGCTTTAAGGCTGCTCAGCCTAACCAGACCAGACATGACAGACTCCGGAAGACACATAGACAAAAAAGAAACTACAAGCAGTTGAACCAGCCACAAAGACGATTTCGCTCACTACTCCCTACCACACTTTCTACAGCTTCCCAGACATCATGGGTCGAGAAAGACGTTAGTATCATGGTAGCACCAGACAGACCACTCTGTATGACCAATGGACTCAGCGCGTTACAAACTGGAAAGATGTTTGTCGTTCCAGAAGACACTGACAAGAAACAGTTGTTTCAGTTTTCAGAAACCTACTAGGTTGAACGCCCCGGGACGGGTCGTTTCAAGCTAGGGGCTCTGTAGTGGAGTGGATACCTTTTCAGAAAACACCGGCCACCCCGATATCCACGTGACCCTCCCCCCCTAGATGGCACCTTGTGTCCGCGCATAACAAGGCACACCAACGTGGGCACTGTCCATTCGACCGGCATCTCTTGTCGCTGTAGTGCGTTACTGGACCTACGTCGTCTCCATTCCCTGTTTGTGCCTGGTTCTACACCATGTGTTTATGGATGGCTGCAGGTAATCACATTTTACTTATTCATATTAGATTGTAAATTTAATTAGTAGTTTATATAGAATATCACTACCGCGGTTTTTGTTCATGTTGGACTATTCTTATTTTTAGAGGCCAGCATGTAGATGAATTCATTTATTGAAATGCGTACCTGTAGTATTCTATATAGAATGTTAACTTTCCATCTTGTAAATGTATTTTTACAAGTGTTTAGATACTGGCTTTTAAGAAACAGTATATTTGTGAGTGTATAGATTTGTTATATTTAATTATTGTTTTTGTAAGGAAAGGAAAGAGCGAAACTCTTCAAACAATGTATGCTAGTTTTATGTAGAACAACTAGTTGATTTATTGTTAGAGAACTACGTTGTCATTTATTTTTATAATGTTTTTGGTGTTCCATATCTCTCATGTGCTTGTCAAAGAGATGATTGGTTCACACTATAAGATTTTCTTTTTTCATTAGATCTAGTATTTAGACCTATTAATTATGTTTAGTTTATGTTCATTTGTAATTATGTTTTATGTTTGCCTTTGGCAGGTCTTTAGTATAATAAACAGTTGGGAATCGTCCTACGAGTTACCTTTGTCATGTCATTTAGTTTGTGTTCTGTGACCAACCCACCACATATATATATATATATATATATATATAGGTAGAACAATTTCACATGTAAAATTATCGACCATAGCCTAGTGCGGTTTGCGCGCTGGACTGTCGTTTTGATTTATCGATGGTCGCTCCCATCCCCCGTCGTCCTGCGGGAGGTTTGGACTAGGAAGTAAACTCTCTTCAACTCTGAAGGAGCATCCGAAACATGTCAAACATTTTACAACAAGCTAGAGTCTAGATGTTTACAATTATATGCTGGACAATTATAAAAAAAAAAAAGAAGAAATATTAGAACGTGAATCTCGCTAAGACATACATGGAAGAGGGACGAAGAAGTCAGACTGGAAAGTCGTGAAATCTCAGAATTAAGAGAATAGCGCTTAAAGCTATTCCACTCATTGGCTTCCCTTCTGATCATATTTTGTCTTCTAATCACCATTTTTTCCCTTCATTTCCGGTCCAATCTCACCGATAAATCCCACTTAATTAATGGAACTACCATCCACCATAAACTGTTGGTAGCATGGTCTGATACTTGAAGGGAGGGGCTGTAGTTATAGAGATCCTAAGATCTCCCAATAGCTTGTGCCAACTGTAATCATAAATAGAGCCAAACTAGCTCGCTTGTCATGGATCACTTTTAGGTCCACTGCTGCTTCTAATTTAAATAAATGAACTACTGAATCCCATCCACATCAAAACAAACGATCATTTTTTTTTAGGATGACTGTACACTAAATAGAATAGTAAAACAAGAAAAACATTAAAAATACTTTTAAATAAAAAAAAGCTTAGGCCTATATTTAGTGTAATTGTATCGATTAGTTTGGATCAGTCATTTCATTAAATTTGTAATAGATCTAGAATCTAGACGAACAACAATAAATCTGTGCGATAAGATAGTATTTTTACCATGGTTTTTGTTTAGCGCAATTTCATGCTTTTGGTTTCGCTGTGATCCTATCACTTGTCTGGACCAGTTGAGAAAGGAGTGGAGGTAGAATTCAGAAGGGGGATATGTGTGTGAATGTTATTGCGATAATTTAAAAAAAACAGATTGAAAGACTTCAATTCGAATTCAGGACGCAAGTCTCTTCAAGCAATACACTAACCACTGAACCAGCGAGTGTTTATGAAAATGAAAGGTTTATAGTTATGTATTCTAACTAGTTAGAAGTTAGTTTCAAACTGACTCTACACAAAGTATAAATGGTACTAATTCAGCTTATAGCATACTGTCATATCAGTCAAATACAATTTCTTTCCCTAGTTCGACACCAAGAAAAAAGAAAAATTAATTAACAATATTTAATTAACTAATTTGTAATTAATTTTTTTAGTGATTCACGTTTTGTCAACTACAGTAAATAGGTGTGCAAAGTGTCAACCATATCAAAATTGGGCGTTAGAGAAATAATGTGCTCAGACTTTTTACCAGATATTAGACAGACAGAGTGTGTTGATATAAATGGTGTAAAAAACGGTACCTATTTTGCTGTATTACCGCTATTATACAGTTCGAATGTTTTACTTCTCTTATAAAAATTTAATGTTTTAATGCTATTATAACATTTGAATATTTTACCCCCATTTTAAAGTTTAAATGCTCCGCCGCTATTACAAAATGTGAATGATTCATCGCTATTATAAGGCTTAAACGTGTTACTACTATTATAAAGTTTGAATCTTTGACCGCTATTATAAAGTTTAAATTTTTAATTTGTATTATAAAATTTAAATGTTTCAGCGCTATTATAATGTTTAAATGTTTTATTGCTATTACTGATAACATAAAGTTTGAATGTTTTATAACTATTATAAAGATAACTGTGTTTCATCGCTATTATAAAGTTTAAATGTTTTACAGCTATTATAAAAATTGAATGTTTCATTGCTTTTCTAAAGTTTGAATATTCATCAATATTATTAAATTTGAATGTTTCGTCGCTTTTAAAAAGTTCTAATGTTTTACTGCTATAATAAAGTTTGAACATTTCACCACTATTAAAAAGTTTAAAGTTTTTACTACTATTAATCAGTTTGAATGTTTCACTGCTGTTATAATGTTTTACTGTTTCCTCGCCTTTGTACGGTTTGAATGTTTCACTGCTGTTATAATGTTTTACTGTTTCCTCACCTTTGTACGGTTTGAATGTTTCACTGCTGTTATAATTTTTTAATGTTTCACCGCTATTGTAAAGTTTAGATGTTTTACTGCTATTAATCGGGTTGAATGTTTCACTGCTGTTATAATGTTTGACTGTTTCCTCGCCTTTATGAAGTTTGAATATTTTACTGCTATTATAAATTTTGCATGTTTTATTGCTATTATAAAGTTTAACTGTCGATCACCGCCATTATAAAGTTATAATGTTTCATCACATTTATAAAGTTAAGTTTTTAAATGCTATTATAAAGTTTGAATAATTTACCGCTATTTTAAAATTTGAATGTTTCACTGTTATTGATGCGTTTGAACGTGTAACTGCTACTATAAAAGTTAGAATGTTTTACTGATATAAAGTTTGAATTTTTCACTGTTATCATAAAGTTTGGTTTTCTGGATCTGTAATTGAACAGAAAAAAAAACATTTGTAGAAGAGTCGAAAAATGGAAACTTTATGAAAACAATTTATGAAAAAGTAAATCAGTTCCTAGATTTATGGTGATGCCATATTGCCATTCAACACTTGATGCCGCATGCGCCCCGCACCACTCGAACATTGCTAGCTACGCCTCTGCCTTAACATAAACCTAGTACCAACTCTCCCTCTTTCTAATGGATATGTCCTTGCGCTTGACAATCAATAACGGTAACACTACACTATTTTGGTACTGCTGCTAACTAGACTACTGAGGAATAGTTCTTGGTTAACCATGTAAACAAAAGAAAATAGTAGGCCTATTTAGTATATTTGTAATCTGCATTTTTTTTCTGCATATTCTTAAAAATAAAATATAATAGAAATCAGATTCTGCGTATCTAGTAAACTACTACCTTTTTTTTTTTACATCTACTACTAGATTGTCTAGATCTATATAATATAAATCTAGTCTAGAACCTAGAAGTTGTACCAAACTGGAGTCTAGAATTTCAGATTATCATAAATAATCATTCTCAGTCTGAGAATCTACTTACTTACTTTAACTTAGTAACTTTAAACTTAGAATTGAAATCTAGATCTAGAATTTCTAGATTCTAATTGCTAGATTAAATTCATCATCATCATCAAATTCCATTTGAGAAAGGGCTTGAGAGGCTCAAATCCTCTCTTCCGACTCTTGCAAAAGCCCTGAACAGAAACCCTGCTGTCTTGCGTAGTGCATAAATGTCGCCATACAGGTCGAGAATTTTGGGTTTCCTAGACCTGTCGAGACAGAGATTAGCAAGTCTGGGGCAGTCAAACAGAATATGAGGCACAGTTTCCCATGGCTTCCCCGCAGCAGGGTCACCATGAATCAAAATTTGGCCATAGCCGTGAGAAATATGAGCCAACAGGACAATGACCTGTCCTGCACTGTGCTATAATAGCTTGCTCAGGCCTGAACAGCCTCCACCATGGGGAAGTGCGGTCAGGGCGCCTCATGCGCTCCCAGACTCCACAGGCTTTTTGGGACTTGTCCCAGCACTCTAACCACTTTTCCATTTCTGTTTTTTGGATTATATCCAGGGCTTGATGAAAGCTTACAGCCTGTTCAGTGGGTGGAATTTGCCCTCCCTGGTGGGCAAAAGAGTCTGCAATGGTGTTGCCGGTCACACCTATGTGACTCTGTACCCACTGCATTATTACAGGGATGCCATAGCATTGTTTAATGTTATGTGAGGCCATGATGACAGTGTTGATATTGGGGACCATGGTCCGGGGCTTTGCAAAACCTGTAGTACAGATTTTGAGTCAGTGACCACAACAATCTGTGTTGCCCTCAAATGTCCCTTGCCGAGTTGAGAGTCAATGACTTTTAAGGATTCACAGACTGCCATGGTCTCCGCATCAAAACTGCAAACACTACCACATGGTCCAAAGATTTTGACTGAGTAAGAGCCAAGAAAGTCGATGTAGGCTCCATAGCCTGCTCTTCCAGAATCTATTGATGCCGACCCATCAGTGTATGCAAAAATAGCACTGGGCTTGACGGTATTAATGGTCTCCAGAGCTAGGATTTGAAGGTCGTTAGATGAACGATTTAGCTTAGTGGCATTAGGGTCTACTTGTTTCAAGTGTATGTCTGGGGTCATTGGGCGACACCAAGGGGGAAGGGGATGAAAGCGTTGAATGTTTTGTCAGTTGGTGGAGAGGCCAGCTTCATCGGATAATCTAGTTGCATGATGCATAAAAGACTGGCTAGATTAAATTAACTTAGTAGATTCTACTTTTCGAGATCTAGATTGATTCTAAAAATATTCTAATTTATTCTATCTTATCTAGACTAGATTACCAGATCTAAATTTATCATCTATCTAGATCTATCTACTAGTAATTATACTAGTAGCTAGAATAACAGCTGGTAGATCTATCTAGAACTTCACAATAATCATTCATAATGGCCACTTCACGAATACAATCGTTGCAAATTAAAAGAAAATCTTCCAATAAAGGTAATTTTTAAAGAAATTTTAAAATTCAAATGATAACTCTTACATATAATATCTAGCCTTTTAGACTAGTCTAGATCTACTACTATCAGTATAGTAGACTCAAAGAGCTAAATTAATTTAGTAGACTTTAAGTCACTGACACTGGTAATTAAGTATAAGCTTATATAACCTTAAGGTATATTATATATTATTACACTAATGTATGCAAATCATAAGACTCAGGTAAACATGTATAGATTATATACACATAGTTTATTTACATGAAAAGTCAAATAAATGTGTAAACAACTAGCCATATGCTCACAGTCCTCAATGAAAAATTAACAAAGTTACTCCTCAAAAATAGTATGACACACCACACTAGTCATATACTACAAATAAATACATACCATATGCCATAAGGCAATCTATCGTCTTATTTGGGTAATCACACATCAGTGTAGAAAAAACTAAATTCTAAGATCACAGGGCTCAGGTCAACACACTACCACTTTTGGCCACTCTAAGGTCACAGGCTTCAGGCTAACAATTAGCCACTTTTAGCCCCTCTCAGGTCTAGGCTTCAGACCAACACTGTCACTTTTAGCCAAAATAAGGTCTTGATGAACTATAAACTTCAGGGAAACCCACTTATATTCATCTGTTTGGGAAAGCCTATCTGGTGGATCAAAACGAAATTGAATCCATCACAAACACAAGACTTTAGGATGAAAAACATCAGGGCTAAAATATACTGCCTGGAAATCATTTGAGGCTTTATCTACTAATTAATCAAAATCTGCATCAGGAAATCCTGAATTCATTGATGTAAAGAACCTAAAAAGGCACATTTCTATGGCACAGTCGTGGTAGGAAAATGATATTACAGTGGTCAGGGAATATCTACAGGAGACCCCCAATGTTTACAATAAGACTGTACATTCTTTACAGATCTATTGTCCAAACAACTGATCCATAGAAAAGAATGTGCTTCAGCACCTGCACCAGCCATTGAAATTCTAACTCTTTCTTGGATTGCTAACAGAACTTTTGTGAGAACTAAGCACACATTAAGTGACTCACAGCTCCCAAGAAGATGAAAGTTTTCCTCATCAGCAATAAAAGAACCATCAATTTACTGAATCAGATTCTTTTTATTTTATTCAGTTAATGGTTTCTTTTAGAACAGCATTTCACTCTTGCTAAATTGTTTTAGTGATTTTCAACTAACGTTGAACCTTGATTTCTCTGCATTCTCTTACATCTTCCAATGTTTCAACACAAAATTATGGTCTGTTTTACAATCTAAACACAATATGTTTCTGTATAATTATCTGCTTGGATTTTATTTGTATATTTTTGTTAAAAATACAAACTAACCTTCTTTTTGAATGAAGAATATATAATGTAAACTTATTAAAGCCTTTTTTTGTCTCTAATTTCATCAAATACTCACTCTCTATGGGGATATTGTATTTTAGGTACTAAAATTTACTGTTAAGGGAAGCGCTTTATTTTTTTTTATAAAAGATTTTCTCTTTTCACAGATGACAAGCAGCAAGGGAAGAAACTGTTACCTCTTGCAGAAACTCAAATAGAAGACAAACTCTTAATTTCAGATAACAAACTTTCTTTTTCTTTTTTTAATGTGAATTGTGAAAACCTGGCACACCTTTTATTGGGTCAGAATCTTGTTCACTGTATAGGTGGTCAGCGGGTCAGTGGCAAGATTGTGGAAACAGAAGCATATCTAGGTACAAATATATTTGAAAACAGAATAGTAAACATTATAATCAAACCTTATAATTATTAATTATTATTATCATTACTATTATTATTTTCCTATATATTATCTTTCATGCTCAAAGCATGCTTAGTGCGCTCTAGTCCAGTGGGGAGAGGAGTTTAGGCGCTCAGCTTACAAAAACTCAGCTTGCGTTGGGATTCAAACTTAGCCTTCTTGATAGGTGGCAAAGTGATTATTGACAGTCACACATCCCAAACTAAAAACTTCAGAAGCATGGCACCATTTGTAGGAGGTTATATAAAATTTATATATAGGTAAAAATATTTTGATTGCAATGGGGTTCAGACGAGACTTAGAAAAACTTTGAATTAAGACTATGATATCATAGAATTCATTATATTGAGACTTGTGTACATGAGTACTGCTTACATTTTTTTTTTTATTTCTTGAATCTACAATGAAGAATATCTTAAGTTGTCATTGGCTTAACTTTTTTTTTATATTAAATTAATGTGTATGGAATGGTTATTAATTTATTTAATTATTTTGCTTAATTCTGCCCTAACCTTCCACTCTTATACAAAGTAGTCTATTTCTTTCTTTTAAGATATAGCTATTAGCTATCAGTATAATTATTAATAAGTGTTAAAAAGTGGAATTTGATGAAAGCTTTTGAAAAAATATAAGGGCCTCCACAACAATTCTGCTCCTAGGCCTCCTCTTATGTAAATATGGCCTTGGATATACTGAATCTCTACTCCCCCTTCCCACTACCACAACTTTGACTCTGCTAAGTTGGGTAATCCTGTGATCAATTGTATGTCATTCTAATCTAATTCTTTTTTAAAGTTATTGTCATATGTATATTTTTTTAAGCAAAAAAAAATCCTTTTGCATTAACATTGATAAATTTAATCAGAAAACAATTTTTATGCAACTAGTCTCATAGCCTTGTAGACTTTAAATTATGAGTTTGATTTCTTTTCATATTTGTTGACTATTTCACACCTCAAGGTTTAGAAGATAAGGCAGCACACACTTACAATGGTAAAAGAACTGAGCGAAATGAAGCCATGTTTATGGCACCAGGCACTGCATATGTCTACAACATTTATGGCATGTACTGTTGTCTTAATATTTCAAGTCAAGGTAACAATTGTTTTGTTTTTTTCTGTATAACATTTATTGAAACTTTTTTATTCTACTTAGAAGGCAAACATCTGACACATTTAAATAAAGGAATATCATTAATCAGTATCAGTACCGGTAATCCTAATAGTTTTCATCACTGAAGCTACAAAAAAAGGCCCTCACTAATTTTTATAAAAAGAAAAAATTAAGTCATGCTTGAAATGTAAAAAAAAGATTGTTGAGCTTTATAAGAAGACATTGACATTGTTTTAGACCAAATTTCATTAACCAACCACAACCTGTGGACATCTGCTTAGAATAATTTCACTGTTTCAAGGGTTCTTCAGCTGTCTCCTTTGGAATCCATTTGCTGCTAAGCATTCATATTAGTAGATGCCCTACTGTTGAACAATAAATAATCTCTACCCCGGTCACATCGGAAACCAACAGAATATATATATACAGTGTTTTTTGTGATGGTACACACCAGTACAGCGTACTGGTACCTTTTTCAATGTAAGGAAAAAATATTACTTTTCTTGTATTTTTACATTTATTATTAATTTATTAGTAGTTAAAAGTTAGGCAATCCAGCGCCTATTTCTTTACAAAAAAAGCACTATATTTATATTCCTTTATTTATATAAAGAAATATATGACTTGTATTTCTTAGCACTGATACAAAGTGCTTATCTGTTATGTTTTTTTTTTTAAAGAATTGATTAAAATTCCAAAAAGAAAAAGTGTTTACTGAAACAATGTTAATATATACAAGTTAAAGGTTATCTAATTAATTTTTTATTTTTTTTTTGACTTAACTTAAATTAAGAATAATGAAAAATTATTTTATGGAAAAATAAATAATTAAGACCCAATGTATTTCTTAATACAAAAAATTTGAAGAAATATTCTTTTCTTGTTTTTCTTTGCAAGGTGAAGGCTGTGCTGTTCTCATCAGAGCCCTAGAACCTCAAGAAGGGTTAGAGATAATGAAAACACATCGCTCAAAAAATTCTACTAATTCCACTAAAGAACTTAAAGTGAAAGAACTTACTAATGGACCATCTAAGTTGTGCCAAGCTTTAGCGATCTCCAAAAATGATTTTAACAAATGTAACCTCACCAGCTCAGAACTTTTGTGGCTAGAACAAGGGGAGACAATACCAGATGAGAAAATAGTTTGCAGTCCTAGAATAAACATTGGCTATGCTGAAGAATGGCAAGAGAAACCATTAAGGTTTTATATTTTGGGCAATGCATGTGTCAGCAAGCGGGACAAAAAAGCAGAGGAGCACAGATATTCTTGACACACAAGCTTTGAATATTCCTTAGAATTATGTGTATTCTTGGCTACCTAAATCTGGTTTACTGTGATAAATGTTTTGTACAAGGACTAAACAGCGTTATATAGTGCCTGCACACTAGACAGTATAAATACTGCCATCTGGTTTATGCACTCTTGAATGTCACCTCAATGGTCCTGAGTTTGAATCCTGCCTGTCGCCATCCCTACCATCCTGTGGATATCTGGGAGATGATGTAATAATCTCCAATTCTGAAACTTTTAAAACAAAAAATGTTTGCCAAACCAAGTTAACTGTATTTTTGGTTTCATTCCTTTAGAAAATAGGAATTATTAAGTTATTAAAAGGTTTGTTTTATTTTTAGTGCATCTAGCTTTATTTTTAGTGCTTGATCTGTCTGAACTTTTTTTTTTTTAGGTATATAAAGGGAGGTAAAAAGAGTGCCACTAAGGGTGGCTATCCTGCTTCACATGCCAGGATCCTTTTAAATTGGATGGTCTCAAGAGACCCACCACAGTTGAGTGCTTCAGTATGTTAAACTGTTTCATGACGACTAGTTTAAGTTAGATTCAATGATACAATTTTCTGCCTGGGCTTGTAGTGTGCGCACTGGACTTTTGTTGGGTTGTCTGAATAGTCCCAGGTTCTTACTGTGCCCCTGCCATCCCTTATCTTTAATTATAACTGTAGAAGAGCATAAATTATTTTTTTTATCAACTATGGGAATCTAAGCTTTAAAAGAATATGATGATATAATCAACTTTCTTCTGACATTGTAAACAAACAACTACACACAAAGTAATAAATAATCAAAACTTGGCTCACTTGTTCATGTGCTTGAGTTAATAAACTCCTTTATATTATTAGGCTCTGAGTCACCAACTGATATCAAACTAAAAATACTTTTTTTGTCACAGTGTATGTATGACTTTATCAGCTGTTTCATTGATTTGACTCAATAGGATACAGTGCATGAACTATCAGGTTGACTGACACAAGTTTGCCAGAGATTCTAATCTCTTTTTTTTTTATGGTTCTGGTTATAGTAACATGTGTAGCTGAGTGACAGCAACTGTGTGGCTACCTAACTGACCAGGCCCGCTGACAGAGGGCAACAAAAAGAACTCTTATCAAGGGTCCCTAGAGAAGTAATGGGGAGGGGGGAGGTCCCTTCAAGCTTTTTTAAAGCATCTTTTACACACATTTGGCGTATGAGGAAAGCAGAAGGGCCCACACATACCCAGTTGTCTGGGGTCCAAATCTTTCTGGCCTGAACTAAGGGTCTAAAGTTTGTCTTCATGTTGACTAGGAACTTTGTATTTGAGATTTGACTCGAGCTGATATGTGCAGCATAGAAACCTTCTCCAGATACCCCCCCTTCCCTTCCCCACAAGTCCATAAAAGTAATAGGAGGACAATTTATACAAAAGCAATACAAATAATTTATTTGGGATTCTAAAAATAGTTTCTCTCTTTTTTTTAAATACCTATTCTTTGAGAAAAAAATTCAAATGCAAATACTTTTTCAAGGAACTTGCAGGCTACTGACACTATTATCTATACTTCAAGGAACATGTAAGCTACTGACACTGTAGTCTATACTCCAAGGAACTTGTGAGCTACTGACACTGTAGTCTATACTCCAAGGAACTTGTGAGCTACTGACACTGTAGTCTATACTCCAAGGAACTTGTGAGCTACTGACACTGTAGTCTATACTTTTAATTTATTATTATCACAATTTTTACAGTAATCTTTATAAATGCCCTACATTATTATCTGCTCTTTAAAAATTCATTAAAATGGTTATGTGTAGGTCTGCTGAATATATATACATATTTGTTTTTTTTACATGTTTCGGATGTTCCTTCAATGTTGAAGATAGTTTACTTCCTATTCCAAACCTCCCCGCAGGACGACGGGGGATGGGAGCGGGCAGGATTTGAACCCTCGACCATCGATAAATCCGAACGACAGTCCAGCGCGCAAACCGCACGACCAGGCAGCCATCCTATACTTAGGTCTCGATAGACAATCTTTTCCCTTTGCAACTTCTGGTGTAACTAAAGAGGCCAATCCTTGATACACAGCTGTGGTCACAGGTTGGGCATGTGTCATCACCATTTTCACCCTGCTTTCTACTACTGTTGTATATGGCATCTGCAATCCGCTACCCTTCCTTTAGGCTCGCTCTCCATGTCCATGTGGATCTATCGCTATCCAGTGCCACTTTTGCCCAGCTGCTATAGTAGATTTTGAAGAGCTTCGTGTCGCGTTGATATAAGGTTAGTAAAAATAACCAGTATCACGTTTTTTTTCTTACTCATGTAAGTCAACCCATTCCATGATCCAATGATATTTAATAAAGAGTACCAGGATTATATAAATTAATTCAAAATTTTGTTTTATTAAAAGATAATATGATTTGATCGCGTACTCTAAAGATTAGAAAATCGGGTATCGCAATGGCAAATTGTAAAACGCTTTAATTTTGAGGGTCAAATCTGGTGAAGAGTGGTATTGTTTTAGGCTTTCTTTGGGCGCCTGGGTTTCAAGAAAGCTGTAAAGGGTTCATGACACCAAACTAAATGCTGATGGTCAATGATCTTGCCACATAATACTTCCTTTTTAAAACGGGGGCTTGTCAATGGACTGGTACAACTTGCATACTCTCCAAAGTGTCAAACATCTTCAGAACTAAACTCCTTATTACTAAAACGATGTTTATTTACATACATCTACAAGAAAAAAAACGTATCGAGATTGCAAGATAAATCCAAAGATACAGAACATAATCTATTACATGAACTTGAATAGATATAGTTTAGTGCTATCTTCTATAATTACATTTATCATTTGAAAAAACACCTTAAAAAGAGATGAAGAAAACAATAACTAACAGAATGCAGAGGTAATAATTGAACTACAATACACGATTCGCAACAGTAATACTAAAAAAAATACTTTTTAAGACTTCATCTATTAAAAAAGGATGCTATAAGGAATAGAACATATTGTTACAGCCCTGCCATGCACACCGCTATCCAAGCTAAGACAGACGGTGTGCACTGATAGAGACTATACTAGAAAGGATGTTTACATTAGGGAGAAGATAACGCAGTTCCACTTGAGTGTAGAGCTTATTAACAGGCTTTACTCAAGAAAGACGTTGTTCTGTGTATTTGCAATGTCCCCATGTAAATAAATATCTGTATAGCGTCGAGTCGTCTTCCTTAAGTTCTTACAATATAATAACAAAAGCACGGAATTTTGTGTATAACTTGCCGAAATAAATAAAGTTTCGTTATTTTATTTTTGATTAGAAGTTTGGCATCTTTTAGTTTTCACACCGTATTAAAAAGTTTTCTTTGAGGTTCTCAGAATACTTTATTTTAATGCCACTTACAATTGTTCCTTAAGTGGGAGGGTCAGAAAGGCAAATGTAACCAACCTTTCAAGAAAATTGCTTTTTTTGATAAAGATAACGGAGTGGCTTGAAGCGCCTGGTCTTTTAAAGACTTAAAAAATGATTTTTGTTTACCAAAAATTTTTTTAGAAAATCGGGTATCGCAATGGCAGATTGTAAAACGCTTTAATTTTGAGGGTCAAATCTAGTGAAAAGTGGTATTGTTTTTGGCTTTCTTTGGGCGCCTGGTTTTCAAGAAAGCTGTAAAGGGTTCATGACACCAAACTAAATGCTGATGGTCAATGATCTTGCCACATAATACTTCCTTTTTAAAACGGGGGCTTGTCAATGGACTGGTACAACTTGCATACTCTCCTACGTGTCAAACATCATCAGAACTAAACTCCTTATTACTAAAACGATGTTTATTTACATACATCTACAAGAAGAAAAAAAAACGTATCGAGATTGCAAGATAAATCCAAAGATACAGAACATAATCTATTACATGAACTTGAATAGATATAGTTTAGTGCTATCTTCTATAATTACATTTATCATTTGAAAAAAAAACTTAAGAAGAGATGAAGAAAACAATAACTAACAGAATGCAGAGGTAATAATTGAACTACAATACACGATTCGCAACAGTAATACTAAAAAAATACTTTTTAAGACTTCATCTATTAAAAAAGGATGCTATAAGGAATAGAACATATTGTTACAGCCCTGCCATGCACACCGCTATCCAAGCTAAGACAGACGGTGTGCACTGATAGAGACTTTACTAGAAAGGATGTTTACATTAGGGAGAAGATAACGCAGTTCCACTTGAGTCTAGAGCTTATGAACAGGCTTTACTCAAGAAAGACTTTGTTATGTGTATTTGCAATGTCCCCATGTAAATAAATATCTGTATAGCGTCGAGTCGTCTTCCTTAAGTTTTTACAATATAATAACAAAAGCATGGAATTTTGTGTATAACTTGCCGAAATAAATAAAGTTTCGTTATTTTATTTTTTATTAGAAGTTTGGCATCTTTTAGTTTGCACACCGTATTAAAAAGTTTTCTTTGAGGTTCTCAGATGACTTTATTTTAATGCCACTTACAATTGTTCCTTAAGTGGGAGGGTCAGAAAGGCAAATGTAACCAACCTTTCAAGAAAATTGATTGCTTTTTTTGATAAAGATAACGGAGTGGCTTGAAGCGCCTGGTCTTTTGAAGACTTAAAAAATTATTTTTTTTTACCAAAAATTTTTTTAGAAAATCGGGTATCGCAATGGCAGATTGTTAAACGCTTTAATTTTGAGGGTCAAATCTGGTGAAGAGTGGTATTGTTTAGGCTTTCTTTGGGCGCCTGGGTTTCAAGAAAGCTGTAAAGGGTTCATGACACCAAACTAAATGCTGATGGTCAATGATCTTGCCACATAATACTTCCTTTTTAAAACGGGGGCTTGTCAATGGACTGGTACAACTTGCATACTCTCCAACGTGTCAAACAACATCAGAACTCAACTCCTTATTACTAAAACGATGTTTATTTACATACATCTACAAGAAAAAAAAACGTATCGAGATTGCAAGATAAATCCAAAGATACAGAACATAATCTATTACATAAACTTGAATAGATATATTTTAGTGCTATCTTCTATAATTACATTTATCATTTTAAAAAAAAACTTAAAAAGAGATGAAGAAAACAATAACTAACAGAATGCAGAGGTAATAATTGAACTACAATACACGATTCGCAACAGTAATACTAAAAAAATACTTTTTAAGACTTCATCTATTAAAAAAGGATGCTATAAGGAATAGAACATATTGTTACAGCCCTGCCATGCACACCGCTATCCAAGCTAAGACAGACGGTGTGCACTGATAGAGACTATACTAGAAAGGATGTTTACATTAGGGAGAAGATAACGCAGTTCCACTTGAGTGTAGAGCTTATGAACAGGCTTTACTCAAGAAAGACGTTGTTCTGTGTATTTGCAATGTCCCCATGTAAATAAATATCTGTATAGCGTCGAGTCGTCTTCCTTAAGTTCTTACAATATAATAACAAAAGCACGGAATTTTGTGTATAACTTGCCGAAATAAATAAAGTTTCGTTATTTTATTTTTGATTAGAAGTTTGGCATCTTTTAGTTTGCACACCGTATTTAAAAGTTTTCTTTGAGGTTCTCAGAAGACTTTATTTTAATGCCACTTACAATTGTTTCTTAAGTGGGAAGGTCAGAAAGGCAAATGTAACCAACCTTTCAAGAAAAAAAAAATTAAAAAAAAAGATAACGGAGTGGGTTGAAGCGCCTGGTCTTTTGAAGTCTTAAAAAATTATTTTTGTTTACCAAAAAATTTTGAAAAATCGGGTACCGCAATGGCAGATTGTAAAAGGCTATAATTTTGAGGGTCAAATCTGGTGAAGAGTGGTATTGTTTTAGGCTTTCTTTGGGCGCCTGGGTTTCAAGAAAGCTGTAAAGGGTTCATGACACCAAACTAAATGCTGATGGTCAATGATCTTGCCACATAATACTTCCTTTTTAAAACGGGGGCTTGTCAATGGACTGGTACAACTTGCATACTCTCCTACGTGTCAAACATCATCAGAACTGAACTCCTTATTACTAAAACGATGTTTATTTACATACATCTACAAGAAGAAAAAAAAACGTATCGAGATTGCAAGATAAATCCAAAGATACAGAACATAATCTATTACATGAACTTGAATAGATATAGTTTAGTGCTATCTTCTATAACTACATTTATCATTTGAAAAAACACATTAAGAAGAGATGAAGAAAACAATAACTAACAGAATGCAGAGGTAATAATTAAACTACAATACACGATTCGCGACAGTAATACTAAAAAAATACTTTTTAAGACTTCATCTATTTAAAAAGGATGCTATAAGGAATAGAACATATTGTTACAGCCCTGCCATGCACACCGCTATCCAAGCTAAGACAGACGGTGTGCACTGATAGAGACTATACTAGAAAGGATGTTTACATTAGGGAGAAGATAACGCAGTTCCGCTTGAGTCTAGAGCTTATGAACAGGCTTTACTCAAGAAATTGGAAAACACTCACCATAGATAAACACCAAAACCTTAAGGACATAAATGAGCTTTTCATAGAAACTTTACACAACCCAAGTTTAGATCAAATCATTAAAAAGCCAACTAGATTAAACAACACATTAGATCTCTTCTTAACCAACAGACCTGGATTAGTAGTTGATTATGATATTATCCCTGGTCTATCAGACCATGAGATCATAAAAATACACAGTCAGATAAAAGCAGTAGCCAATACAAAAACCAAAAGAAAAATCTTACTCTGGAATAAATGTAACCTAACACAACTACACCAAGCTGCATTAAACTTTCAACAAACATTCTTATTAGAAAAAGACATTAACCAACCAGTCGATGACCTCTGGAATTTCATTAAAATCCATCTTAAAAGCATTATAGAAAATCATATACCAACTAAATACACATCAAACAAAATAAATAAATGCTGGTTTAATAATAGACTAAAGAAGCTTTGTAAACAGAAGGAAAACCTATATAGAAAATTTAAAGAAACCAAGGCAGAAAGAGTTTACAAAAAGTATAAAAAAATTAAACACCTAACCCAAAAAGTAAGCAGACAGCTGCAGAGTGAATACATAAACAATGTAATATCTAAAGATAACAACAAAAACCTATGGTCATACATTAAGTCTAAGAAAATGGAAACAACAGGCATAGCGCCATTAAAAGATGAACATAACATAATACATAATGATAATGAAACAAAAGCAAACATCCTAAACAAATACTTTGCATCAGCATTCTCAGCCCCAGGAGACAAAGACATATTTCTTAATTTGAACCAAGTAGACAACATAGAAGATTTAGTAGTACAAGAAAATGGAATTAAAAAACTATTAGCCAACACCAAACCAAATAAAGCGTCTGGACCTGATGGTATTCCAGCTAGATTACTCAAAGAACTAAACAATGAGCTAGCCCGAGTGTTCAAAATACTCTTTCAGGCATCGCTTAACCAGGGCAGAGTACCAAAGGATTGGAAAGAAGCTAATGTCACCCCCCTATTTAAAAAAGGAGAAAAATCAGATCCAGGAAACTACAGACCAGTATCACTTACCAGCATCACATGTAAAATACTAGAACACATAATATGTAGCAATATCATAAACCACTTAGACAAACATAATGTCCTCACCCCATACCAACATGGCTTTAGGAAATATAGATCATGTGAAACACAACTAATAGGACTAATTGATGATTTTTCAAAAGGTTTAGATAATAGTGAACAAATAGATGCTATCTTACTAGATTTTTCCAAGGCTTTTGACGAAGTTCACCACCATAGTTTGCTTAAAAAATTAAAATATTTCGGCATTAACGGTCCACTGCATCAGTGGATTAAAGATTTTCTGATAGGGAGAGAACAAACTGTAATAATAAATGGCTCTAAATCAACACCAATAACAGTAAACTCAGGTGTACCTCAAGGAACAGTCTTGGGTCCACTACTATTTTTAATTTACATAAATGATTTACCAAATTGCATTAGTTCAGGAACAAAAGTCAGATTATTTGCAGACGATTGCATAATATATAGAACAATAAAAACAAAACAAGACACAGATATTTTACAAAGAGAATTAGATGAATTACAGAAATGGGAATCAAATTGGAGCATGTCTTTCCACCCAGAAAAATGTCAGTTGTTAAGAGTAACAAAAAAACTAAAACAAATTAATTCCACTTATCTTATTCATGGCAAACCAGTAACACAGACTAAAAACTCAAAATACCTAGGTGTTATAATAAATGAAAAACTGTCATGGAATCCACATATTGATGAAACTATAAAAAAGTCCAACAAAGCATTAGGGTTTATTAAAAGAAATTTCTATAAATCAAATAAGAACATAAAACTAAAATGTTATTTAACCTTGGTTAGGCCAATAATAGAATATGCATCCACCGTGTGGGACCCCTCAACTCAAGAAAACATTAAGAAACTGGAACAAACACAAAATAGAGCAGTGAGATTCATAACAAACGAATATTCACATTTGACTAGGGTAACACCATTAGTAAAATCACTAAATTTAGAAAGCCTTCAGGACAGAAGACTCAAAAGTAAAGTAGCAATTATACATAAAACACTGAACCATAATCTTCAAATACAAAAACAAAATTTAATAAAATACTCTGAAAGACACAAAAATAAAGGCACATTCCTCGTCCCATATGCTAGGACAAATTTGTACAAATACTCCTTCTTCCCTAGTGCTATTAGAGCATGGAATGGGTTGCCTAAGCTAGCCAGAAAAACCAGTGACTTGGCAGAATTTAAGTCATTGATTAATATGCATGACTAAATGCATTACGCGTAGGACGTAATCATCTTCTTTTTTGAAGTAACGTCTGTATTATATAAGAGAAGATAAGATAAGAAAGACGTGTCCCCATGTAAATAAATATCTGTATAGCGTCGAGTCGTCTTCCTTAAGTTCTTACAATATAATAACAAAAGCACGGAATTTTGTGTATAACTTGCCGAAATAAATAAAGTTTCGTTATTTTATTTTTGATTAGAAGTTTGGCATCTTTTAGTTTGCACACCGTATTAAAAAGTTTTCTTTGAGGTTCTCAGAAGACTTTATTTTAATGCCACTTACAATTGTTCCTTAAGTGGGAGGGTCAGAAAGGCAAATGTAACCAACCTTTCAAGAAAAAAAAATATAAAAAAAAGATAACGGAGTGGCTTGAAGCGCCTGGTCTTTTAAAGACTTAAAAAATGATTTTTGTTTAGCAAAATTTTTTTTAGAAAATCGGGTATCGCAATGGCAGATTGTAAAACGCTTTAATTTTGAGGGTCAAATCTAGTGAAGAGTGGTATTGTTTAAGGCTTTCTTTGGGCGCCTGGGTTTCAAGAAAGCTGTAAAGGGTTCATGACACCAAACTAAATGCTAATGGTCAATGATCTTGCCACATAATACTTCCTTTTTAAAACGGGGGCTTGTCAATGGACTGGTACAACTTGCATACTCTCCTACGTGTCAAACATCATCAGAACTGAACACCTTATTACTAAAACGATGTTTATTTACATACATCTACAAGAAAAAAAAACGTATCGAGATTGCAAGATAAATCCAAAGATACAGAACATAATCTATTACATGAACTTGAATAGATATAGTTTAGTGCTATCTTCTATAACTACATTTATCATTTGAAAAAACACCTTAAAAAGAGATGAAGAAAACAATAACTAACAGACTGCAGAGGTAATAATTGAACTACAATACACGATTCGCAACAGTAATACTAAAAAAATACTTTTTAAGACTTCATCTATTAAAAAAGGATGCTATAAGGAATAGAACATATTGTTACAGCCCTGCCATGCACACCGCTATCCAAGCTAAGACAGACGGTGTGCACTGATAGAGACTATACTAGAAAGGATGTTTACATTAGGGAGAAGATAACGCAGTTCCACTTGAGTCTAGAGCTTATGAACAGGCTTTACTCAAGAAAGACGTTGTTCTGTGTATTTGCAATGTCCCCATGTAAATAAATATCTGTACAGCGTCGAGTCGTCTTCCTTAAGTTCTTACAATATAATAACAAAAGCATGGAATTTTGTGTATAACTTGCCGAAATAAATAAAGTTTCGTTATTTTATTTTTGATTAGAAGTTTGGCATCTTTTAGTTTGCACACCGTATTAAAAAGTTTTCTTTGAGGTTCTCAGAAGACTTTATTTTAATGCCACTTACAATTGTTCCTTAAGTGGGAGGGTCAGAAAGGCAAATGTAACCAACCTTTCAAGAAAATTGATTGCTTTTTTTGATAAAGATAACGGAGTGGCTTGAAGCGCCTGGTCTTTTGAAGACTTAAAAAATTATTTTTTTTTACCAAAAATTTTTTTTAGAAAATCGGGTATCGCAATGGCAGATTGTAAAACGCTCTAATTTTGAGGGTCAAATCTGGTGAAGAGTGGTATTGTTTTAGGCTTTCTTTGGGCGCCTGGGTTTCAAGAAAGCTGTAAAGGGTTCATGACACCAAACTAAATGCTGATGGTCAATGATCTTGCCACATAATACTTCCTTTTTAAAACGGGGGCTTGTCAATGGACTGGTACAACTTGCATACTCTCCAACGTGTCAACCATCATCAGAACTGAACTCCTTATTACTAAAACGATGTTTATTTACATACATCTACAAGAAAAAAAAACGTATCGAGATTGCAAGATAAATCTAAAGATACAGAACATAATCTATTACATGAACTTGAATAGATATAGTTTAGTGCTATCTTCTATAATTACATTTATCATTTGAAAAAACACCTTAAAAAGAGATGAAGAAAACAATAACTAACAGAATGCAGAGGTAATAATTGAACTACAATACACGATTCGCAACAGTAATACTAAAAAAATACTTTTTAAGACTTCATCTATTAAAAAAGGATGCTATAAGGAATAGAACATATTGTTACAGCCCTGCCATGCACACCGCTATCCAAGCTAAGACAGACGGTGTGCACTGATAGAGACTATACTAGAAAGGATGTTTACATTAGGGAGAAGATAACGCAGTTCCGCTTGAGTCTAGAGCTTATGAACAGGCTTTACTCAAGAAAGACGTTGTTCTGTGTATTTGCAATGTCCCCATGTAAATAAATATCTGTATAGCGTCGAGTCGTCTTCCTTAAGTTCTTACAATATAATAACAAAAGCACGGAATTTTGTGTATAACTTGCCGAAATAAATAAAGTTTCGTTATTTTATTTTTGATTAGAAGTTTGGCATCTTTTAGTTTTCACACCGTATTAAAAAGTTTTCTTTGAGGTTCTCAGAAGACTTTATTTTAATGCCACTTACAATTGTTCCTTAAGTGGGAAGGTCAGAAAGGCAAATGTAACCAACCTTTCAAGAAAAAAAAAATTTAAAAAAAAAGATAACGGAGTGGGTTGAAGCGCCTGGTCTTTTGAAGTCTTAAAAAATTATTTTTGTTTACCAAAAAATTTTGAAAAATCGGGTACCGCAATGGCAGATTGTAAAAGGCTATAATTTTTAGGGTCAAATCTGGTGAAGAGTGGTATTGTTTAGGCTTTCTTTGGGCGCCTGGGTTTCAAGAAAGCTGTAAAGGGTTCATGACACCAAACTAAATGCTGATGGTCAATGATCTTGCCACATAATACTTCCTTTTTAAAACGGGGGCTTGTCAATGGACTGGTACAACTTGCATACTCTCCAACGTGTCAAACAACATCAGAACTGAACTCCTTATTACTAAAACGATGTTTATTTACATACATCTACAAGAAAAAAAAAACGTATCGAGATTTGCAATGTCCCCATGTAAATAAATATCTGTACAGCGTCGAGTCGTCTTCCTTAAGTTCTTACAATATAATAACAAAAGCATGGAATTTTGTGTATAACTTGCCGAAATAAATAAAGTTTCGTTATTTTATTTTTGATTAGAAGTTTGGCATCTTTTAGTTTGCACACCGTATTAAAAAGTTTTCTTTGAGGTTCTCAGAAGACTTTATTTTAATGCCACTTACAATTGTTCCTTAAGTGGGAGGGTCAGAAAGGCAAATGTAACCAACCTTTCAAGAAAATTGATTGCTTTTTTTGATAAAGATAACGGAGTGGCTTGAAGCGCCTGGTCTTTTTGGGTTAATCAATTTTCAATTGTTTATGATTTAATACTTGTGAATTATGAGAACTTAAAAATAAAAACATATTGGGAAAAAAAAAACAAAAAAAAACCAAAAAAACAAAGCCCACAAAAGAGGCAAGATGGCCCATACAAGAGGCACATTAATTCCAAAAAAGAGGGAAAGAGAAGAAAAGAGGCCTAAGGCCCAAGGATTCCTATGATGATAAAGCTAAAATTGAATAGCGCAAATTCTGAGGTTTCCTTTAAAAAAAAAAAAAAAAAAAAAATTATTTTTTTTTACCAAAAATTTTTTTAGAAAATCGGGTATCGCAATGGCAGATTGTAAAACGCTCTAATTTTGAGGGTCAAATCTGGTGAAGAGTGGTATTGTTTTAGGCTTTCTTTGGGCGCCTGGGTTTCAAGAAAGCTGTAAAGGGTTCATGACACCAAACTAAATGCTGATGGTCAATGATCTTGCCACATAATACTTCCTTTTTAAAACGGGGGCTTGTCAATGGACTGGTACAACTTGCATACTCTCCAACGTGTCAACCATCATCAGAACTGAACTCCTTATTACTAAAACGATGTTTATTTACATACATCTACAAGAAAAAAAAACGTATCGAGATTGCAAGATAAATCCAAAGATACAGAACATAATCTATTACATGAACTTGAATAGATATAGTTTAGTGCTATCTTCTATAATTACATTTATCATTTGAAAAAACACCTTAAAAAGAGATGAAGAAAACAATAACTAACAGAATGCAGAGGTAATAATTGAACTACAATACACGATTCGCGACAGTAATACTAAAAAAATACTTTTTAAGACATCTATTAAAAAAGGATGCTATAAGGAATAGAACATATTGTTACAGCCCTGCCATGCACACCGCTATCCAAGCTAAGACAGACGGTGTGCACTGATAGAGACTATACTAGAAAGGATGTTTACATTAGGGAGAAGATAACGCAGTTCCGCTTGAGTCTAGAGCTTATGAACAGGCTTTACTCAAGAAAGACGTTGTTCTGTGTATTTGCAATGTCCCCATGTAAATAAATATCTGTATAGCGTCGAGTCGTCTTCCTTAAGTTCTTACAATATAATAACAAAAGCACGGAATTTTGTGTATAACTTGCCGAAATAAATAAAGTTTCGTTATTTTATTTTTGATTAGAAGTTTGGCATCTTTTAGTTTGCACACCGTATTAAAAAGTTTTCTTTGAGGTTCTCAGAAGACTTTATTTTAATGCCACTTACAATTGTTCCTTAAGTGGGAGGGTCAGAAAGGCAAATGTAACCAACCTTTCAAGAAAATTGATTGCTTTTTTTGATAAAGATAACGGAGTGGGTTGAAGCGCCTGGTCTTTGAAGCCAAAAATTATTTTTGTTTACCAAAAAAATTTTGAAAAATCGGGTATCGCACTGGCAAATTGTAAAACGCTTTATTTTGAGGGTCAAATCTGTTGAAGAGTGGTATTGTTTTAGGTTTTCTTTGTACCGGTATTATATAAATTAATTCCAAATTTTGTTTTATTAAACAATAATATGATTTGATCGCGTGCTCTAAAGATAAATACGTAGAATGTACAAGGGTTATAAGCATATGCCAGGGGTGGGCACACATGCGGCCCGCTGGAGTGTTTTAAGCGGCACGCGGACACTTACAGAAATCATGTGCACACAGTGTACACGTAAAAACTGCAACTATATTAAAATAATATCTAGATAAATTATTGAAACTATAAAAAGTTAAAAGCCTACGAAGATTAAGCTAATTGGATATTCTTCAATATATTAAGACACAATCATTGGTCTGTATTTATGTTAAATATTTTCAAACAAGCTTTCCCATTTCTCCAGGCAAGCAAAAGAGAACAGGTTGGTCAGTTTCCTTTGCTGACAGGTGAATTTTTTTTCTAGTGAAATACAACACTTATTTAGATTACTTAATTGTGGAATTTATAAAAGCAAATTTTAAGACGTCAAGAACCAGTTTTTTATACCATCAGCTCATCATATAGAGCTCCAGAGAAGTAGCTCCAAGCTAATTAGGACCTGAAAGAGAAGTGCCAGTCAGTACTTCCTACGGAGCTTTATAGCGTTCACGTTTCTTTTTGGTACACATACATCTGTGAACAAACATTTCTTGTTGTGATACATACATATATATATATGCTGCCCCCCATTCCCAAAACTTTTTAAATGCGGCTCTCGATACAAAAAGGTTGCCCACCCCTGGCATAGGCGATTAGACAACCTCAAAATTACATTTCTTCTGTTCACAATATCAGGTTCAGAATGCCTGATCTCATGCCATGGTATACAGAGGACTGCTCGAAAGTTGATGTTATTTAAAAAAAAGAAACTGTCACATAGTTTTAAATATAAGTGTCACGTGAGCCGTGATTACGTCATTGTGTTAGCGGAACGTTTTAAAAATAAAAATATGTGACCAAAGTAGAGATAATGTGACCAAACTCAATACGGACTCCCTTTTACCCAGCAGTTATATATAAGTCAATCAGGTGTATTATTACGAACATTTTAGATGTAGGAACGAAACGACGAGGAAGTTGTTTTTAGATTCAAGCATCTATCTACAATGTACCTTTGGACGTAGTGCAGTACTTTTTATAAAAGTGAAATTTGTTATTGATTAAAAGAAACTAGAAAAAGAAAGAAAAAAAGACTTTTTAAAAAAGAAATATTAGAGAAAATGAAAACTTCTATTTCCAAAAAGTAAGTTGTTTTTTGTTTTTAATTTTATTATTTTGTATGATTAGATTTACTGTTCCATTTGTTTTCCATTTCAAAACGTATTCTGTATAGATCTATATTAGCTTTGTTCTTGGTTTTAGATTCAAACTCCCCTCCCCTCTTCTAGTGTGCCAGAAAAACTTATCTTATCTTATCTCTTATATAATACAGACGTTACTTCAAGGAAAAAAATAAAGGGCAAGGGCTATGTGGTCATTGTAACTCTCCCACAACTCGGTGATTTGTTATCTAGACATTTAAGCTTGTACGGTTGTAGGCGGAGAGCGTCCACCTATCGTTTCGTTTCGCTTTCTGTCTGCTTAGTGCAGTGCTTCCTTCCTTGGTAAGAGGGAATGTAATCTGGGCTGTCTAATACATTTGTTTTCAAAATTATTTCAATGAAACTTTTATAATAAAATCTTTAAAATTAAATTAAAAACTTCAATTCTCCTAAAAAGAACAATGACATGTTAATAAAGAATGGGTATTTCATTTCATATATTCATTGAAATATTTGTGTAGTTTGGAGAGAAGAAAAAGATTTATTATAGGTTAACATCGATAACTTAACACAACATAACAAGTCCTAAACCTCAGAATACTCTGTGAAAAAATACCTCCAACGCCAAGAGAATCGTGTCCATGTCTTTATTGATTTCAAGAAAGCTTCCGACCGAGTTTGGCATGGGGCTCTCTGGGCGACAATGGAAAACTACAACATAAATAAAAACATACTAAAAGTTATCCAGAACCTCTACAAGGAGGCCATCAGTGCGGTGTACTTCAACAATAATATTGGGGACTGGTTCAAAACCACAGTTGGAGTAAGAGAAGGCTGCCTACTCTTTTCAATATCTTCCTTGAAAGGATGGAAGATGCTCTCGAGGACTATGAAGGTACTGTAAGCAATGGAGGAAGAAGAAATTATTAACTTGCGCTTAGCGGATAACATAGATGGGACAGAAGAAGAACTAGCTGACTTGGTGATGCGCATAGACAAGACTGATTAGCATATGGACGGGCATTTTTTTTTAACAATTCTAAAGTTCTACGGAACATTATTATCATAACGTTTTATCCTAGCTTTGCTGATATCATTTCTGTACCTAATGTTATGTCTTCGTTAGGTCAACATGAAACAGTAGATCCTAAAGAGACAAAAATTACTAGTCCTATGTCCTATTGTCCTAAAATTTCGGAAGCGTAGGAAGACATGTGCATCGAAAATCGTTTCAGTGAAGAGTTTCCGAAGCGCAAATGTCGCTCGCAGCTGTCATAGCTGATGGAGCTGTAAAAGCGGGGTGGGGGGAATACCATGGCTGCTGAAGCTGTAAAAGGGGGGGTGGGGGAATACCATAGCTGGTGGAGCTGTAAAAGGGGGGTGGGGGAATACCATAGCTGGTGGAGCTGTAAAAGGGGGGTGGGGGAATACCATGGCTGCTGGAGCTGTAAAAGGGGGTGGGGGAATACCATAGCTGGTGGAGCTGTAAAAGGGGGGTGGGGGAATACCATAGCTGGTGGAGCTGTAAAAGGGGGGTGGGGGAATACCATAGCTGGTGGAGCTGTAAAAGGGGGGTGGGGGAATACCATGGCTGCTGGAGCTGTAAAAGGGGGGTGGGGGAATACCATGGCTGCTGGAGCTGTAAAAGGGGGTGGGGGAATACCATAGCTGGTGGAGCTGTAAAAGGGGGGTGGGGGAATACCATAGCTGGTGGAGCTGTAAAAGCGGGGTGGGGGAATACCATAGCTGGTGGAGCTGTAAAAGCGGGGTGGGGGAATACCATAGCTGGTGGAACTGTAAAAGCGGGGTGGGGGAATACCATAGCTGGTGGAACTGTAAAACAAGGGGGGATACCATAGCTGGTGGAGCTGTAAAAAAAAAGGGGGGATACCATAGCTGGCGGAGCTGTAAAAAAAAAGAGGGGGATACCATAGCTGGTGGAGCTGTAAAAAAAGGGGGGGGAATACCATAGCTGGTGGAGCTGTAAAACAAAAAGGGGGGGGGGAATTTAAATCATCCTAAAAGATAGGCCTAATGGATGCGCCCAGATAAAGGGAAATGCATCATGATCCCTCTCTAGACTATGCTTGTGTGATCTAAAGTCCAAAGGAAAAGCAACACAGCTGATGGAGCTGTAAAAGTAAGGTAGGGGGGGGGAATACCATAGCTGATGGAGCTGTAAAAGCGGGGTGGGGGGAATACCATAGCTGCTGAAGCTGTAAAAGGGGGGTGGGGGAATACCATAGCTGGTGGAGCTGTAAAAGGGGGGTGGGGGAATACCATGGCTGCTGGAGCTGTAAAAGCGGGGTGGGGGAATACCATAGCTGGTGGAGCTGTAAAAAAAGTGGGGGATACCATAGCTGGTGGAGCTGTAAAAAAAAAGGGGGGGATACCATAGCTGGTGTAGCTGTAAAAAAAAAGGGGGGGGGGAATACCATAGCTGGTGGTCCCAAAAACTCGTGAACTCCAGTTTAGATTTTCCCTTGAAGTTGTCTCCAGAAACCGAACACCACAAGGTTTGAAATCAAAGTAGGCTGACGAGGCCCATTTATCCAGATGTAAAAGCACAAGGTATCCGTATCTCTTCACCAATGAGCACAAGCAGTTTCGCCCGTCTTATTATCTAGCCCAGTGATGCCCAAAATACGGCCCGCGGGCCGGACGTGGTTCTAAACGGCCCGCCAAAACGTCGGCACAAAGTGTAAAAAAAAAAATCCCCCCCCCCATCTAATTTTTTTTTTTTAATGTTGAAACATATATATCTTTACCTACGTTAGGTCCCTCAATTTTTCTCTAATGGATTGGTACCATCGCCTTTAACTTTTGTGCGTTTATAAAATGGGACTCTGAATGTAGAATCTACCAGGGAATGTGAACGGATCTTTACTTTTGCCAACATATTTGTTTCATCAAGGAAGTGTGGCTGTTAAAAACAACAAAGAAATATAAAGACGGGCATTATAAAACAAATATGACGACATTCTTGGGTTTGAGCCGCGAATAAAAGATTCATAAACTACGTCTAGAGATGTGAGGCAATGAGTCGGTTGTAAAGCTACATACAGTGTAGCTCATGTTTTAAGTAGAGAAAAGCAGCCATTTTCTGAGGCATGAAAAAAAAAAGTTAAATTTCAAATATTCTTTTGATTAATGAAATACTGGATCCACGGGTTTCAAATCAAATAGTTTCAGATCCATTTCATTTGGTTTTTGCACCTTTTCGTTCACGTGGTCCGCGTCATGAGTGTCGGAAATCAAATTGGCCCGCTGGTCGAATTAGGTTGGGCATCACTGATCTAGCCCATAGGAGACGGCCAAGTGCTGGACTGGGACGTCAAAAATAATAAGTCTTGAGTACTGACTCGGTGATTGTTACGAAAATAAAGTCCAAAATTTATATTAGTTAGCAGTGCTGAGGAGTAGGGGTAAGCGGCAAGTAACTTAAGCACATTTTTAGTATTTGAATAAATAGCCTTTACATCCTTCTGACCAACTATGTACTGTGGTATTGTATGATCAGTAGAACGTCCAAGTAACTGAGTCCCTTCCTACACAAGGTGTCAAGTTGTTTCTTTGACCTTAAGAGATAGCCAATAGAGACAAGGTACTTAATGACTGTCCACAAAGTCCGAGGAAACAGCTTTGAACCAGGAATGCCAATGCATTAACGATGTGGTCTAGATTAAAACCACACATACAACAAAAACTGAAGTCGTCTGAAAAGAGTTTTTCCGCGAAGCAATGTTATCGCACTGAATGTGTTCTTTGGGACTCATTTCTATTTGCTGATGCGAGCAGAGGCCATCATGGAACAAAGGTTTGTTGATGTCCGTTTGTAAATAGCTTTGTATCCCGGGACCATAGTAACTAAGTTTGACAATACTAGAGTAAACTAGTAGTCAAATGAATTTTAGTGTTACAATAAAATATTTCAAAATCATTTTTTTCACCCCGTTGTGGAATGGTCACATTAACATTGAAAATTTAGAGGACGCCGTGATATCTCAAATTAAAGTCAACACGTGTTTACCAATTGAATAAATAGCTTTCAATTCAATAAATGTATTAACATGTTTCTCACTTCAAGTGAATCTTACCTGTTAAAAATTAATGAAGTCTTTTCGAGTAATAATATAAATTGGCCTGATGTATGAATTAATGTGCATATTCTTAAATCTACTCATTATTATATAACTATGAATATTTAAATCGAGTGCATCCATTCTTGTTATTTCTTGTTAATTTTTTTTACCTCGATCATTGAAAATAAAGTTACATTTTTTTGGGGTGTGCGATATTGATTTGTCTCTACAATGTCAGCTGTGTAGAAATGTCAGTACAAAACTACACGTAGGCCTAATCGATTTGAAATCATTCAAAAACATACTAGTTAGAGATTATTTTTAATCAAACTTAAAATCTTTCAAAGGCATATTAGTTATAAACTATTATAAACCACATTAGTTAGGAGTCGAAAAACTACAGAAATGAATAAATCAAAACGTGTGTAGCACAGAGCCAAAGGGTGGAAATAGATCAGTGTTGACTAATTTGGTGAGTCATGAGAGAGGGAGTGATGATACACAATAATTGTTTTTTACATGTTTGGGATGCTGTTTCCGAATCGAAGATTATTACATTCTAGCCCAAATTTCCCTATAGACGGCGGGGGATAGCGGCGGGCAGATTTCGAACCAGGGACAATCGATATAACAGTCTAGAGCGCATTATACCACGCAACCAAGCAGTAATAAAAACTAATAAGTAATAAAATTAAGAACACTTCCATAAGCTGTAAAAGTAATTAAGACCATAGAAGTCATGCCTTAGATGAACATCAAATTTTAGATGTTGGCCCGAATTTTATGTCTGAAAAGTATATTCAAGTCATAGAAGTAATTTTCTGCTGGGCCGGATTAACCCATCGGCAAAAAAGTTCCATATCTATATATATAATTCTCTTCTTCCCTCAACAGTTTAAACGAGTAGTAAGGAGTAAAGGAAAGATCACTCTGCGAATAGTCCACGAGAAAACAAGAGGGGGGGGGGGGAGAACACTAAGTCACAAAATAGCAGGGCAGGACCGTTGCAATATCACTCTTTTTTTTTATTTCTACCTCACGTTAAAAAAAAAAAGGGGGGGGGGGGAGTAATCTACTCTGTAGTAACTATCGAAGCAACTGAGCGCGCTCAAGAGTTTGGACACAATGGAAAGATCACTCTTTTATTTTTTGCAACTCGGACGGAGGGAGTTATCCTAGGTAATTTAAGAGTGGAAAAAAAAAGACAATTTTCGTCTGTATATTTCAGGAGATTGGTATGAGTTTTCAAAAGATTTTAATAATTTACGGATATTTCCAGGACTTATTCGTATATTTTGCAATTTCCGGAGATTTCCAGGACCTCCTGTTAAATCGACAGAAGGCCGCGGGAAATCTGTTATAAGTTATAAAATGGTTAATTTAATAATTTATACACCTAAAATTTGCTCGGGTCCTATAAAAGGGCTGGGCCCACTGCGGTCGCGTAGGTTGAAGTGGCCTAAGGTTGGCCCTGCAAAATAGTGGCGTATGCTACGCCGCCGGTCGACTAGTTCTAGAATAATCAAGAATCTAGAACTTCCATTACATAGTTAGACTCTCCCCCCCCCCTTTTTTGCTGACTCTTTGTGTGTATGTGTTCTAAGTTCAAGGGATTTTTTCTACTAGACCATAGACTACAGTTAAATTTAGTGATTATAATCTATCTCTAGTCTCTCCTTGGATTTTTTTTCCGCCCGGATTATTACAATGGCAATTCTACTATGGTCTAGTTTGAGGCTGAACGACACAGATCAATGTTTTGCATTTCTAAAATTATCTTTAGTTCAACATCACGTGAATGTGCCACTATTATCTAATTATAACTTCATAGACAGAGCTTTGCCTATGCAGGGATGTCGCCATAGTCAAGAAGTAGATCTAGAGGAGCTAAAAAGATAATTCACATTGGTTTCATCTGCATATAGGCCTTAGTATTTTTTATTGATCACAACTGTTTTGTTTTTGTTTTTTAGCGGTCCCCTAAAGGGGTAAAGACGATATTAGTTTTGTGTGAAATGTCTGTCCGTCCCGTTTAGATCTCGTAAACTACAAAAGATAGTGAAAATTCAACATGATAATAATTTAGTCCGTTCAAAGTTCTGATGCAACGGCTACTTTTTTTCTTTTCTAAAAGCGAAAAATCTGATTTTATAAATCACTTATGCAGATAGTTTTGTTTTTTTTTCATAAAAATACACTTTTAAAACTATTCGCTATTAATAGTAACAAACACTGGAGGCTCTTTAGTAGAGGAGATCATTTCAAGCAATTTCCATATTTTAAACTTATTTATGCAAATGCTTTTAGATTTTTTTTTTTGCCCAAAACATTTGTTTTATATGTAGTGGAGTGGATACTTTTTTAGGGAACACCGGCCACCCCGATATCCACGTCACCCTTCCCCCTAGATGCACCTTGTGTCCGCGCATAAAAAGGCAGACAACGTGGGCACTGTCCATTCTACCGGCATCTTTTGTCACTGTAGTGTCCGTATGTTACTGGACCTACGTCGTCTCCACTCCCTGTTTGTGCCTGGTTCTACACCATGTGTTCACGTTTGGCTGCAGGTCTTTAATGTATAATAAACAGTTTGGAATCGTCCTACGAGTTGCCTTCGTCATGACATTTAATTTGTTCTGTGCCAAACCCACCACATATATACATTTGTATTGCTACGTTAAGTGAGTTCTGTCCTACTAACTACTACATTTACCTAAAAATATTGTTTACTTTTTAAAGAGAAAAAATGTATATAGTATGCATATAAGTTAATCATAATTCAAAACAACAATTAATAAGTAGAGATTCATATCATCGCGTGAACTGTAATGCAGTCATGTACACATGGAACGGATTTTTATTTTTTTACGTAAATGTTTTTTTTTTTTTTGTTGTTGTTGTTTTTTGAGGATTTGAATAAGAGATTGACCCTTTACAAACCAATTAGATCAATTAGATATTCATTATAAGATATCAGTTAGGCCAGGTTAACATATAACTTCACAATCACTTTCACCTATCCTTTAGTTTGTTGGACCGCTGGGGCACTACACAAGATCTGTCAACCTTCTTTCTCCATTCTTCTCATTTGTCTTTGATCGAATTTAATTCTGATGTTCTTTCTGAAAATACTGATACCTATCTTTTTACCTGCCTGGGTGGACCACTTCGGGGGCCGATTTTGAGTTTGTGTTTCCACACAAACTGTCTTTGTAACCTTGTTTTAATTGTGTTTGTGCGGTCAAGTAAAATATTGCACTCATCCGTATATTTCGGAATGGCAGACATTACCTTATATTATTTTTACGTTTATTTAAAAGAGCTCAAAATTTACATAGGACAAACAATTGATTTTAGCAGAACCGTCACTGTGAGTAGATGAATAAAGGCAGGGCTGGACTTAGGCCACTGCAGCCTATGCGGTCGCAGTAGGCCCCACACTTTCATAGGCCCCTCGCTAATTCTAGGTGCAAATTATTAAAATCTGAAAACTCATAACAATTTCCTGAAAAGTAGACAAAATTGCCATTTTGGCGCGCCAATCCAGCGCGCGATTAAAAAAATGGCATTATCAGTTTTTATCTAATAAAAATTTATTGCAAAGACTAATGTATTTTCTTTTCTAATACAAAATCTCAATTTTGACACTATGCTTATCCCTACCCAGACTGGGCCCCGCGCAATCCGTATCGCATAGGGCCCCGCAATTGTTAGGGCCGGCTATGAGTAAGTGACCAGTGAGAGCACCTACATAGCCTATTGCACGTATATATATAAGTAGGCTACCATATATGCCGGCTGCTAAAAGCTCCGCCTCTCCATAAACCCAAGCATTCTGTCTCCTTATCATTGGCTCTGTTCCGAATGTGTCTTGCTTTTAGTTCAACAAAGAAAAAAAATATTATAATACACTCATATTGTATTCATTAATCCATGTTTAAATGTTAAGTAAAATGAAATTATTAACACAGTTTAAAAATTTAAATATTTTAAACATCAGAAGTTGTGTAATAAGACTCTTATAAAATGTAGCATACTGTTTTCACTAGAGACAACAGACTCAATTATAACTTTGAAGATTTTGCAGAAGTCTTTGCAAAACGTCTCCGCTAACGCGATTCTTCTCGACTTTCTTGTGAAAGAATGTTGAATATTTTCTCGACAGTTGCACCACATTATACTCCATCCCTATTCACATGAACATTTTGACATGTAGTCTTTACTTAAAATCTCTGTCTACCCCTCTTTTCTCCAGCTAGGTACAAATTATCTGCACCTCTGTGATCCTTTAATAATGCTTTTTTTTTCCGCCCACAGACAACCTCCAAGTTATTCAGGTCCTAGTCAAAATGTGTCGCCAGGTGTCTCCTTTGTACCTCAAAATGGCGTACATTTATCTCAGGCCCAATGTGGCCCAGCAGCTCCAGTCCAAGGCTATATCCCCCCTCCTCAACCTTCAAACTTTGGCCCACCGACGAACAGCAGCCCATATTTCATCAACACAGCCAACACCCCGCCCTATACAGCCTCGTTGGACAGAAGCTACCATACCGCAGCAACCAGGTTGGCTCTTTTACCTCGCAAGTCGGTCCTGGAAGCCTACTTGCTGGCAGTTTCGCCTTTTGGAATCCTAGGAGCTCATCACTTTTACCTCAGGAGATACTACTGGGGCATCGTCTACTTTTTCACCCTAGGATTAGCGGGATGCGGCTATCTCATCGACTGGTTCAGGGTTCCTTTCCTTGTCAAAGACATCAACGAAAAGCTTCAGAGCACGGACCCCAAAGTGGAGGAGAAAAAGAATCTTTCCGACGCTTACACTTTGTGGTTTCCTTTCGGCCTTCTCGGGTTCCATCATTACTACCTAGGAAACTACGCTTGGGGAGCCGTGTACACATTTAGCGGAGGAATCTTCGGCATAGGCTGGCTGGTCGACTCCATTCGCATGCCCTGGCTAGTCAAAGCTGCCAACGAGAGAATAATGTCCAATCCAATAGAGAGAAACGAGAAGAACCTCTGTCCAGCTTACGCTTTGGGCTTGACTCCTATCGGAATCCTAGGAGGGCATCACTACTATCTCAACCGCCCTCTGTGGGGCGTGCTCTACACACTGACCTTAGGTATGGTGGGTGTTGGATGGTTATTTGACTGGATCAGAATGCCCTACATCGTGGCCAGAGTCAATGAAGAAGTACGAGGTAAGAGGCCGCCAAATGTAAAGACTGCAGACGACGCGTATATCCTGTGGTTCGTTTTTGGTCTCCTCGGCTTCCACCATTTCTACCTGGGGCGCCCTCTCTGGGGGCTGCTGTATTTCTTCACTCTGGGTCTGTTTGGCATAGGCTGGCTCGTAGACATGTGTAGGATACCTTTTTTGGTCAAGGAAGTGAACAAGGAGAATGAAGAAAGGCGCCGCATTATTGCAAGTCAGATCGAGGAAGCAAACAGGCAGACAGTGGCCCACGTTACAGTTACGCCAGGTAAGCTTTGTTTTAATATAAGTGTGAATTTAACCAAACTTTGTGTCTAGATAGTTGTGTCATAGAATCTTTAAACTCTAGGCCAGCAAAAAAGCAATTGAGATCCAAGCAGATGTAAATAGATCAATCCCTAAACCCAAGATTATCTTGACTAGAGGAGAGGCCTCAGTCTGAGCATAACAGGGAACCTGTACAATTTTCACTCAGTGCACTAAACTAATCGTATTGGTATCCGTCATAAAAAAAAGACCCTTTGAACGGTGTGTTGGATCGTAAGTGCGATGAGCAAAGTTCTTAGTAAGTGCGATGAGCAAAGTTCTTAGTAATTGCGATGAGCAAAGTTCTTAGTAAGTGCGATGAGCAAAGTTCTTAGTAAGTGCGATGAGCAAAGTTCTTAGTAAGTGCGATGAGCAAAGTTCTTAGTAAGTGCGATGAGCAAAGTTCTTAGTAAGTGCGATGAGCAAAGTTCTTAGTAAGTGCGATGAGCAAAGTTCTTAGTAAGTGCGATGAGCAAAGTTCTTAGTAAGTGCGATGAGCAAAGTTCTTAGTAAGTGCGATGAGCAAAGTTCTTAGTAAGTGCGATGAGCAAAGTTCTTAGTAAGTGCGATGAGCAAAGTTCTTAGTAAGTGCGATGAGCAAAGTTCTTAGTAAGTGCGATGAGCAAAGTTCTTAGTAAGTGCGATGAGCAAAGTTCTTAGTAAGTGCGATGAGCAAAGTTCTTAGTAAGTGCGATGAGCAAAGTTCTTAGTAAGTGCGATGAGCAAAGTTCTTAGTAAGTGCGATGAGCAAAGTTCTTAGTAAGTGCGATGAGCAAAGTTCTTAGTAAGTGCGATGAGCAAAGTTCTTAGTAAGTGCGATGAGCAAAGTTCTTAGTAAGTGCGATGAGCAAAGTTCTTAGTAAGTGCGATGAGCAAAGTTCTTAGTAAGTGCGATGAGCAAAGTTCTTAGTAAGTGCGATGAGCAAAGTTCTTAGTAAGTGCGATGAGCAAAGTTCTTAGTAAGTGCGATGAGCAAAGTTCTTAGTAAGTGCGATGAGCAAAGTTCTTAGGCATCCCAAGCGGAATCTTATTTTTGTCTACCCTACTGGCCTAGTCACCACCTCTAATGACTTTTCCGCATTGCGGATGGGTATTGTAGCCCGGGTTTGATGGTAGTGCGCATTCAACTTTGTTTGATGTACTACAAAAATAACTTGCATAATTTCCTTGTTTAGTATAATAATAATTTGTTTACTCCATCATTTCTTTATTTCCCAGAATCCGACTTCCACGTTCATTCCAAGTCTTACTATCGCGTATCCCTAATTATTAATACCTTTATCTTTTCTGGCCCAAGGCCCTAATTATTCAAAGCATGCCTTTCCCTTTTAATAACCAGAACTTTCTCTCTTAGATTTAGTGCTTCTGTAGGCTATTTGTAAAATGTTTACATGTTTCGGATGTTCCTTTAGAGTTGAAGTAAATTACTTCCTAGTCCAAACCTCCCGCAGGACGACGGGGGATGGCAGGGTTTGAACCCTCGACCATCGATAAATCTTAACGACAGTCCAGCGCGTAAACCGCATGACCAGGCAGCCATTTTCAGCGTTATTTTCATCAGTATGGACCTGTTTGACATGGTTTTGGCTTACATGGTGTCAGAATCAATCAAGAGTTGTCAGCGCTGTCTATAGCGTTAAGTCTCTTTTGTCATAGTCCTACACATTATTTGGCCAATGATTATTTTTTTATCCTTTGTTGTTGTTTTTAACAAAACCTGTCGCATAACTTAAATTCTAGTAGGCTATCTAAATGTTCAATGCTCTAAGAATGCTATTCAATTCTTTCAGGTTATCAAAATTACGGTATGGTCAACCCAGGAGAGTATCCACCTTCGGGACCACAGACAGGACTATATCCTAACTATCCAGTGGCATACAACTATGGTCAGGGCGCTGCCGCCCGGTCCTACCAAACAGCGGGCTACGACTACTTCGCCCCAGGGCAGCCGCCAAGCACAGTCATCATGGCCGAGCCCCAGCCGCCACCATACTCCCCCAGAGAACAGGAAGCAGGTCCGTTACCGGAGAAGCACATGGTTTAGTAGGCCTTGCTACTTCCCGACAAACGTCAGGTCAAATGTATCAATGAGCGTATTCACCAAATGAACGGGGAAAAGAACATTAAAAATCAGGACCGGAAATAGCCATCTTTTGTTTCTCTTGATTCATTAAGATGTTTATTTCGAAGTTTTTGCCACACCTGTTTCACGTAGATGTTTTCGAGGGAATATCTTTGGCTAGAAAAAAATAAACAATAGCCGAATTCTGGATTTTTAAGATTAAATGTCTCGATTAAAAAAAAAAAACATGTCAAGGACACTGTATTAAGAGATCCCTGTTACCATATAAGTAGGCTTAATTTCTATGTGCTACAAACGAAAGACCATGAAGATTGATAGGGAGGTAAATTTAATAAAGATGTATATCTAGATTATATATAGGTCTGTGATCTAAATCTGGTTTTCGATGAGAGCAATATCAAGCTAAATTATACAAATTAAATCTTCCTTTTTTTTTTAAATTGTATTTCAATTTACATTCTCCATTCATGCACATTTTTAAAGAAATTTTACAATTAGTAATATAACAACTATAGTTAT
The DNA here is from genome assembly GCA_036873155.1 of Biomphalaria sudanica. Taxonomy (NCBI): domain Eukaryota; kingdom Metazoa; phylum Mollusca; class Gastropoda; family Planorbidae; genus Biomphalaria; species Biomphalaria sudanica. Next base: position 74,727 of record JAZGLO010003312.1, on the reverse strand, counting down.
AGAGTTAATGTTGTTTGTTTTTTTTCTTTGTTATTTTTTTATTATTATTGTTATTTTTAACCATTTGACCAGAATGACCAAATAAAGTCAAACAAAAAAAAATGTTCTCAGTACCCTATTCGGGCTGAGTGACCATTATCAATAACTATCTAGATCAATTTGTACAACATATATATTGATCAGCCTGAACAGACAAAATGTGAAAAAAATAGGAAACTTGATGTCATTTATTTCCAGTCACATGATTACTTAGTGTTTGTATTGTAAATCATTTTTACTCTTAACATTTTGCATCATCATTCATATCTCTTTAGAAAAGAATAAAATCTTTTGATGACTGTATAGCAATGATTACAAGTATCCAAATCTATTGTAGACTTTTTAACACTATTGTGAGGTTAGTCATTGACATTGGGTTTTTTTATTTTAAAGTGTCTCACAAATTGTAATTATAAATTATGTTATTTAAAAAAAAAAAAAAAAGTCTTAGTGACATATGTTTAGATTTATGCCATACATGTGTTGTATAGCATGTTGGTATTATGTCAATAGTTCATATTTTGGTGTCATTATTCATAAACAAAAAAAAAAGAGTATGCGCATAAATAAATAAAACATTCAATACATTCTGTCTTCAAAAGCAATTCTGTGTTGAAAGTTGTACTGAACCATTACGACTGGCTTTTGAGTTCACTGACACGCCAGCATCACACTTGAAACAAACAATTTTTAGATATTAGTTAAAATTAGGCCTAAAATGGATCAATATCTGTATTATCTTCCTCCCCCACCCTCAAAGAAATCCCAGATTTTATTCACTGGCCATGTATGATGTTTCAGGTCTAGGTTTCCAGGAACACAAAAATCAATCTGAAAAGAAATCCCCAGATTTTATTCACTGGCCATGTATGATGTTTCAGGTCTAGGTTTCCAGGAACACAAAAATCAATCTGAAAAGAAATCCCAGATTTTATTCACTGGCCATGTATGATGTTTCAGGTCTAGGTTTCCAGGAACACAAAAATCAATCTGAAAAGAAATCCCAGATTTTATTCACTGGCCATGTATGATGTTTCAGGTCTAGGTTTCCAGGAACACAAAAATCAATCTGAAAATACATTTCTTTAAAAGAATGTTGTTCTCATCTAAATGAACTGTTGGTATGATATGAACTTACATTTTTTATCCAATTTGTCACAATTATCTAACATGGTTGCAATGTTCAGATCTAGGACTATGTGTGTAAGATTATTATTAACTTGTATTACAAATTTGTTTTGGAAACATTTTATACAAATGTGTTTTATTGGCGACAAAGCTGGTTTTCTTTTAACAGTAGAACATCAATACAAGAAATATTGTGTACAATAAAATCTGGGGTTAAACTAATTGATTATAAAATTACTTTATGCGCTTATCATGTCTTTGTCAATAGTTCTAATATAAGACAAAGTTAAAGGATCTAATGAACGGCTACATGAGTGCAACCAAAGTCATGTTATGGATTCAACTTTTAAATGGGCACCGACTGTGAACTGGACTACAGTCCTACCCAAGCTAAAAATAATTAGTAAAAATAAATTTGTTTCGATTCCAATTAGCAAATTTCATGTTTGGATGGACACCTGCTTCAATCACCTGTGATAATACAAAGGGAAAGTTTATTTCATTTAGTTGCTAGTCAGCCATCAATAGACATTGTGTACCAATAGACCTATTAATCACCTTTCAAACTAACAAAAATGTTTAGTTACAATCAATTTGTCGAATCACAAACTAACTGTTTGTATGAGACTCCCTTTAAATTTTATGATTTGGGTTTTTTTAACTACTTTTTGTAATTGACTTTTGAAGTTTTAATGATGGCTTTTTTTTGTTTGCATGTGCAAAAAAATTTATATAGAACAAAAGTCCATTATCTACTGTACTGGTTATACAAGTTTTTATTGTGTGACCAATTGGTACAATTTTCAATACTAATTCTTTAATTACAATAATCAAAGCAAAGTACTTTAAAAAGTTCCAAATGCTTAACATAATCTCTTATCCTGAGATAGTCATTGGAATTGTTTGTTTTTTTTACAAAAATTTTGCAATGAGCTTTACACAATGAAAATATTTCTAAATAAAGAATAGATTTTTGTTTTCTGACATTTATTAATAAGAAAACAACAGAAAACAAATTAGTATGGGTGCACCGGATAGTCCCTCCGGCTCCGGCTTCTGCCCAATATTCGTCACTTTTTCACTATTCGGCACTATCCGGCTCCGGTCAGATATCACTACCTGATAGTAAAAGCTACACCTGTATTTCTATTAATATTGTTATGCGCCTCCGCGCTAAGTCTTTTCCAGATACGGAGGTAACGCTTAATTATCGAAACAACACAGGCGAAAGGCAAACAATATAAAGGTAATCGATGCTGATAAATGTCCAACAAGATGTTTAAACTAAATCTCCATGTTAATAAAAATAAACCAATACTCATAAAGTGGACATGAATCAATAATGTCAGTTCTGAAATACATTAACGTTTTTGTTTCAAATAAAAGGATTTGTTTTTAAAACTATAAACTATGACTATGTACCAAACAATATAAAGGTAATCGATGCTGATAAATGTCGAACAAGATGTTTAAACTAAATCTCCATGTTAATAAAAATAAACCAATACTCATAAAGTGGACATGAATCAATAATGTCAGTTCTGAAATACATTAACGTTTTTGTTTCAAATAAAAGGATTTGTTTTTAAAACTATAAACTATGACTATGTACCAAATATATTTTAGTACAAAGACAAGGCGTGTTAATCTAAATAGAAATAAGACTGTACATTATAAATTCGCATTACGTACGTAGCAGCGATGTCTGGCACATTTTAAAAGCTTGTCTTGACCTTTGAGTGGTCTAGTAAACATGTAATATTTCTTAACTACGTCACGCTGATAATCTGTCTAGATGTGCGGGTATATCTCCAGAGGTAGAGATGAGCAACCCCCCACCTCCTTTTGTTTGTTTAGTCCATAACATCGAGTTCACAGATAGACAGCTGACCACATTAAGCCAGATGTCAATGTGTTGACACTGTCTAGAGATCACATCTTCTGAGAGTACTAAGTTTTGTTTACTTGGAGAAGAATTTTTTATTAGACGGGACTACAAGCCAAATCTCTATACGGTTAATCTGGTATGAGTTTGTTTATTATGAGATAGGTTGTCAATCAAGGGTCTGGAAACAAGCCACACCTTTTATACTATTGGCCGGGACAATAAGTTTGTTTACTTTAAGTCTCAATTAGGAGCCTGGACTACAAGCCAAACAGACACTGACCAGTGGTATCTTTAAAGGGAGGGCTCAACACCCCCAACTTCTTATTTGTTTAATCCATGACAATGTATTGATAGACATTGACCATTCTTAAGCCAGAATGGATTAACGCAGATTGTTGAGAAATATTGACACTGTCTAGAGGTGACTAGATGTTGAGACTAAGTTTGTTTACTTGTAGAGAAATGTCATTTAGGGCGCTGAACACACGTTCGTTGCACAATAAAATAAAACAAATATGTGCATGTGTGAGTGTATGTATTTTCCCCCTTGTATTAAAACTTTTAGAAAGAAAGTTAATTTCATTGTTTAATTCTATTGACTTAATATATAAAGGAAAACCTTACAGTTAAATTTAACATCACAGAAAATAAATTGATCTAAAGCAACAACAATTATATCTAGCAAACAAAGAAAAAATATGCTGGAATGTTAAGAAACACTTGACCTCGGTAACTAAGGTACAGAGATAATTTATCTATATGCTCGACTGACCATGCCAATGTGTTATCTTCCTTTACCTGCACACTAAACACTATTGCGTATGTCCAAGAAAAAAAAACGCGTGAAGGTCAACACCATCAACTATACACACTACCCTAGGACTACATGTGTAGGCTCACTACGTCTATCTGACCAGGTTGTTATGATCAGTCGAACACAAAGTCTATTTATGTTTTTGTTTGGTAGGGAGGGTGTGGGTGAGGTTTTTTTTCATCTATAGTTGGTTTTCCTAATTATATAGATTCTCTTAAATCTATAAAACAGTAGATCTAAACATAGATATCAATAATAGGCCTACAGACTTCAATTAAATCTACGCTTCGCAACATTTAAATCTCAGGCTATGAGTAGGTATAATAGATGTTCCTGCTGTTAATAAAATATGGTTTGCTGCAAATGGATTAATAAATATATGACCTACTTCGCTTCAGATTCCAACGATTAACTAACAGCTATCAGTATTAAGCCCTTGAAGCCAGAACCAGAAGCAGCCTTTGGACTTAAAATTACAAGTCTGATGACCAGTTGTTGGTCAGAAATTATTGAACACATACATCCAACCACCATACAAGCCAGAGGAGAGATTTCCAGATGAGAGATTTACATTAGTAACTAGTTAAATATATACAAACAAATTTTACATTGACCCTCCAACACACAGCCTTTATAGTTGACACGCTCATGCTACACAAATTAATTTATGTTTATAAATACTGTTAATCTTTAATAAATCAATCAGTAAAAGAGTTTAAAACAATAAGGTATATAAACGGAAAATAAAATATTACCAACCAATATAGGTATGTTATTTAACACTTTCGTAAAATGCTCAGCAATACAAGCTATTTACAAGACACTTAGGTATTCGGCTCCGGCCCCGGCCGAATATCAAATTTTACTATCCGGTCATATCCGGCTCCGGCCGGATATCAAAAAGTACTATCCGGTGCACCCCTACAAATTAGTAACTGTTCTTTTCATTCGCCCAGTTAACATTAAGTAATAAACATTTAAAATGATCAAGACATTGCCCTGCAAAAGTCAAAACATTGATCAAGACATTCCATCTATCTTTTGGAAATGTAATGCCTCATCTTAGACCACTAGGTGACAAAGTCATATCTTTGGTCTGCAGTGCAAGACTAGATGTTTCCTGGTCACATTCAGCATTAGAAGAATCTGGCAGCGGATCATTGAGACTGATGTCCTTTTGCTGGCTCTGACCAGAGGGACAATGTTTAACTTCACTATCACAGCAATGAGAAACTGTTTCTGAATTTTGAGAATCATTGTTCTGATTATTATAATTCAATCTATTCCCTCCTTTATCTTCTTTATCAGACCCACTCTCAGCACCATCAGACTCACTCTCCTGATCATCTTCTGATTCATCTGACTCATCTAATCCATCTTCATCTGAATCCTCATCTGAGCTGAAAACAATATGAATTAAACAATGAAATTTAAGAATTGCAATGATGCAGAAAAATTAATTGGCATACAAAACCGTATTTAATCAACTGTGAACATCGAGAGAATGCAAATGCTTTCGAAATGTTGAGAAATAAAGCTAGGAGTTTTTTAACTCATTGACTGCAGTGGGTTTTTTTTTTTTAAAAATGCTACTTTTTTTTTTTTAAAAGAAAATGTTCCAAACATGGCTAAACAAAAATTTATTTTTAAGTACCAAGGATGCTATAGTAACATATTTGGTATCAAAGCAAAGGTAAATGAATGGAGAATGTGAAAATGTAAACATCTTTCTATTTAAATATAAGATACAAATTATAATCTAAATAATATGACAGAAAAAAAAATGGATGCCAAATTTAGAACTTTTGAGACCTAAATTTAGATTTTGTTCTTTGCATTACTGTTGAAACAGCATATTTAGACTATTTACAGCATTTTCATAAAGAAATGTGATAAAACAGTCAATAAAAGATGATGAATAATTGATTATATTATTATTTTTACCTGTTTTTTTAGTCAGAAAAAAATGAAAATTATTGCGCTTTTCATTACTACCAATAACAATAGATACCAGTACTAAATCTATTAATCAAATGCACTCAAATATTATGTACATTTGAATCAATGGGATATAGATCTAGATTTGTCTTCTTTTTATTTGCCTTGAACATCTTTCATTCTAATACTAGACCAGTGCAAGACATAGATCAAAGCCTAAATCTCTAACTAGATGAAGGACAATAAAAATCCTAATTCATTTTACCTAAGATTTAGACATCTAATAGATCATTTTTACTGTTCCTTTGTGATAAATTATGGATTTAGAATACGTTTTATATTTTACTTTTATTTAGTAGTAAACCTTTTGGAGTGCCACTTGAACCAGTATAGTGATGGTGATGTTTTTTACCAAAAAACAATACTAAAACAAATTGCTAGAACATATACCAAGAAAAGGCCCAGCATGGTGAATGAATATTGGATTTAGATCTGCCGTTTCTGTTGTTTTCATTTATCTTAGGCTTAGATCTATAGGAATCTACAAAGGTGTAAAGATAAAAGCATAGATCTAATCAACCTTGATCTACATTCAAGACTAGATCTAAATCTAAATGCTAATAATGTCCAAGTCTGCTTCATCCTATGCTAAATCTTGATCAAGATATTCATTATTACAATTCATAGAAGTATAAATAAAACAATAATAAAGCTTCTTCAGTAGTAAACATTGTGGGTGTCTCTTGGACAAGCATAGCCATGATGTTGTAGATTTTTACAGATAAACAATACTAAAAAAAAAAAAAAAAAAAAAAAAAAATGGGGAAATAAATGCCCACAGTGGATGATTATTTGATGTAGATCTACCATTTCCTTTCTTTTTAATTTACTATAAGCTTAGATCTAGAGATATATCTAGATCTAGAGTCCAAGTCTAGAGATAAAAGCTTAGATCTAGTCAATCTCGATCTACAGACTACACCTAGCCTACTGACAATAATAGATTTATTCTAGATCTAAATACTAATAATATAGATATAAATACGCTAAATTTAGACCTACATGGATCTAATGTATATATCTTTATCAAATTCGTCATTATTACTATTTATTTGTGATAAATTTTAGAATAATTATAAAGTTTCTTCAGTAGTAAACATTGTGTGCGTGTCTTGGACTAGCGTAGTCATGGCGAAGTTTTTTTACATCGTAAAAAAGTAATAAATAAACGTCTAAATAAAGCGAAATGCTTCTAATTTCTATGTAAACAAAGGATGAAGAACTCTTTTATAAAGTAAAAATAGTTCCACTGTTGTTAGTTAAAAATTTTAATTTAAAAATGCAACGAAACAAAGGTAGGGTTAGAATGTCTATGGGATAGACGTTCCCTGCGTTTAGGGGCAGACAGACCGTCTATGGGATAGACGCTCCGCACTCACCTCATACTTTGTATACAACTTTTTGGAAATGTCATTTTGGCACTAGAGGTTCAAACGAAACTTCAAATACACAAAAAATTAATTATAATAAACATTCCTTTTACTAAACTAATTGGGCTAAGTATTTAAAACAATGGGGCTTGGTGGCTTAGTGGTATAGCTTCCGAACCGAAAGGTCCCAGGTTCAAATCTTAGTGATCTTTACATTATCTGCCCTGTAGATTTATTTAAAACAACCTTCTCATGCCCTTCCCCAGCCCCAAAGGTTTCAACTGAGATTAAGACTATTTAATAAATAAATATTCCTACCTGAGACAACAATATTGAAATGATTTCACACATACAGAAAGTTTAGAAAGACATAGATCCAAAAAATATGAACACAAACATGCATAGAAAAATTTGATATATCATTCCTTTTAAAGGTAAAATATATCTCACACATTTAGTGTGAAAATGGCACACCTAAAACATTCTGCTTCAACTGCAAGACTAACTACATTATGATTTATGAATAAAGTTCACTTTAAAAAAAAAAGGTTGATGTTATAAATCATTTATTTAAAAACATGTCAGGTATGTAGGGTCAATCGGTTGTATATTCTGCTTTATGCAATATTTTCAATTTATTTTTATTACTTCAATTCTTATATCTGATCTGAACTATCATGTAGGCATGTTTATTCTACAGTTCAATTTCATAAATACCTAGAAAACAATGGTGGCATCTCTCTATTGGGTCTATTTGGATTACAAACACCAAACTCAGGATCCATCAAGCTCCAATCTATTGGAATTAATTGAAACATTTAAACAAAAATTAATTAATTTTATATGAAGATCTAAAAAATAAAAAGACAAGAGAGAGAGAGATGCATGTTATAATGTAGGTAATAAAACTGTAGTGAGACAAATATGATTATGATTAATGTATAATAGTAAACTTATAGTTCTCTACCTTAAAAAGAATTAAAATAATTGTGTGAAATAAAATATCCCTAAAGAAGTGAATGTGAATAATGGGAATCTAAAGCTATGATGACTGGACCTTTAGTTTTGTTCTGATCATGATCCTCAGACTGTTTGGCCAGAACCTTCTTCTGCACTGCCACAACTTCAGCACTTGTAGAGCATGCTGCATAGCTCTCAAGCAGCTCCTGATTCAGAGAAGGAAATGCCAGCCCCCACTTAAACTTGGCCAGGAGCTTTTCAGCCAGCTTGTCAAAACCTAAATAGTTCATAGGTCAACGAAACAGAAGTAATAAAGTTTTAATTATCTTATAGTTATAACACATCAGAAAGGAGATAATTACAAAGCCAGAAAAGTCAATAACTCTATAATAGTATTCAAAATAATAAGAGGAATTCATTATCAACAAGATTTATAGAGAAACATTTTTTTTTTATCATATTAAACAGTTCTAAAAATAAAATGTTATGGTTCTGAAATTTAAAAAAAAATCAACAGTTAGAAAATAAACAACTTTGTTTAAAAATGTTAAAAGTCTTTACTTCCATTATGATGATAGATTTATAAAGAGCTTGCAAATCACTGCAAATGTATATTTAAAAGTTCACAATGCTTCTCCTTTCTAACAGCATTTTAATACGGTAAGTCATGTTGCCTAAACTAGCTACATGATATTTTGATATTCAAAGCACAAAAGAATCATTTTATTTAGATGAAGAATAAGATTCTCTGTAAAATGAAATATAACCTGTTATGTAGAGAGTTGCAGCATAGGCCTCCACACACGACAGCTTACAGGGGCGACCATAGTTGATTGGATTGGTCGCCACAAGGTAAGGAAGAAGTCTGGTGTTATTGCCTTTCATTCTGCTAAATGGGGTCTCCTGAAGCTTGGCCCAGCTGCAATCAACTACAGCCATGCCATAGTCTTTAATGATATCCCTAGAGAAAATACAAGAGAAAATCATGTATCATACTTTTGAAAATAATAATAAAAAAAGCTTATATTAAGTGTCATTGTATCAATTAGTTTGGATCGGTCATAAGATTACATTTATAATAGATCTAGACTAACAAAGATAATTCTGTGCAATTAGAAATAGTTTTACCAACTGTTTTTGTTTAGCCCAATATTATGCTTTTAGCTTTCTCAAAGCGCTTTGGTCCTATCTCTTGTCTGGACCACTTGGGAAAGAGGTGAATTTTACCATGATCACTTTTTAAAAACATTTTTACAAATGTGTTCGCTCAAGGCTCAAGTCTCTTCTACAGGACTAATTCAACTTATACCACCTGTCAAGTATGATTTATTTCCCTTGTTCAATACCAAACAAAATAATTAATTACCAATAGTTAATTAAGTAATAGTTTTTTGTTTTTTTTTAATTGATTCTTGTTATGTCAGGTAAAAAAATAATTGTGCAAAATTTCACCTTGACCCAGATTGTGTGTGTGGAAGAAATAACATATACAAAATTTTTACCAGACTGACCGAGTGAGTTGATATAAAAAATGTTATTCCTTCAAAAATGTGGTCAAATATACAAAACAAATAGACCTACTGATGGTTATTTCCAACATCGGATACGAGATCCTGCATGATCGAAAAAATAGTGTCCACTGATGCCAATTGCAACAGAAGTATACCCTGAATTAATATAATGTTTGTGTTTCATCCGCTATATAACTTTTCTCAGCACTTTCCAATGAAAGGGAATGGGGAGAAGTAAAACTAGATGGATTATTGGTTAACTGATAACTGATAATAAACCCAATCACCATTACTCAAAATAGGTCATATGAGTTTTGTTTCTTTTTTAGCCAAAGAGATGAGATAAGCAAGTGTGCAAATACAGTCAAAGAAATGAATGCTTGGTCATCAAATCTAATAATTGCTAAACACATCTGACAATACCTGTCTTCAGGTGCAACACACTTAGTGCCAACTGGTGAAAGTATAATGCCATTGAATCTCTGATTTAGTCGAAGTGTCTTGACAAAACCCATGCGGGCAAGTTTTCTGCCTGTGCACTTCTTAGGATCACAGTGCTCTAAGTCCCACATGGCCAGAGGGAAAGGTAATTTATCAGTCTCAGCTGAAGCACCTAAACAGAAAAAAAAACTAGACTAAATGTACTAAGCAATAAAAGAAACACACAGACAAATAATAATTCAATGATCTGTTTGTCTACATTGATTAAGCTGACCACTGATTTGCATGCTAATTAGCAGTTCAATACTGAAACATCCCTCAACTACCCATCACTATTTTTTAAAATCCTGGCAAGACATGAAAAGTTGTCAATTTAAAGGAATGGCAAATGTTTTTGGAAATAAAATAGTAAAAAGAGGATAATGGTCAATAATCCAAAGACACTGCTCTATCTAAACCAGTCATTAAGTTAAAGCAGTGTTTCTCAAACTTTTTCTATTGCGTTTCTCCAGCACCAACAAAATTTTATTAGTGCCTCCCATAGCCAGCTGTAAGCTCCCACAGTGGCATCTTGGAGTGTTTAACCCTTAAAATGCGTGTGGTAGATTAGACTCTAACATCAGAATTGTAATTCCATTTTGTATACACTCATTTAAAAACAGGTCAGCACTTTAAGGGTTAAAGGATGTAACAAAAGAATAATTTTAAAAAATCAGACATAAAACAAAAACTGTCCAGTTTTTCTGTTCATTAAAGCTACTCTGTTTAGACTTTTTTTTGTTTTGTTTGGAAATAGTATTTGACAGGCAGCAGTTTCTCTCTTCTGTGAGATGTAGTCCAGACGCCAAGCATTATTCATTGTTCTGTTTTTAAGAACTACATAATTTAGGCCTTCAGAACACAGTAGTAGGAAGAGATCGAGTTAAAAATTTTGCATTGTTGTTTTTATTATCTTTGATATGTGAGAGAAAAAGGGACGGGGGTAAATTCAGATCACATTCAGTGAAATACTAGACTAGATTCAAGGTGCTACTAGACTACATTCAAGGTGCTACTAGACTACATTCAAGGTGCTACTAGACTAGATTCTATGTGCAACATAATGACAAAAGAAGAAACCAGAGAGAGACAAGTAAAACTAGAATTAAAATGTGATAATTAATGAATGACTGAAATATTTAGATCTAGATGTTTGTAAAAACTGGTGTCCGCAGATGGGCAAAGTTAGACTAAGTTAATTTGAACAATAATTTTCAATAAGTGCAGGAAATGAATCTGACATATTTAAATGTAATCATATTGGAAAATGACTGATGCACATTTAGCCATTTTCTTCTTAAGTTGGACAGCTCAACAAAACCTTCAAAATGACAACGCACTAATAAAACTAAGGTTGCACCGCAAAGTACCTTTTGAAAATTGACAGGATAGTAAATTATTATATCTGTCCAGAGCAGGATACATACATGTCTTTTAAATAGTTTTTGTTACTGAACATTTTGCAAAACTTCTAAATAACATACTATATTCACATTAATTTTTCAAACTTTTAATTACCTTATATTGTTTTCAATTCTTATTACTGAATAAGTGAATTAAAGTTTATCAGCACTTATTAACAGAAAGGCCTATCCCAAAATAATCTATGTATCATATGAGGATGAGTGTGTATGTAGGAGGCCAACTGTAAAGGGGGTAAGAAAGGTGGTCAATTTAAAATATTTAAAATCTCACAATGGTAAAGTGCAATCTGGGTTGTATAGTGGGTAGATTATGTGTTCATATATTTCAGTTCATTAACTGATATCAGGCTTGTATTTCAAAAATCATGAACCACTTGTGGTTTTGTCATTCTCTAGGGCTTGATACTGATAGTGACTGTTAGTTTATAGTTGGAATCTGAAGTGTTGTATGTCAATATTTAGTGGTTTAGATTAATTCATTAACAGCAAATGATGTTTTCTAATAGCAGGAACAGAAGTATTTTGAGCACATACCCCACATTGACATATAAACTACACATGCATATTCTCCACACAAATAACAAAAAAAAAAATTTATATTAAAACCAGCACCCTCATATAACCTGCATGTGAAGAGTCTATTTATAACCTAACTGCTGCTGCCAAAAACACTGGTCTATTTGGTATTCTGTCGATAGGTCGCATGATATCCATGTTGCTTTGTGTATTCATCCATGTCGTTTGTGTGGGAAGACAGTTCCCACAGTTCCTCCAATCATTAAGTTGCTCATGGCACACATATCTGCAAACTTCTCTCCATTTTCATTCATCTCACCTAGTCAATGCTTTCCCATGATCTCTTCATATCTTCTGTTGTCATTGCCAACCTTAGCATTGAACCTGCAAAGGTGTGACCTATCCATCTCCAGCGTCTCTGAAGGATATCTACATCAATGGGTTGCTGTTTTATTCTTTGCCACAGTTCCTCATTCAAAATCTCGACATAAGTGTCACAAGTATAAATTCTGAAGGGAAGCATCACCATGACTGCGCCATTATTGTTATTTTGAGAGTGTAATCCTGAGGCTGAGCTGAAGGAATAGAAGCTTGCTTAGGGCTTGAGGCTAAGGCTAGGCAGCTGGTCTTGGCCACCTTGGTGGTACACTAGTTGGTACATCTGTCCTATGAACTATGTTACGATCATAATAAAATATATATTAGTCAGTATTTATTAATATTTATAAATCTTAATCTAGTTATCTTATCTTCTTCTTATCTTATATAATACAGACGTTACTTCAAAAAAGAAGATTATTACGTCCTACACGTCATGCATTTAGTCATGCATATTAACCAATGACTTAAATTCTGCCAAGTCACTGGTTTTCCTGGCTAGCTCAGGCAACCCATTCCATGCTCTAATAGCACTAGGGAAGAAGGAGTATTTGTACAAATTTGTCCTAGCATATGGGACGAGGAATGTGCCTTTATTTTTGTGTCTTTCAGAGTATTTTATTAAATTTTGTTTTTGTATTTGAAGATTATGGTTCAGTGTTTTATGTATAATTGCTACTTTACTTTTGAGTCTTCTGTCTTGAAGGCTTTCTAAATTTAGTGATTTTACTATAGGTGTTACTCTAGTCAAATGTGAATATTCATTTGTTATGAATCTCACTGCTCTATTTTGTGTTTGTTCCAGTTTCTTAATGTTTTCTTGAGTTGAGGGGTCCCAAATGGAGGATGCATATTCTATTATTGGCCTAACCAAGGTTAAATAACATTTTAGTTTTATGTTCTTATTTGATTTATAGAAATTTCTTTTAATAAATCCTAATGCTTTGTTTGATTTTTTTATAGTTTCATATATATGTGGATTCCATGACAGTTTTTCATTTATTATAACACCTAGGTATTTTGCGTTTTTAGTCTGTGTTACTGGTTTACCATGAATAAGATAAGTGGAATTAATTTGTTTTAGTTTTTTTGTTACTCTTAACAACTGACATTTTTCTGGTGGAAAGACATGCTCCAATTTGATTCCCATTTCTGTAATTCATCTAATTCTCTTTGTAAAATATCTGTGTCTTGTGTTGTTTTTATTGTTCTATATATTATGCAATCGTCTGCAAATAATCTGACTTTTGTACCTGAAGTAATGCAATTTGGTAAATCATTTATGTAAATTAAAAATAATAGTGGACCCAAGACTGTTCCTTGAGGTACACCTGAGTTTACTGTTATCGGTGTTGATTTAGAGCCATTTATTATTACAGTTTGTTCTCTCCCTATCGGAAAATCTTTAATCCACTGATGCAGTGGACCATTAATGCCAAAATATTTTATTTTTTTAAGCAAACTATGGTGGTGAACTTTGTCAAAAGCCTTAGAAAAATCTAGTAAGATAGCATCTATTTGTTCACTATTATCTAAACCTTTAGAAAAATCATCAATTAGTCCTATTAGTTGTGTTTCACATGATCTATATTTCCTAAAGACATGTTGGTATGGTGTGAGGACATTTTGTTTGTCTAAATGGTTTATGATGTTGCTACATATTATGTGTTCTAGGATTTTACATGTGATGCTGGTAAGTGATACTGGTCTGTAGTTTCCTGGGTCAGATTTTTCTCCTTTTTTAAATAGGGGGCTGACATTAGCTTCTTTCCAGTCCTTTGGTACTCTGCCCTGGTTAAGTGAAGCCTGAAAGAGTATTTCGAACACTGGGGCTAGCTCATTGCTTAGTTCTTTGAGTAATCTAGCTGGAATACCATCAGGTCCAGATGCTTTATTTGGTTTGGTGTTGGCTAATAGTTTTTGAATTCCATTTTCTTGTACTACTATATCTTCTATGTTGTCTACTTGGTTCAAATTCAGTAATATGTCTTTGTCTCCTGGGGCTGAGAATGCTGATGCAAAGTATTTGTTTAGGATGTTTGCTTTAGTTTCATTATCATTAAGTATTATGTTATGTTCATCTTTTAATGGCGCTATGCCTGTTGTTTCCATTTTCTTAGACTTAATGTATGACCATAGGTTTTTGTTGTTATCTTTAGATATTACATTGTTTATGTATTCACTCTGCAGCTGTCTGCTTACTTTTTGGGTTAAGTGTTTAATTTTTATATACTTTTTGTAAACTCTTTCTGCTTTAGTTACTAGTAGATTCTACTGAAGATCTACTTAACTTAGTTTACTATAGGCCTACTAGTCACTAGATTTCACTAGATCTAGTTACTAGTAAATTCTAGTATTACTAGATGATAGATCTTCTTTATAGATATCTAGAAACTAGATCTCACTGTAACTGTACTGTTACATCTGTAACTATCATTATGGTGTCTATGTTAAGTATGTTAGTATCCTGAATCCTGATCATACCATTAAAAGTATTATAATTAGTATTTGTCATAATTAATATGTTATGATTATCATTATGTTACACTCTACCTACACTCAACTGTCACAGTACACCATACTAACACTGACACTACTGACTATAGTAACTACTATCATACTATGAGAGCATGACTACAGTGACTACACTTAACTTAATAGTAAATAACTACACTACTGAGTACTACAGTGAGTCTGAGCGACTACTCAATACTACTGTCAGTACTGACTACAGTATGACTACAGTCTACACCAGGGGTCTCAAACATGTGGCCCTTGTGGCCCGCAAAACAATTTTGTGTGGCCCGCGGCCATGTCCGCGAATTTAAAAAAATTAGATAAAATTTACAATGACCACATATTAGCTGTGAAATGGTTTACAACTACACAAATCAGTAAATGAGGTGTCCGCCCATTGCAAGCGAAGATTCTGTGAAGGCAAGCTTTGTTGTTAGGAAGATGATAGCAAAGGCATCACGACTATTCACTGAAGGCCAGTTTGTAAAAGCCTGTATGCTACAGGCATGTGAAATTATCTGCCCCAAGAAAAAGAAACTCATCGAAGGCATAAGTTTGTCTGCGAACACAGTTGCAAGCAGGATCACCGAGTCAGCGACAAATGTTCAACAGCAACTGATTGCCGCTGCAAAAGACTTTGTAGCATATTCCATTGCACTGGACGAGTCTACTGGTGTAACAGACATCACATACTGTGCCGTATTCATTCATGGGGTCGACGAAAATTTTAACATTGTTGAAGAGCTATTGGACTTACTACCCATGAAAGGAATGACGAATGGACGCGATGTGTTTCAAGAACTGGAAGCTTGTATTGACAGGTGTGGGCTACCGTGGGAGAAAACTTGTTTCAGTGGCTACGGACGGTGCATCAGCAATGTGTTCAGAGAAGGTTGGTGTTGTTGGATTATAGGTAGAGAAACGGTACCAGCTCAGCTTGGCGGGACCTTTTGCAGCCATACACTACATTCTGCACCAAGAAGCACTCTGTGGCAAAAGTCTACAAATGAAGAACGTGATGGATGTTGTCATGAAGATGGTGAACTTCATACGTGCACAGGGTCTCAACCATAGACAGTTTGTATCATTTCTAGCTGATTTAGAAACGGAATACGGAGAGTTGCTTTATCATATGGAAGTCAGATGGTTGAGTCGTGGAAAAGTGCTGCAGAGATTTTTTTAACTGAGATGGGAAATATAGCATTGTTCATGGCAATGAAAGATGGAGACACCCAATGTTTTGTCAAATCTTACTTTTCTTACTGACATCAAGCAACATCTCAATGCACTCAATTTACAACTACAGGGCACAAAACAGCTGATTACCGTGATGTTTGACCGCATCAAATCATTCAGATACAAGCTGGTTTGTGGGCCACTCAGCTAGCAGATGGAAACCTGGCTCATTTGTCTTTTCTACAGAGCATTACGGTTGAACCACAGCGCCTGAAAGACTATGTAGACATCCCCTCCAGACTACTGGAAGATTTTGAACACCGCTTTTAGCATTCACTGCTCTCGAACCACAGTTTTTTCTTGTTGCCACTCTGTTCACAGTTGACGTGAAAAACATTCCAGAGGAAGTCCAGATGAAACTACTGGACCTGCAGTGTGACAC
The DNA here is from genome assembly GCA_036873155.1 of Biomphalaria sudanica. NCBI lineage: Eukaryota > Metazoa > Mollusca > Gastropoda > Planorbidae > Biomphalaria > Biomphalaria sudanica. The sequence goes on along the minus strand of JAZGLO010003312.1, from coordinate 58,086 downwards.
TGTTCTGAAGCAAAAATACGGTGATGTTTGTGTTCCAGATTTCTACCAGTTTCCTCCCAGAGAGAAGTTTTCAAACTTATTCTGCGCAGCTGCTAGAATTCTACCGATGTTTGGGAGTACGTACATTTGCAAACATTTTTTTTCAGAATGATCAAAAAAACAGCATTACGATCAAAACTGACTGATAAGCATCTGAGAGCAACCTTGCGGTTTGCCACTACACGCGACTTCAGGCCTAAGGTCGATGGTATGGTCTCTGCCAAATGCTCTCAGCTGAGTGGACAGAAACATGTGTGACCTGCCATCTGCAGTAGGCCTAAAAATTATAATTGTTGTTTTATGGGGAACTACAGTTTCTGCATTTTAATAAGTGACTGAGACAACGTCAACTTATTTTAGTAAACTAAACTGCCTGTGCATGTAAAAAACTACAATAAATGTAATTAATAATTATAAAAACTTTATTTTAGCATTTAACTGCAGTGACAGTAGTGTTCGTACAAAATTTAATGAAAAAACATTCGCTTTTTGTGGTGCGGCCCGCTGAATGGCTGTTACTTTCCACTGTGGCCCATATGCTGAAATGAGTTTGAGACCCCTGGTCTACACTCTACACTGTTACGACTGTAGTGTAGTGTAGACTTGTAGTTTGTCTGTAGACACTGTAGTAATAGTTACAGTATACTGGTATAGTATTAGTAAGTATTACTATTAGTATTCCTAGCCTCCTACTGAGGTACTAGTGTAGACAGACTACACTAGATCTAGACTAGACTAAAATCTAAATGTATGTTTGATATAACTTTATTAACCCGCTTCTTCAAAATGTTCCACGTCGTCATTCTCGACATTAGATTTTTTCAAGTGTTTATTGCGTCTGTCGTGCTTATTTTGTGGTTTAGATCCTCTTGATGAGCTAGTAAAAGTTGTTTGTCGTTTCGTTTTGCCCATGTTGTTTACTTCCGGAAATTTTTCACATGCGCGAACTCTGATCTTATCAACTTCCTTTTTAGATTTTCTCGTCGACATCAAGGTAGCTTCTATTTTCTGATTTTAAAATCTATGTCTAATCCTTTATATTTTTTTGAAAAAATCTGTAATTAATATAAATTTTATGCAGTTTAAGCCTTGCTTTAACAATCCCATATATTATTTCATGACCTTTTTTCACACCAACAATTATAAAGATATAGAATTTTCTATTTGAGTATTTCTTTTTATTTGGATAATTTATCACTATGCTTAATGCTTATTTATACAACTTTCATTATTAGGATGAAGACCATAAATTCAACACAGACTGTGAAAATCACAGATAAGAGAGGTAGTCAATTTTCTTTTTCAAGTATTCTCTACAAACTTCAGATAATCTTAGTCTAGATTCTAGATTTCAATCTAGATCTATGATCTAGTTCTGAGTTAATCAACTTAATCTAGCCTAGATTATTTCTAGAACTAAGACCTAACCTTTAGACAGATTTTATCATTTTAGTAATTTTTAGGGTTACCGATTTTAGATCTTGATTAGACTTACCACTTCACTCAGTCTCAGCAGAGTCTTCCATTAGTCTTTAGTTTTAGGCAAGTTCAGTCTTTGACTTCAGACTTCACTTGTCTTCAACTACAGTACAGACTTCACTAGTCTAACTCTTAGTCTTAGAGTTAACTAAAAATTCAGTTAAAGTTAAGTTGTAGTTGTAGATGTAATTAGAATCTACATTATTACTATTAGATCTAGTTTACTTAACTTGTCTTTTGCATTTAGAGTTAGACCTGTCTCAATCAATGTAAATAGACAAAAACATTTGGCTCTCGAGATGGAGTAGCTGAAGTAGATCTAGATTTGATCTCAATTGCTTCTTTAGTCTAGGTCTAAATCGTGAAGCAAGACTCCTAGACTGGATTTTTATCATCAATTTAACTTAACTAATAGACTAGATCTACAGACTCTTATATTTTAGATCTAAATTTTGTTTTAAGAGTCTTGATCTGTGACTAAACCAGTTTTGTCAGTAAACTGTTAGTTGCTCACTTTAAACTTACCCCACTTGCTAGTTCATCCATGACCATGGCATGGATAATCCAACATTTGGGTCATTTACAACCTTTTTTTTCCCCCCTTATACAGTGTCTGTCTCTGTCAAATCACGAAAAGTCACTGTGAAAGGACCTAGAGGAACTTTGGTGCGAAGTTTCCGCCACCTTCCCATTGACATTTCAATGGCAGCCCCTGATGTGCTTAAGGTTAGTAAATGAGATAATTTTGTTTTCTCTTAATGTAGATTCAGCATTTACAAAATTTTAAACTTTTTTGTCCTGCAAAGTTTGTATCTTGGCATTATGTGTGTGTGTAACATGTTTGCACATTTTGATCTTAACATTCTTTAAATCATTTTGCATCATATAATTCTTAAGTTAAAACTACTACACAAGTGCTGTCTTGGTAAATCATGGGACTACTTCAGTTTATACATTAGTGTCTGAAAAAACAATGAAAGTTGTATTTTAAATCACATTTAGTTGTAAATCAATAGATGACATTGATTTGTTATGCCACTCAGTAAGCAAAACAGGTGCCAAGATTCCTGTCCGCACTTAAAAATCCATATGTATTTTTTAATATGCAAAGCAGCAGTTAATAAATAATATACTTTGACAGTTTTCTGGATGGTCTAATAATCCTGATTATTTATATTTTTTTTACAGGTTGAAAAATGGTTTGGAAAGCACAAAGAAATAGCATCTGTGAGAACTGTAATTGCTCATGTTCAGAACATGATTAAAGGTGTCACACTTGTAAGTTTTACTGTTTTTTTTTATCTGCATGTTCAAACACAAGGCACAGACATTTGCTTATTTTTTTATTAGTTTCAAGCGATAACTCTAATCACTGACACATTAAAAGGGGGGGGGAGTAATACATGTAATTAATTAAAATAACATTATCAAAGATGATTTGGTGGATCTTGTATTGATCCTTACTTTCCCTCATGTCCATCTATTTCTTATGAAGTACATGATACTTTTCCAGGGATTTTTGTACAAGATGAGGGCTGTGTATGCTCACTTTCCTATCAACGTAGCTGTCTCCAACAACAGTACCAGTGTAGAGATCAGAAACTTTTTGGGAGAGAAATTCACTCGTCATGTAGAGATGTTGAAAGGAGTCACTTTCAAGCCTTCTGGAAACAAAGACGAGTTTATCCTGGAAGGAAATGACATTGAATTGGTTTCTAGATCAGGTTGGTCTTTCATCAAAAGCTGTGAAATCAAATGAAAATAAAAATTTACTTTTCAAATTTATTTCTTTAAATTTTGTAAACTTTGAGAGTTGAGCAAAAAAATAATAGGTTTCACATTCCACCGCTATCACTAGGCTTGAAACAGGGCTAGTAATTAGTGATTTGGTACAAGGAACCATCTTGGTTGAATATACTTTTTTTTTAAGTTTATATCAACTCTGTCTGGTAAAAAGTTTGTACATGCTATTTTCTCACACACCCAAGCTCAAGTTTTGCACAATTATTTCTTTTACCTGACAACACAAAAATCAAAATTAACCAATTCTTTAATTAACTATTGGTAATATAAATTTTGTTTGGTATCTTGAACAAAGGAAAGAAATTATACTTGACTGAATTAGTGGTATAAGCTGAATTAGTCCCATTTATTAGGTTGCTGTCTGAGGCTTAGTGAACACAAATGTGACATAGAAATAGATACCTGGTAACTATACAATCTTATATGTTCATAAGCACTTTGTTGGGAGGGTGGGGTGGTTACCATGTTCACTTGCATGAGTTTAAATTCAGGTTTTTTACCTCTCCCTCAGCCCTATATCCAACTGGTCTAGACAAGTGATAAGATCATAGCGCATTGATAACTAAAAGCATGAAATTTTTAAAACCAATTGGTTAAATTTTATTATTATTCTAGATCTGTTACTTATTTAATTACATGACTGATCCAAGGTAATTGATACACTTAATATAAGCTTAGATTTTTTTGTTTTTATTTTACTTAGTTATTACGTTGAGTTTTAAAGATTCATTCATTTCTGGTTTGTCATAATTATCTGTTAAACCAATGAAAAACATTAAATCATTTTATCAGAAACGACTAAATCAATTATTTAATTTTAGATCTTTTTACAATATTTTTACTCCTAGGATCTCTGAGAAAATGTTTTTTTATTATTTCAGCTGCTCTTATTCAGCAATGTACAGCTGTGAAAAACAAAGATATCAGAAAGTTTTTGGATGGTATCTACGTTTCAGAGAGAACAAATGTTGTTCAAGAATAGATTAATAAATACAATTAAAATGGTGTTGATATAAAGTTTGTTTTATTTTTATTCACATCTGTATGTTTTGGCTGAAGCATTCTATCACACAAGTGCTGCATCTTTTCTATTGCCAGTGGTGCATAGAAGAGGTTGCCTGAATCAACCAGCAAAAACCAATGATCAAATTTGTTTTGCTCTCAATAGACAGTTAAATCAAAGGAAGTAATGTCTGATCCACCGCTAGCTAGAATTTCCAGATGTCTCTGTAAAAAGAAAAATATGAAAGTTAAAACGGATGCTGGACGTTTCAACTTCATTCCACATACACTCCTGGGCAATCTAATATGTATTTCTCCTCTCACCTTTGTATGGCATTTTAATAAATGGTTCATAAAATATACTGTGGAGTCTCTTGGCCTGATGAACAAAAAAAATGTAAATCAAGTAAACTAACAGTTATAAAATGTAGTGATAAGCTTAACAGATATACCTGTCAGCAATTTATTAATTTTAATAGTATCAAGCACAATTAAGTCTTAACAAACTTGTATACACAAAGCTTAAAAGGACATGCCAACTAGAATTTGAAATAGTACTTGGTTGCCATATAGAAGTAAAATATAAAAAAATACTTATTTTAAAACCAAAAATTCTAGAGTGAACAGCATCAATAATTATGAATCAATTATTAAATTAACTTTCAATATTGAATATCTAGAGAAGAAGCCAGAATGCTCTTGCAAACTAAATATAGAAACAATGTTAGAAATTGAGTTAGGGAATCCTCTTTTTCTGTTCACATTCTTAAATTTTTTCTGTTGCTATAATTGGCGGGTATCTATTGTCTTTAGTTCTTGAGCACGTAACCTTGATGATTTGCTAAACAAACTAGGTAATACACTTTTAAGATTACATTTTATCTACATATGTTAATATTATATGTAAACTTTAAATTTAAAAAAAAACGCTAAAGCTAACATTCAAATAGAATTCTTTTCACTTTTTTTAACTCTCTCCGTAATTATTTTTTCCACGTTAAGACGAAATTATTCATTTCGTTCATTCCTTTTTCACTACCCTGTTATGATTAAGCATCAATAGCTTTGTCATTTGTTATCGGGGAAATGTTTTATTTGGTATATAATTAAAGGGGAATGCATGCTCTTTTTATATACACAAAATAAAGTTTTATAAAATTAAACTTTAATGAGGTCAAATCAACGATGGTATCATCAATTGGGAGAGAAAGAGTTAACTTTGACAAGTTGGTCGAGAGAAAAACTGTTAGAACGCTTAGATATCTCACACAAAGTTTTTTTTGCATTGCCAACAGACTATGACAACATTTTCGAATAAGGTTAGAGCTGAAATACTATTTTAAAATTGAAAATTAAATATATGACATGTTATTCAAATTTGCCTTCTCACGCTTCTTTGTTAGTATTTTTCTTAGAGGGGGCATTGGCGGATTGTTTTAAAGATAAAATACGAAAAAGGAGCGGTACGCCAAAAAAGGTTTATGACCACTGATCCAGACTAACATTAATAAATGTGCACAATTAGTAAATATTTGTATTAATCGTTTAGAACAACTTTCATTCATATAGTTATCTGGGTGCCTTATGGTCACTTGAGGTGTGGGGGGGGGGGTCTGTTCAAGTCTGAATTTGAACACTTTATCTGAGCCTTCACAAAGGAAGGCTGACATGCTAGCCACTGAGCTATTCAAGTACTTTGAAGATATTTGTTAAGGTTTAGTCTGTAAAAGAACATCAATAGTTTAACATTTTTAGCGAATGACTTACTGGTACTGGTAATTCTCTTTGTAAGGATTATCTCCAGTTAGCTTAGTATATTTAAAAAATAAAACAAAATTAACGGTGTTACAACTAATTGATATGATAATTGTGCAAAGTCTCAACTTGATTTGATAATGGGAAGTGGGATAAATAACTTATACCGGTACAAGATTCCCCCAGAGAGACAGTTGATATAAGCTTTATAGAAAGTCAAATTTCATAGTCATAAATAAACAATACTTGTGAGAGAAAAAAAAGAACTTTTTAAATTCTTAAAAATAGCAAATATAGCTGATGTATTAGAAAATTACATTTGGTAACTTTTCAATTATCAAATTGTGTACGCACCTTTTGTGGACCAAAACCTGGACAGAGAGATAAGTCTTCTTCTGAGGAATCCATTACATTTGCTAAAGTCTGAAATAGAAATGAGGAGATAGGCCTATATGCACTGTTTAATCTTACCCAGTGTTTTTATGTAAATTTTGTCAATCTAGTTTTTATTTAATATCCTGTAAATGTTGCATTGTGCTAGCTAAAAAGGCACACCTCTACAAATTGGCTACATAAACAAGTGAATTAGACTTCATAAACCAAAAGATCTCTAACGAAAATTTACTAAAGGCGCCTAGTGGGATATAAACCAACAAGTTATAAATTATCCTGTTCACCTTTTACCAGGTGTAAGGTTATTATTATTATGATCATACTAAAGATTACAATGCCCATGATTGTATAGAGATGCTTTTGTTTGCCATGATCACAAGGGTGCCCAATTTTTGGTGAGTACGTATGAAAGGATTTCTTTTACTTCATCTATCCCAATATCTTTTCATTCCTATGGGACACATCCAATTAGTGTTAGGTTCTGTGCTGGCGGAGTTTATCTTGTAAGTGTAGATCTTTGCCGATGTGCCTAAACTCAAACTCTTTACATAGATAATGCTTACATTTTGTTTAGGTTTGCCTTATATACCATACCAAGTATAATTAGAATTATTTTTGTTAGTTATTACTTGAGTAAAGGATTGAGTTAGCCTTGGATTAAAATTAGATACAACTTACTCCAAAATGTGAAATAAGAGTGAGACAATCAGTTTTATTCACAGATTTAACTCTGGTCAGGCAATCTGTGAACTGAAATGTTCAGGGGAAAATAATGAAACATGATATGTAGCCAAAAATATGGAATTTTACTAAATTTTCATTCAAAAACAAGGATTATGAATAAAAGATTAAAGAAGAGTGTAGTATTTTACAGTACCCAGTACATGACGTTTTGGCATTAGGCATTCTGTCAATGTTAAAAAAAAACATTTTAACCTAAACAATTTTTTTCTATTTAAAAAAAAAGCTTGAATATTTTTAAAAAAATTCACAATACAAAAATAAGACAAAGGTTAAAATATTTAAAGAATAAAAAAGTAAACTAAAGCATGTCAGATTTGACCTGAAAACAATGAATGGACAAGCCCCTTCCATATCCCATAAATTTCATATTTAGGTGGAGAACAATAGTTCTCCTACCCTACACTTACAAGGCAGCATGCTGATATCACATTACAGTTTAGGTCCAAACTGATATGATCTTTTATATGAACAGTTTATTAGAGGTGACCAGCAGCCTTCAAAATGGAAAAAAAATTCTAATAAATGGAAAAAAAAAAATTGTTCACATTTTTCCCACCACTGATTCATTTTCGTTTCGTTTTTAAATTAGCATAACTTTTTAAAAAGTGAAAGTTTGCAAAACAATAATCAATAGTCTTGGTACACTAAATAAATGTAAGAAAAAACTTTCAGCCTGATTAAAGAAAATAAACACACACACACAAAATAATAAACTGCATTCTTTATGTACAAAATTAAAGCCCACCAAACATAACAATTTGACATGAAGTGATGTAATAATTGCATAACAAACTATAAATAATAAAAAATCTTTAAAAAAAAATTACACATAAAAAAACATACTGGAGCATACACATACAAAACAAAAAATTTTGAAAGAGACAAAACTACCATCACCAAAACGTCCTGCAGAGTATTTTCTGTAGCTACACTGAGCCAGCTGTGGCCAAAATATTAAAATCTCTAGTAAACATTGGTATGTGACAGGTCATAATGCTGAGCACATAACAGCTTATAATGCTTTTGACCATAGAAGTTTTAAAGTTATCTTTTTAGCACTAGGAAAGAGTAGCAGTAGCTTTAATTTATTATTAATACAAGGTTCTGATAGTAACATTTACTCTCAATGTATATGAACAATTATATGAGTACTAACTTTAGCGATAAAGTTCTCTTCTGTTTTTTCCATAATGGCCTCTGGTGGCTTATTTTCAAATATCTTGTAAGTTTCTAGGTAACGACCTGCTTCCTCTGGACTAGGTTGTTAATAAAATATATATATAAAAAAAGTTAAAAAGACAATGCATTTTTTCCCTCTCAAAAATACATTCTTACTTACCTTGCTATATTATTAATTAGGTATTATCTTTCACTAATAATGTTTTCAATGCCAAATACCTAAAAGCCAAAACAAGAGTGCAATCGGCTAACAGACAAATCTTGGCCAGGTCCTTCAATAAATGATGTGCTTCTTTCTTAAACAAAAAAATGAGAGTATGTACAAGTCTAATGTGAAAAAGACTATTGAGAGTACAAGTCTAATGTAAAAAAGACTACTGAGAGTACAAGTCTAATGTAAAAAAGACTATTGAGAGTACTAGTCTATGCTGAAAAGACTAAACAAAAAGTGAGTCAAGCATCAAAAAGACAAACAACAAATGTTGAAAGATTACTCACCACATCTACTTGTACTAACATAACTCTCAGTTCATAACTTTTACCCAGTTGCTTCAACCGCTCATGAATGTAGTTTGGGTGGAGCTGATGATAGCGAAGACTGTAAAAATTTTCTTAATTTAAAAACTAAGCTTAAAGAGTGAAATCTATCTTAATGTTTCACAGGCACTAAGTACTTTGTACATTACAATTTGCTATATAAGTGTATTAGAATTTCGACTTTCTATCTGATTTTGGCAAACAAAAATAAAATGAATAGATTATATTTCAAAACTAAATCAAAGAAAAGAATTTTGAGTTTCTGCTGATAGGGATCATTACAAATTGTTTACAGACAAATGGTTCAACAATTATTGGTTCCTGACTATATTATCACCAAAAGTGTTGCTGAGTGGTTAAGCGCTTAGTTTCTAAAACTGGGGACCTGGGTTCAAATTTTGGTGAAGGATGGGACTTTTGAGATTTTTAGGGCACCCCTTAGTCCACCCGGAGGCGCAGTGACTGAGCAGTAAAGCTCTTGGCTTCTGAATCGGAGGTCCCGGTTTCAAATCCTGGTGAAGACTGGGATTTTTAATTTCGGGATCCTTGGGCGCCTCTGAGTCCATCCAGCTCTAATGGGTACATGACATTAGTTGGGGAAGTAAAGGAAGTTGGTCGTTGTGCTGGCCACATGACACCCTCATTAACCATAGGCCACAGAATCAGATGACCTTTACATCATCTGTCCTATAGACCACAATGTATGAAAGTGGCACTTTTTTTTTTAGTTCACCCAACTCTAATGGGTACATGACTTTAGTTGGGAGAGTAAAGGCGGTTGGTTCTTGAGCTGGCCACATGACACCCTGCTCGTTAACCCTTGGTCGAAGAAACAGACAACCTTAACATCATCTGCCCTATACTGCCCAGACTGCATGGTCTGAAAGGGAACTTTACTTTATATATTCACCAAAACATCATCATCACTCCTTTGAGTTCCTCGTGGAACATAGGGCCTCGACAAAAACACGCCACTCTCCACGGTCTATTGCTAGTTTTTTTATGGTGTCCCAGCTCTTCCCGGTCTTCTCTGCTTCTTCAAGTACACTGCATCGCCATGTTCTTTTTGGTCTTCCTCTGCATCTTGTTCCCTGGGGGTTCCACTCTAAGGCCTGTCTAGCTCTGTTGCTGGTATCTTTTCTAAGGGTGTGACCAAAACATGGCTCACAAAAAAATGGCTTCTACAATAAATGGTTCATACACATTTGGCTCATTGATAGTAAACAAAGCTGTCTCTGGATGCAAGTAATGCAAACCCAACATGTTATGATGAATCATTATACAGCTGGTAGAATACACAATTTTACTTTTATTATTTTAATCTCATCCTTTTTTTTTTACAAAATTGTTTGGTAAACTGGTTAATAAGAACTTAAGATCAACTCACCTCAAAAACAAGGCACAATTGGACTGGCCCATGACATAGTCTGGTATAATGTTCCCATACTCCCAGGGTATGTTGCGTATAGATTTTAAAATAGGGTTTCCTCTCTGTGTAAAGCAAACAGAATTCAGGGAATTGATTTGAATCTTTGCCAAAAGTAGAACAATTACAATAATTTTGAAATGAATTTAATATAATAAAGCAAAGCAAGCAGTATTATCTTTAAAGCTAGATTTGAACAAAAAATCAAATTATTTCTGAAAACTAACATTAAATATAAAGTTCATGTTTAATTTGATTAAACTAAACCAACAGTACCTGCCTAGTATTTACTATAATGGAGTTTGAAAATGACTTGGTGGCATTGGTTGACCTGTGAATGACAATAGTTGGATAAATAATAAGTATTTTTTTAAAGTTTCAATGCTTGAATAAGAAGCTGACAAAATTTCTAGGCGTCTTTTTTGTTTAAGAAATGAAGAAAAAATTTTAACCAAAATTTATTTTTTTTTTTTAAAGAAAAGTCTGATTTACCCAGGAATACTCTCTTGATCTTTTTTCTCTGAATTTTCCTTCTGGACAAAACTAGACAATTGTTCTTGGTTGGCTCCCTGTATTTCCTTATGGATTTGTGCACCTACTGTAGCTGATGGTGTTGATTTTTGAGATACTGTTGAGTTAGCACTTTGCACTGAGGATGTTTTGACTTTTTTAAACAAAGGTTCTGGAGGCTAGAAAGAAGAAATGCATCTAATATTTTAAGTGTGTATTAAATTGTGCTAAAAAAAAGTATGAAGCTTGTTGAAAAGTCTCTAGGAATTGAGTTTTTCCAATGCTGAAAACCTTGAGGATCAAAGAAAAATGAAGTCGTTGGCTTGTTTTATTATTATAATCCCTCTATTCAGCTTGCAAATTCATGGGTGGATAGGGATTTTTCCTAGAAATTTGACAGTCTATGTATGTCATTGTGAAAATAATTTTTTTTTAACTAAATTAAATCTGGAGTTATTCTATCTATTGAACACTTATGTCAGCAGCATTCCTATTTTATTTTCTCTCTTACAAAGGTTGGTTAGCTGTTTAAACGATGAATTTCTTTTTTTTTAATGTTACTTGTTTCTGTTTCTTTTTCATTCTCGCTGACAGAGTAGGGGAGAGGTAATAGGGTGTGAGGGGAAAATTCAAAAAGAATTGTGAGGAGTCGGAGGGCCAAGGTCAATGGGCAGGGGATGGCAATATGCGCACATGGGGAAGTTTGGGCATAGGTAACTTATGGTAAAAGAGTGTTACGCAGCCTGTATGCATGTTTCTATTAGCTGAATTGGGTAAGGCAATGGTGGATAACTGGTTTCAATTGGTTGGCTGAATAGATTTTGATGTAACCATTTGAGGTTATACCAGCTGGAGTGGAAGTCAAGGAGATGAGTGACACTAAGACATGTAGTTTAAAAGTGAGTTGTTTTTTGTTGAAATTGTTCAACATATTTATTTACTTGTGTTTCTACCTACATCTACATTCAAGTTGAAAGCTGTGTATATATTGTCAGTAATATTCATTTTTGTTTTTGTCAATTATATTCATTTTTGTCTTTGTCAATAATATTCATTTTTGTTTTTGTCAGTAATATTTATTTTTGTTTAAAAAGATGATTCATCCAAATTCTGCCTAAAGAAGTTAATACACCTAAAATGGTTTAGTGACGCTCAACCCAATAGCTGTGTATGTTATTAAAGGGCAGAAGGATGTGGAAAAAAAAAAAAAAACTTGCTAGATTGGGACAAAGAAAGAAAATGGGGAGGAATGGAAGTTATAGGGATAAAGTAGGCAAAGGAGGTTAGGGGAACATTGTGACATGAATGTTGTGTATAGATGTTGTAAGATAGAGCAATGGCATGTACTTTTTAGTTGGGTGGGGGAACATTGTGACATGAATGTTGTGTATAGATGTTGTAAGATAGAGCAATGGCATGTACTTTTTAGTTGGGTGGGGGAACATTGTGACATGAATGTTGTGTATAGATGTTGTAAGATAGAGCAATGGCATGTACTTTTTAGTTGGGTGGGGGAACATTGTGACATGAATGTTGTGTATAGATGTTGTAAGATAGAGCAATGGCATGTACTTTTTAGTTGGGTGGGGGAACATTGTGACATGAATGTTGTGTATAGATGTTGTAAGATAGAGCAATGGCATGTACTTTTTAGTTGGGTGGGGGAACATTGTGACATGAATGTTGTGCATAGATGTTGTAAGATAGAGCAATGGCATGTACTTTTTAGTTGGGTGGGGGAACATTGTGACATGAATGTTGTGCATAGATGTTGTAAGATAGAGCAATGGCATGTACTTTTTAGTTGGGTGGGGGAACATTGTGACATGAATGTTGTGCATAGATGTTGTAAGATAGAGCAATGGCATGCACTTTTTAGTTGGGTGGGGGAAAACCACACTTTACTGTGACTGAGAAGTATTCTCAAATGTCTATGAAGATTTCCTCAAGTAAGGAACATGGCGTGGTCTTCTGAAGCTATTGCAAACAAGCTAGACACTTGCCAAAAATAAGAAAATATTGAACATTAGCTCCTAATCTCACTAATTTTGGCCATTTTCCTATTTAGACAACTTCCCATTTCAGAGGATTGGGCTTTATCCAAAACATATATATAACTTAAACATTTATAACAGTAGATAGGTTTGACAAATGTTTTTAATTGCTTTTTGAATATTACATAAACTAAAGCCAACTTTTAAATAAACAGAAATAAAGAAAAGGAAACATTTAGAAATGTGTCCTGAGCAGGTAGGAGTTAATTTGTATCATATTTTGAATCTTAAAATTCAAAATCTAGCCAGTAGGTCTGGTAATTTAATGTCCAAAAAAAAAAAAAGTGTTACAATGATACATTTTTAGGTGTCTTTCAACTTTTCATTCTATTAATTAACTTTTAAAAAATTCAAGGCAACACATTCATGAAGTTCAATAACTATTTATATAAGATTATATTAAATGTAACAGGCTTCAATGTCTTTTATTATATGTTTGCAAAAATAATAGATTACATTAAAATTTTTTAATGATTCTTAATTTGTTAAAAATGTTTCAAATAATATGCAAATATAATTAAACTCTTTATAAAATGCAAATCTACATAACAGAATTAATTATTCCACTTTAATGACAAGAAATATCAACTAGAAAAATAAAAAACAGAAATAAAATACAAGTCAGTGATTTTAAAATGTAAAAATAACTGTCTAAAAATCATTACTCGGTATTAATAGCCGGATATCATAGGAAAAGAATTTTATTCTAAAAGATATAAGAAATACTTGCAAGTATAAAACCTTGTAGAACAATTGGTAAATTGCCGGTATATGAAATTTAACAAGACACACTAGTGGGAGCAAGTATTTTCCACCAAGTGCAGCTACAGTTGGTGAATAATGAAAAAAACAACAACTTATAATACATTAGAGTTAACTGTGAATAACAATTACAAGTAATCTTCAATAATCAAAAGCAAGTGGAAAAGAGTTAACAAGCCTCTTGGTGCATAATAGATCAAGCAAGAATATTATTTATGTTGGTGGTCGATGTCGAAGTATATAGAACTGTCTGTTTACTAAATGACTGCATCCTATCCAGCACAAAATAAGCTATTTTACACTTCTGCCGGTACTTATGAGGAAGAAGAAGGAAGACAAATGCTTTACATATTTTATTTCTGTTCTGTTGTCACATTGTGACATTAATTTTGAAAAATTAAAAAACAAAAACCAAGATAAAATTAACTTTAAAGCTTATTTTTAAAATGAAAAAGATTTCTAATGATTAAAATAGATGACATAATTATACAGTTTAGTATAGTAAAAAAAAATATGTTACAGCTACTAAATTCCCCAATGGTTACACTAAATAGCATTATTGTTAAGAAAGAGGATCATATCAATATTTTTGGCCTTTATCCTGTTCCTTCGTTCCTTGACAATTTGTCCTGTTTTACTAAAAAGTCTTTCTGCTGGCACACATGTACCAGGGGCACACAGATATTTCCTGGCTAACACTGTAAGATTAGGGAAAGTCTGGCTGTGCCGCCTCCACCATTCGAGTGGATCTTTGAGCCTGTCTAAGTAAGGCTCATCTAGGTAGCGCTGCATTTCTACCTCGGCACTAACAAATGAAGAAGTATTCACAGCAGCCCGAGCTATGGCATTGTCATACAAGTCCCACAAGCTTGATGAGGCCTTTGCAGCAGTAGCTTCTTTCTCAGAGCTTGATGATGATGTCTGTGTGGACTGTTGCTTTTGTGCAATATCACTTAGCTCTTCGATGAGAGGCCTGATGACAAAGACTTCAGTGTTGTCATCAGGAAGGCCGTGCTTTTTATATCTTGGATCAAGCAAGGTTGAAGCTGAGACAGTAAAGTTTGTACTAAGAAGATTGAAACACTTCCTCATTTGGCTCAATAGATGTGGTATAATGCTTGTAACTGAGCTTTTAGTGTCAGATAGCTTTTCAATAAGTACTCTTGACAGTGGCAAAATTTTAGACAATGTTGTGTATTTTTCGGAAGAAATTTCTCTGGTTGCTTCTTCCAAAGGCTGCAGGTCAAATAGAGTTAATCTTAGCAAATGCAAATCATAGTCAGTGAGACACAAATGGGCTACATTGAGTCTGCTGAGCACGGTAGATATTATTTCATGCATTTCATCTACTCTGCGAAACATGCAATACGTTGAATTCCACTGGGTGTCTACTTCCTGAATTAGTTTTTTTTCTGGGGAACTTGTTAGCAGTTGAATGTCTCTCAGTTTATCCATGGCCTTGTTGGATGAGTAAAAATAGTTAACTATAGCTTTTAGCTTGTTATGAAGAGCAACTATTTTTTCTGAAGCAATAAAAGCTGATTTAGCAATCAAGTTCAGTGTGTGGGCATAACAAGGTAGGTGTCTCCAGTGCAAAATGTCTGTTACTGCTCTCATCATGCTAGCTGTGTTGTCTGTTAATACAACCAACAACTTGTCTGTAATGGCCCAATCCTCAGTGACCTGAATCAGTTTACTGGCAATATTTTCAGCTGTATGATCTCCATTTAGAGTAGTTGTGGTTAAAACTGCACTAGTCAGTTTGAAACTCGGAGTGATAAAATGAGCCGTAACTGTAAGGTATGCTACAGATTGATTTGAAGACCATACGTCTGTGGTTAAGGCCACTGAGGATGCGGTTGAAAGAATGCTCATCAGTTCTGTTCTTGCTTTAGAATAAAGGTCTGGAATCAAAATGCGAGAAATAGTATGGCGGCTCGGAGGTTGGTATTTAGAATCAAGTTCATAGATAAGTTTTAGAAATCCTTTGTCGTCTACAAGGGAAAGTGGTTGTAGGTCAGACACAATCATAGACACTAAGATTTCATCTATTCTCTTTTTGCGTTGAGAGTCAGCATTGTACTGTGATAAATGATTCACTGGAGTCTTAAATGGCATAGGCTGAGGCACTGCAGAGTCTTTTAGTTTCACAGCATTAGAAGCTACAAACTCTGAAGGATGCTTGATTCTCAAATGCTTTAGCATGTTAGTTGTGTTATTGTTATGGGCAATTTTAAAGAAGCACATGTTACACATAGCTTTACTTTCATCTTCTGAATCCTTGACGAAGAAATTCCAGGCAGCACTTAATTTTCTTTTACTTGACATATTCACTTTTAGTAGCCTTGGCTGGAGCACAGGTTTATGATGAGTATCTTTAGGTTTCATTACTTTGGCTACTTTGTTCTTGATGGCCGATAGATCAGTCAGTTTGCTTCCTGATACCTGAGAATGAAAGAATTCTGCAGGATGTTTGATTCTCAAGTGTTTAAGCATATTGGTTGTGTTGTTGTTATGGGCTATTTTAATAAAGCACACGCTACAGACAGCTTTACTTTCATCCTGAGAATCCTTGGTAAAGTAGTCCCAGGCAGCACTTAATTTTCTTTTAGACATAGTGTCAGTTACCCGATTCTTGGTTTTTATTAGACGTTAATTTTATTCCTTTAGTCAATTCAATGTTTCAACATCCTGAAGTATGGATTAGACCTTAGAAAACACTGTTGTAAACAATTGTCTCATTGCCAAAGAATAGTATGATATTATATAGCATCTACTTCATCTAGGTTCTAGTCATTTTTGGTTTACAATGCATGACATGATGACATATATCTATATTATATACTTATATATATTATAAGCTTTCTAGACTCTAGCTAGATCTAGAATTATGTTTCAGTTTTAGACCAAAACGTACATAATCTAGAAATCTAAATCAAGAGTACACTTTTAAATAATCTTAAAATTCTTGAGATTTTTTAAAGTTTAAAAAAAAAGTTAACGTTTCGATTGCTTAAGTTGAAATACAATTTTTTAAAAGATAAAAATGAGTAAATATGGAGGAATCGGAAACGATTTCGATTCTCCGAAGAATCGATTTCCACTTTCGTGAAGCGGGAATCGTGCAGGTCGTGCGAAATTACTCGACTTGCTCACTTTTACTTGAATACTACATTACACTTACGGTTATGTCTATTATTAATATGGAGGATAGTAAAGAACAAAAACAAGTAAATATAGATCTACAGCTCCCACGGTATAGATTTAGATTAATCGATACATGTAATTTTAAAATAAAAACTTACATTTTGGTCACAAGCACATTCCATTTCTTCGACAGTAGGCACCACAAACTTTTTAATACCGGCCATATTTTTTTTATAAACAAAGAGCAGGTAACCAATGTTGTCACCACTAGCCTATGAATTAAAGCAATAAGGTAAAGGGAACATCGATGCTGCCTTTTACATAATTTTTTCCATTTCGGGCCCATACGTTTTCCTTGCCTCACATTGCACCATCTTGGAAACGCGGCTCAAGAGATGACATAGATCTAGATCTGATTAGGTGAAACTATTTTTAATTTACATAAATGATTTACCGAATTGCATTACTTCAGGAACAAAAGTCAGATTATTTGCAGACGATTGCATAATATATAGAACAATAAAAACAACACAAGACAGAAATTTTACTAAGAGAATCAGATGAATTACAGAAATGGGAATCAAATTGGAGCATGTCTTTCCACCCAGAAAAAATGTCAGTTGTTAAGAATAACAAAAAAACTAAAACAAATTAATTCCACTTATCTTATTCATGGTAAACCAGTAACACAGACTAAAAACGCAAAATACCTAGGTGTTATAATAAATGAAAAACTGTCATGGAATCCACATATTGATGAAACTATAAAAAAAATCAAACAAAGCATTAGGGTTTATTAAAAGAAATTTCTATAAATCAAATAAGAACATAAAACTAAAATGTTATTTAACCTTGGTTAGGCCAATAATAGAATATGCATCCACTGTTTGGGATCCCTCAACTCAAGAAAACATTAAGAAACTGGAACAAACACAAAATAGAGCAGTGAGATTCATAACAAACGAATATTCACATTTGACTAGAGTAACACCATTAGTAAAATCACTAAATTTAGGAAGCCTTCAGGACAGAAGAATCAAAAGTAAAGTAGCAATTATACATAAAACACTGAACCATAATCTTGAAATACAAAAACAAAATCTAATAAAATACTCTGAAAGACACAAAAATAAAGGCACATTCCTCATCCCATATGCTAGGACAAATTTGTACAAATACTCCTTCTTCCCTAGTGCTATTAGAGCAAGGAATGGGTTGCCTGAGCTAGCCAGAAAAACCAGTGACTTGGCAGAATTTAAGTCATTGGTTAATATGCATGACTAAATGCATGACGCGTAGGACGTAATCATCTTCTTTTTTGAAGTAACGTCTGTATTATATAAGATAAGAAGATAAGTTTAAATCCACACATACACTTTGCTGGTCAATTCTTTAGCCTTTGAAGTTTGATAACAGAGACAGTTGCTTCCTCTCCAAACCAGATTTTCGACAGTGTGGCCGCCCATGACCTCACTCCCAAGTGTGTGTGTGTGGGGGGGGGGGGGCTACAAATCTAAAATCTTTGTAAATAGGTAGGCCTATACGGTACTAAATATGAACAAGTAGAAATTGGTCCAAAAACAATATTTCACCCTTTATGTTTCAATAATAAAGTCAACTAAACATTCATATTTTGTCTTTCGCCTGTAAGAGTATGGGGACTGTATTCACTAGATTTGGATAAGTGTCAACTTCGCTATCCAGTCATACACACAAGCAGCGCACTTTGACCAAGTAGGCTACCAGCCTATGCCTTTTATCCGTGAAGAGAGTGAATGGCTTATCAAGGCCAGGTGGGATCTACTTTAATATGTCAATAGGCTACCATAGCATTTATAAACATTAATTTAATAATAATAATAATAATCTTTATTGTCCGTATGGAAATTTGTCTTACAATTTGTGCATTACACCAAACAAAAAACATTATAACTATAAGAAACCAAAGTGTACATTCACACCAGACTCACTCATAATTTACATGTGACAAAGTTTATACCAGATTGTTCTTATTTAATGATTTGAGTGCCAGGGGAACAAAAGAAGAGTGTTTGTGTTTGTTTGTCTTTGCTATCGGTGTCTTGTATCTCTTTTGTGATGGTAAAATCACAAAATCCTGGCACAAAGAGTGATTCTTTATTTCGAGGATCTTGTTAGCTTTTTTATAGATGTTTGTCTCAAACAACTGCCCAAATGGGGTTTGTTTTTTGCCAATGAATTTACCAGCAGCATTTAGTATTCTATAAAGTTTATTTTTAATGCTCAAATTGCCATACCAGGCAGTGATATTGAAATTTAAAATATTGCAGATATGAGCATGATAAAACATAGCCAAGGCCTTTTCGCTAACATTAAACGAGGACAGTTTTCTTATTAATCGTAATCTTTGTTGCCCATTTTTGCTGATATAATCAGTATTTGCAGTAAAATTTAGTTTATTGTCTAGGATAGTACCAAGGTATTTAAAGGTTTGCATAATTTCAATAGTCTCTCCAGCTACAGAAACAATATCATTGTCCTTCTTTTCCCTACGAAAATCGATTATCATTTCTTTGTTTTTTTTAACATTTAATAATAAAAATGTATCTTTACAGTATTTTTCAATGTGTTCTATTTCTTTGAAGTACTCATTTACGTCTGAGCTCTCCGAGAGCAGGGCAAGAAGAGCCGCATCATCGGCGTATTTTGTGAAAGAGCAAAAAGGACTATCGGATTGAAAATCATTGGTGTACAAAATGAACCACAATGGCGATGTCACAGCCCCAAGGGGCGCTCCTGTGTTAATCATGCGTTTATTTGATATAACATTGTTTACCCTAACCCTTTGAGATCTCTGGGTCAAAAATTCATTAGCCCATAGTATTATGTATGGACTAATCTTCAACGCTTTCATCTTGTCAATGAGTCAATGAAATTTATTATTTTTAAATTCTTTAGACCATGCAGGCTATGCTTTATTATAGGATTGCAATTATTTGCACTAAAATCACGTGAAACATTGCATGCAACATCAGTCGTGACGTAGAGTTTTCATTTGCACATAATCATAGTAATCATACTCGTAAGCTATGGCCTGCTGACTTGAGTTTGGCGCATTAGCCTAGAATTTAAGAAGTTTTTTTTCCTAGCAGAAGAGATCCTCGCCAGTTGTCTTTCAATGTGATAAATGTGAAAGTTTCATTAAAAAAGAGCGAAGAGGGCACTAGGGCAGTCATCTTGGTCAATCTATTTATGTAGCGTAATTAGTATTTGCAGTCATGTCCACCAGTCTACGATGGCAGACGATATAGCTTATAAGCAAGTTCTTCACACGCTCTCGTTTTGGGTCAAACCGGTGATTTTTTGGACCAACGGAGCAGCAGTAAGAAAACAAAATACGAGCAGCAACATGAACTAACTGCATTATCCGGGTCTTTCGGTACTTCGGAGACTGCTGCAACTGTGGAGCAGCCAGAAAGCCTGCAGACTGCTTGCCCAGAATCAGGTATTGGCCTTGACATTAAAACAGACGGAATTGATGATTCTGTGAAAAGCAGGTTGCTGACAGAACCGTGCATACCTCACAAGTAGAACAAGTTTCATGCCGATTCAGCAAATCAAAAGCGAGCATTCCAGTACGATTGGTTGTCTCACTATTCACTATGGCTTGCATACTCTTCTCTCTTGAAAGGCCCACTCTGCTGAACTTGTGTGCTGTTTCCTCAGTCAGTTTACCTTGGGTTTGCAAAGCTACTTTATCCTTACAGTGTAAACAAAATATCATATAATCAATGAATGGCAAAAAAAAAAATTAAATCGCCATGGCATAAAGGTTCTATCGGAAATGCTGACAATTTTTGACGTACATATCAGAAGCCAGAACTGGCTGTAATTCCACAGCTGAATGCAGCCGTTACAAAGAAAATAGCAGAGAACCGGCACAACTTAAAATCAATTTTGTCTACCATTATTTTTTGAACAACTCATGACATTCTTCTCCGCTGAAAAGACTTGTGGTGGAAACTTTGGCAAATCGTTACGTTTTCGAATTGAAGCTGGTGACACAGTACTTAATGAGTACAGTGAAACAGCAGCAGGAAATGTTCGCTATACATCACATTGAGTCCAAAATGCTTCCTAATGGCATGCGTCTCTGACAACCAGCCCAGCACCTGACCTTCACGTGTGGCTCAGATATGGCGTCCGGCAGAACTATTTTTAATAACAGGTGAAAGGGTTAATATTCAGTCAATGTCGGCTTCATAGGACAAACAAATAATAATTTATACAATTCCTACAAAAAAAAGTTTTACAACAAGGAGAAATGTACGTAGAAAATGAGTTTAACTAGTGCTCTGAGTCGCAGGATGTTTAATCTTGTTCTTTTAAAAACATTGAGTCGAAACTGCGAATACAAAATTTAACCACTGCGGTTTCGATCAATAAAATATTAGTTGCCCTAGATCCATGGCAAGAGATAATTATAAACGTATGTATAGGTTCCGATGT
Organism: Biomphalaria sudanica; assembly: GCA_036873155.1. Lineage (NCBI taxonomy): Eukaryota > Metazoa > Mollusca > Gastropoda > Planorbidae > Biomphalaria > Biomphalaria sudanica. The sequence continues at coordinate 36,768 of JAZGLO010003312.1, read as the reverse complement.
CTTTTAAAACAGATTATTATTGTAGAAATGAACTCATTTTCGTTCTGTATAACTGAAGGGGTCGAGTTTCGAAATTCATTATTACCGGTATCATTATTATACTGTAACTGTAAATGATGACAAAAACATGACAATAAAACATCTGCATACATTATAAAAAGGAATACAGGAATAAATATTTAAGTTGTTTTTTTTAGTTTATTGTTTGATTTTTTTTTTTATAACATTCAGGCAATCAAATTATGCCCCTTTTTTAAAATTCATATTATTGGCAACAAGTCACTAGAAAAATGAACATCTACCATTGAACTATTCGTTGCTTATTTAGTTCTGAAAAGAAAACAAAATGTATAAGTATTATCATTGTATGGATGTTACGTAATCCAGGTGGCCAACTGGCGGCACATTTAGCTCATGGCTTTTCTTGGATCGTTTTTGTTGTTTTCATAGAACATGAGCTCAAGGAGAAAGATGGCGGCAAAGAGCAGAGCTTTATCTCGTACGTGCATTTCTCTAGGAAATTGGACTCCAAGTAAGTCAGCATCAGTGAAGACTTCCTGAAACAAGCGGAAATATTTCTCGCCTGTAAACATTGTAAAGCGTACCAGAACTTCAAATTAGCATGTTTTCTCGTCTGTAAACATTGTAAAGCGTACCAGAACTTCAAAATAGCATGTTTATACAAATTAAAAGTTATATTGGTGTCACCAGGTGAGGTTCGCAACCATTTTAGTCCCCTATGTGGCGTGACTGGGGTCAGGACACTAGCGGTTCCACAACTTTGGAGTGGGGGGGGGGGGGCGATTCTTTTTCCAAACCCTAACCTTATCGCCCAGTAAACCATCCTAACCCTAAGCATTAACGCGCTAACAGCACACACACACACACACATCTTTCTGAAAGCTGAACACCCTGTCATGTATAATAGACTCACCCGTATTCCCCCCCCCCCTTTTCGCCATTTGTCAACAACATGAGTTTAGGGGTAGTCTCATCATAAATCTTAGTCTTAATAACGAAATAAAAGCCTTCAGGGTAGAGATGACCCTCTTTGCGCCATGCCAAGGAAGCAGCTTCGTCGGGAATATTCAGTGGAGTGCTTTTTATTCACATTAGAAAATCTCATGCCATGCGTAATCTAAACCAATATAAACATTAGTTGTTTTTTTTTTAGGTTCAGTGGGGTTGCGTCATAGTTGTATTTTCCCAGAAATAAGAGGCGTTGTGTTTTTATCTTATTTTTAACTCTTACACAATTTGTATGTGCTCTGTAGTCTACGGCTTCCATCCCTCCTAGGCAGATATAACCTTATGGTGGAAGGAGTGTAGGCAGCGAAGTTTAGTTAACTGTTTTCTTGCCAGAATGTCATTATCACGTAGGTCTGTGTCACTCCATTTTATGAGACCCCAAAAAGTGTTAAAGAAACGGCCCAGCTAATTATTGCAGTGATGACGTTCTTACCAGACAATTTGCTGTTGAGTATTTTTGTTAGTCTATGCTTATATCTAGAAATAAATTATTTTAACTGATTATAACAAGAAAATTTATTTTTTTTAAACAAAGCTTATTTAAGGGAAAGAACCGCTAATTACTGCCATTTATCGCAAGATGACATGGTTTAGCTCCTTCTATTATATAAAATCAAATTAATTGATTAACTAATTGGTTAATTTTTAGATTTATTCGTGTATTATCATCGACTATGAATAATCCTGCAACATTTCCACTTCATCCGAGAATGGGAAGTAGGAGTAAGGGGAATAAATCCATATATATATATAATCCACATCTCTCATTAATTAGCATTTATTTACTTATTTTGATATAAAACACAACCATTATTGACCGACAATAAATTTAAAAATGTGCCTATATCTCTATTGTTTCATATTTTGTCAGATAGGTCTACTGTAAATAATCGTGTAAAGTTTCAACTTGATCCGATAATGGGAAATGACAGAAAAAAACATGTTCAAACTTTTTACCAGACAGACAGACAGAGTGAGTTGATATAAGCTTTGTAAAATAATTTATTATTACTATTATTGTGTTACTTACTTTGGCCAGACCAGAAAACGTTTTACTTATTTTCCCAATGGGTACATTCCCTTGGTACTCGTATATTTGAAAGACGTCCTCACAGCAGCAACAATCCCAGCGACATAAAGGCGCTAAGGAGAAGATAAGTCATACAGACAAGATTCTGTAGCATTCTTTTGTATAGGGCAGTTTCCTCTTGAAAAAGTGTTTGGGACATTTAGGTAGATCTACGCCACATTCTTAGCACCCAAAAAGTAATGCCCAAATTATATATTTCTAATTATATTTATTTTGTGCCCCATTTAATAACCAGGGTAAACTAGGCAACCGCCTAGGGCCTCCCACAAGTAAATATTTTTCGGCTAAAAATTGTGAAACCTGGATCAAATCTCAAACCTAGCAGAGATCAATGTCAACTAGGCTAGCACTAAGTCTCTACTATAACTCAAGGTTTATTTGTGAATGTTTAAGATTTTAAGATCTACTTGTTAGACGACCTATGTAAAAAGTAAAGTTCCCCTTCCAGGCAGATGATGTAAAGATCATCTGTTTCTTGCCCACGGTTAACAAGGGTGTCATATAGCCAGCACAAAGACCAACCGCCTTTCCCCCAACAAATGCCAGGTACCCATTAGAGCTGGGCGGACTCAGAAGCGTCATAAAGATCCTGAAAATAAAAATCCCAGTCTTCACCAGGATTCGAACCTGGGACTCTCGGTTCGGAAGCCAATCGCTTTACCACTTAACTATCGCTCCCCCTTCCTATGGAAGAAGAACCGTTTTGCTTCTTATTGGTAAATATGTCAAAGCGCCGTGCCTGCTGCATCAAAAACGCAAACGAAAAGAGGAGAATGTAAAGAAGGGCTTCATTAAATTTCCTAACTTGTCTGCATTGATTGAAACTTCAAGTTAGTTTGTTTTTTTTAATCAACTAGTACTTGTTACATAAAATTATCGCTTTTCAAATTCACTCAGAGTTTAGGCCTACACTATTATAGAGCTACAAAGTTAAATATACAAGGGATGGGAGATTGTACAGCAGGGAAATCACAACCCACAACCTCGATAAAGAAAGTCATCTTAAATAGTTGGGTCGGACAGTTGTACAGTACAATTACATCACGGTGTCATCCTTCCCCTCTCCCCCCCCCCCCCAACCAGCTCCCACTAAAACTATCATTGGGTTCCCGGTCATTTCATCTTTGGCCACTTCATCGCTGGTCATTTCATCCTTGGTCACTTCATCCCCGTCATTTCATCCGCTGGTCATTTCATCCTCGAATCCATCAAATAATAAATGTAAAAAGTCTGAAATTAACAGTATTTCATTGTTTTCTTGTCAGTTACAAGACAAAAAGTGTGACACATTAAATAAGAACAGAATGGAATGTCATTAAAATGTAAAAATTTAACATTTATAGATATAGAGCTAAAAATTGTTTTTGCATGTTTATTCAAATCAAATAGATAAGCTACTGATAGTAGGTACAAAAGACGATTGTTGTACATGATTTGTAATTTCTTGGCCAGTGTTGCGTATTTCTTGCAGTCAGCGTTTATTAGACTAAATCAAACGTTCTATCAGGGTTTGAAATGACACGCTCCTATTTCAGAAAGAACGATGGATAAATAAAGTGAAAGATGGCCTCCAGGAGATACGTTATCAGCGGCAAGGTCATAAGTACTCATCTCTCAATAGATTTCACTACTTCCACCACACCTTGGACTTTGATGAAAAGTAATTAGCCAAGAGCGGCATGATCATAATTATTCTAATCTTACTTCTGTCTCTCAAAAGACTTTCCCTACTCCTTGACATTTGGTCATTACATCGCGCAATATGCGCAGGATAATATTGGTATCCCTATATCAAACAGAAACAATAGAACTAAATACAAACCCCGCATTGCAATATAATTACTTACATACATCTATTATTTCATTTCTCAACAAGTATAAAGAGAGGAGGGGGAACACTATAAAGGCTATTAATAACATGTCAAAAATATCTATATAAATATTCTAAATAAACATATGTATATATTAGATGAAATTAGTACTTAAAGACAAAGCCTTAACAAAACAATTACACAAAAACTTAGAAAAAATATTTAATTGAAGATGAAATGACCGGGGATGAAGTGACCGGGGATGAAGTAACCAGGGAGGAAGTGACCGGGGATGAAGTGACCAAGGATGAAATGACAGGGGATGAAGTGACTGGGGATGAAATGACCAGGGAAGAAGTGACCGGGGATGAAGTGACCAAGGATGAAATGACTGGGGAGGAAGTGACCAGGGAGGAAGTGACCGGGGATGAAGTGACCAAGGATGAAATGACAGGGGATGAAGTGACCAGGGAAGAAGTGACCGGGGATGAAGTGACCAAGGATGAAATGACTGGGGATGAAGTGACCAGGGAGGAAGTGACCGGGGATGAAGTGACCAAGGATGAAATGAATGGGGATGAAGTGACCAAGGATGAAATGATCGGGGATGAAGTGACTGGGGATGGAGTGACGGTGACCTATTATTGGTTTATTCGTTAATCCATACTACACTGAGCTAATTATATTCAACTGTAGAATGGGTGTCTATTATATTTTAAAATGTTGTTAGTGGTGACATTTTATTACTGTCACGGGAAAAATAGTTACCTTATAATACTTCGGGGCATTGAGCTGAATACACAGAATGAAATTGCAAATATAACACGAGCACTGTAAGACCGGAAGTAAGGTCGTATGAGAGATCTGACTGGAAGTAAGGTCCTATGAGAGATCGAGAGTTTAGTCAGTTACAAATTCAAAATTTCGAGGGTGTAACCTGGTGCGGTCCGCACCTTGCGCATCTTTGTAGCGACGCCGCTGGGATTGGGACAAGATTCGGATTTAAAGAATGAAGGGCAGCTTTGAATTTTCTTAATTAAGCAGACGAGCATTAGAATTATGTCAGAACCGTCTTTTCATAATATGGCATAGCATGAGCGTAGCCAAGACTTTTTTGGGGGGGGGGGGTAAATGTTTCCCTTCCCCCCTTATTTATACTTTTATGTGTGTGTTAGTAGGTAATCAATCTTCATTACATTTATTTTTTCGGACGTTTTTTTTTGTACCCTAGAATATGTTATTTCTAGAGTTCGTAGGCACTCCTCCCTTGCCATCTAAAGCGGAGCCCCGGCGAAAAACATTATTTCCGGAATTTGAAAATGGTAAAAATGCTTTAGTTTTTCTTTAGAAGGGAGAAGGTAACCACAAAACCCTTTTTGGCTACGCTCATGAAATTTGGTGACTGTAGTTTGCTTAAGTTGGTTGCACTGGGTCATTAAGTAAAGTTTCCCTTTCAGACAAGTGATGGTTTGAACCCTCCCCTCCTGACCACGCCCATGTGTTATATTAATTATAGGAGTAAGCCTAATTCTCTTCAAAATATATAAAGTTTGATAACGCATCGAAAACTGGATGAATGCATACGTAGGATTACATAATGTATTGTATTTATACATGTATGTAGTATGGAAACTATAAACAATACAACACCGCCTAATGAGTTTGAAGCTTTTTGGTATTACTTATAGATTACAGACGTTTCTTTAAAAAATATAATAGTTACGTCATACGCATTTCATGTGTCAATCTAGTCATGCATGTTGATCTGTGACTTAAAATATGCTAAATCATTTGTTTCATGGCTGACTCAGGCAACCCATTCCATTAAAAGATAAGAGAAAGCAGAACGGATAAAGAGGTACTTACTTAATGTGAAAAGCTCTTGCTTCCTCCTAGTACATTCTCAAAAACGCGATTTGTATATGAATATACCATGACCCATTATTTAAAATTTAAATCTCCTTTCATTAAATATCGGATGTGACAGCGCTATATAAATTATTGTAATAATTTTCATGATTCATACTAAGCATAAGTTTGTCATAAATTATAATTGTATGAAATTTATTTAGATCTAGATTTATTTTTTAATTAAATAAAAAAAAATGTGTAAGCCTTAAGTGTAGTATTTTTAGATCTATATTTGTAAAAACTAACAAAAAGAAACCTCCTACTATTTCTTTTCAAATCGCAGAAAGTAGAAGTTTATACCCATCCCAAGTAATTAATAAGTTGGGCAGTTTGCAATTTCGCGGCTGTGTGTATGTGTTCAAGTTAATTTCTATTAAGTATTGTTATAGAGGTAATTGTAGCGCCTATTTATTTTCTTTTTGCTGCGTTATATCAATGTTTTCTAACGTAACCTCTCTCATCCATCTGTTTCGTGAACTGACTATGGAACAATCAGAAGTCGGGGGAGGGAAGGAGCAAAAAAAAAAATAGCGCCATCAAAGGTCCATGCCAAACACAGCCTCAAGACATCAAAGCAGTCCATGCCGCTCGTGCATAGCAGAAAGTACAGTCTAACGTTTTGCAAATGATGATACGTACAGTGTATAATGTATTTTTCTTGATATTCTTGTTGAATTTTAAACACAATTAATTGTAATAATAATTTAAAAAAAAAAAACAAGAAAACTTGTTCGGGCCTTTGTGTCTTGCTGCTGTCACTTTTTTTTTAAGTTGTCTGCATTGAAGTTTTTTTTTCTTTGGTCGCGACCAGACCGGCCCATTTGGTACCGGCCCACCGGGCATTTGCCCGTTTGCCCATATAGCCAGTCCGCCCCTGCATTACACTATCGATTTTGGTACGATTTTCAAGCCGAAACAAATTTTTCGGGCCTGGCAATATCCCCACAGTGTGACTGTGACTAACCTTTGATTGTATAGGCAGGTATGTCGTCTGACTTGTAAACAACAAAATTGTACCAGACGAACGTAAGTTCTTCTTTGATGTAGCCAATCTCCTTCTGGCAACAGAACACATGATTCTGGTGGCTGCAAGGAAGTCACATGACCATAACTTACATAAATAAGTCATCATAGCATTCTCTCTCTCTCAATCTCTCTCTCTCTCTGTTATTCTAAGTATTTATCTCTGTTGTCTACATCATTCCTCTATGTTGTCTACATCATTCCTCTATGTTGTCTACATCATTCCTCTATGTTGTCTACATCATTCCTCTATGTTGTCTACATCATTCCTCTATGTTGTCTACATCATTCCTCTATGTTGTCTACATCATTCCTCTATGTTGTCTACATCATTCCTCTATGTTGTCTACATCATTCCTCTATGTTGTTTACATCATTCCTCTATGTTGTCTACATCATTCCTCTATGTTGTCTACATCATTCCTCTATGTTGTCTACATCATTCCTCTATGTTGTCTACATCATTCCTCTATGTTGTCTACATCATTCCTCTATGTTGTCTACATCATTCCTCTATGTTGTCTACATCATTCCTCTATGTTGTCTACATCATTCCTCTATGTTGTCTACATCATTCCTCTATGTTGTCTACATCATTCCTCTATGTTGTTTACATCATTCCTCTATGTTGTCTACATCATTCCTCTATGTTGTCTACATCATTCCTCTATGTTGTCTACATCATTCCTCTATGTTGTCTACATCATTCCTCTATGTTGTCTACATCATTCCTCTATGTTGTCTACATCATTCCTCTATGTTGTCTACATCATTCCTCTATGTTGTCTACATCATTCCTCTATGTTGTCTACATCATTCCTCTATGTTGTTTACATCATTCCTCTATGTTGTTTACATCATTCCTCTATGTTGTCTACATCATTCCTCTATGTTGTCTACATCATTCCTCTATGTTGTCTACATCATTCCTCTATGTTGTCTACATCATTCCTCTATGTTGTCTACATCATTCCTCTATGTTGTCTACATCATTCCTCTATGTTGTCTACATCATTCCTCTATGTTGACTACAGCATTCCTCTATGTTGTCTACAGCATTCCTCTATGTTGTCTACATCATCCCTCTATGTTGTCTACATCATTCCTCTATGTTGTTTACATCATTCCTCTATGTTGTCTACATCATTCCTCTATGTTGTCTACATCATTCCTCTATGTTGTCTACATCATTCCTCTATGTTGTCTACATCATTCCTCTATGTTGTCTACATCATTCCTCTATGTTGTCTACATCATTCCTCTATGTTGTTTACAGCGTTCTTTCTATATTGTACACACCATTACATTACATACCATACATTTCGGGGAGGGGGGGCGGTGAATTTTCTTTCCTAACCCCCACACAAATACACACACACACACACATAAACACACATATATATTAGAAAATTGCAGGTCAAATATCAAATCTGCTATTCGCTGCACTGTATTAACGGAGCTCAGCGACTGGTAGAAATTCGTAACTAGAGTTTCGCTTTAGTTTTTTATTGGAGTGGGGAGATGAAACATACATTCTATTTGGCTATGCTCGACGAATTTAGTAGCTAATTGTCGAGTTGCTTATCTTTTTGTTTTTGGAAGGGGGGTTTTAAGCTACAGGGGGAATTTGGTGACTGTTAAGTGTTTTAGTTTTTTATTGAAGAGGGAAATTTTGACGAGAGTGGAGGTTCATATCGGGGGTTAAACCCTTGCCCCAAATGTCTACATCCATGAGACATATCATTCCCTTTATACTGTATACATCAAAATGATAATTCCCTCAATGTTGAGCATACCATTCCCTCTATAATCTACATACTATTCCCTCCCATAACTAATACAAATGTAGGGAACAAAAATTGTATTTTTGGTGGAGAAATATTGAGTGAATCATAGAGTAAAAAAATAAAGATACATTCACAATTAGCAAAGCTTAAGTAAGTTAAATTTGAACACCATTAGCCACCTACTAACGAGCTTACTACTACTGATTAGATTTCATGTTTTGAAGACCCAAGTAAACTCTGGTTTCACTTACCTACACAAATCACAACAAGCAAAGCACAGTGGCCCCTTACAGGGCCTCATCGGGCTCTGAATGATCATCACCTCGCCCATGTTGACGTCATGCACGTGCATGGTATAAGCCCGACCGGAAGAACACAGCTGACGGAGGCAACAGCTAGACTCCTCGGCTAGGGAAAGAAAATGTTCAGTGGTTCAATGATATGGCAACTACAAAACAGTGATATGGTAACTAAATGGTTGACATGGTAACTAACATGCTGAGATGGTAACTATGGGGATGGCATGGCCATTAAAACTATGGCACGTTAACGAAGGCGATGACATGCCGCGTTGAAAAGGTAACATTTTGATGAGGTAACTAAGACATTGACATGGTAACTAAGGTGGTCATGGCGTATATTTTTATAAAGCTTATATTAGCTCACTCTGATAAGCAAAGCTTATCAAAACTTCATTTATTTTGAACATTGGACACATCAAAAAGCTTTCCATTTGCCTCCATGTATCCAATAGATTACAAATAAAGAAATAATAACAAATTTAAATCCCGCCTTTTCCCCTTCGTACTAAGTAGGTTTCGCACTTTATCTTCATTAGTGTTATGATTGTTTGGTTTCTAACTTTCTTCACACAGCACCGTAAACATACAAGAGTAAGAAAGAGAGGTGGGGCGGAAATGACAAAGAACAATTATCATCGTTTTCCAATCGCCCCGTTGTCAAATTAGATGGATGGATGGATATGACAAGACAGACAGAAAGACAAACAGATAATTAAAAAAAGGTTGGGGCTATATCATTGTTAATGAAAGTTTTACCAATATCGCCCCACATACCAATAGCTCGGAGAGGACAGTAAACATTTTCCTTCATTCTGTGCATCCGAAAGTTCTTCTCCCAGTGCCTACAGCCGCTCGCTACAGCGCATCTTTTTCTCATGGTCTTGGTACTGGTCGATACTGAAGTCAGACTAGTCAGATCAGTATTGTTTGTTTGTGATGGGTTTGATGTCGTCAGATCAACAAAACATCTTCCTCGTGTTCAGCATGGCCTCTTGCAGCATGGCGTCTTGTTTTGTTCACGCCTAAACTGGACAAGGCTACGTTCCTCGTGACGTAAGGTAGACGAATAGACTCTAGAATCGCATTGGCAAAGACTTCATGAAATGTCTTCTTTAAAGCAACGTTTTTAATGATTGATTTATTTATGTATTTTTTTGCAGTTGCCTTTCGAGAACACAGAATGAAAAGTCTATTTACTAGCAGGAACTTAATTACATCTTTTATTACATATTACAATTAGAGAAGTAAGTTATGGAATACACGGAATTATACCCAGAGGCGCCACTAGGGGGGGGGGGGGGTGCGGGTCAGCCATATCCTATAACAATATCTGTTTCTAATTTAATATTTTCAAAACACTTCTGACAGAAGACAAAACTGATAGAACTTTTGGCAGTAATTTTGGCAGTAATATGGAGAAGGCTCAATTTCTTTCCGCAATCATTTTCCTTCACATAATTCCTAGGGTCAAGCCGAAGCACAAGCATGCATGCACCTACCTATGGAAAAAAGCTGTCGTCCAACTTCGTCCAATGCTATATATTTGTTTTTCGTTTCGAAGCCAACAATTGCTTCCAACAGTTCAACATTTTGTTTGACAATCACGTGGTTCAGCTAACAACATCACACAGGAAATAACAGTGGAAGAAGTAGCATAAAAACAAGCAAAATGAAAAAAAAAAACATACTTTAAAGAAAAAAAAAAAGAAAGACTACCCATTTATATCCATATCTTTCGATATTGTAAGATTTATTTTCCTAGTTCGATATCGAACAAAATTAATTAATTAATTAATTAACTGATTGGTTACTTTTTTTTTATTCATGTTTTCTTAGGAGCAATGAGTAATTGTGCAAAAGTTTTAACTTGATGCGAGAATGGGAAATGGGAGAAGTAATGTGTTCAAAATGTTCATGAGACTTCCTGAACTAGACATTTTAGATCTTTTTTTGTTATGTCCTTGAATGTCAACAAAACTAATACCATAAGAATACTGACCTACAGTCACTTTGTTTAAATCGGGAAAGCTGTAGGTCTTATAGTTATCTATTGTTAGCTTCAGACTCAAACTTTAAAACGTCGACCTATAATGGGGACTAATTAAGTTTATACTTTCAAGTGCGATTTCTTTCCCTTGTTTGAGATACCAAACACAATAATTTATTACCAATAGTTAGTAAACTACTCTGTTAACTTTCTACATTGATTCTTGTATTGTCAGGTAAAAGAAATACTTGTGAAATATTTCAGCTTGATCCGGGATTGAATGTCGGAGAAATAACGTGTACAAACTTATTACCAGACAGACAGTGATTCGCTGGCACACTGGTTAGTGTATTGGCTTGAGTATGCCTTAGCCCTCGAGTTCGAATTCAGGTCGTTGATATTTTTTTAAATTAATGAATTAAAAAAGCGATCACTCAGGTACCCCCTACTTATTTCCAACTGGTCCAGACAATTGATAGGATCATAACGCATTGAGAAAGGTAAAAGCATGAAATTGTGCTAAACAAAAACAATTGGTACACATCTTTGTAATCGCCCAGTTTCATTGTTCTTAGTCTAGATCTATTACAAATTTAAATAGGCCTACATGACTCGGCAGAATTTAAGTCATTGACCTAGAAACACGCGATGGACGTAACAATCTTCTTTTTTTTTTTTTTTTTGAAGTAACGTCTATAAGATAAGATAAGATAAATGATTTAAAAATTATTTTTGTTATTCTTGTCTGGTATGGTCAGACAAACCCTTTTGGACACCTGAATTAGATAAATTAGTAAAAGAAAGAAACATGGCCAGGAAGACTATAGAAAAAAACCCTACTAGAGAGAACTAAACAACGTACAACAAATTGACAGGGCTTATAAGATACAAAATTAAAACAGAACAAAATTGGACCACAACATGCGAACCACTAGATCTAAACAAGCATGGTCGAAAGGCCTGGACCCTTCTGCACCAGCTAGCAGTCAAGAAACAAATAACAAACCCCCAACCTATAAAAGGCACTGACGACAAATAAATACAGAAAACCTCAAAAAGGCTGAAACCTTCAATAAATATTTTGCCAGCATTAAGAAGTCAAAGCCAAGAAAACAACTGGACCAGGCCTTCAGTAATATCTTAAAGAAAGAAGAAAAAGCTCCAACAATCAACTGTCAGATCTTTGACACTCCCTTCACTCTACATGAGCTCAATACTGCCCTAAAAAGCCTCAAGTCAAGAAAATCCCCTGGACCCGATAAAATAACAAATGAAATGATTCGGGGACTAGGACCACAGGACCAAAACTGTATACTTAACTTTATCAACCATACATGGAAAACTGGAGATGGAATGGAGAACCGCAAACATAATACCAATTTTAAAGAAAAATAAACCACCTGGAGACCCAAAAAGTTATAGACCAATATCTCTAACATCCAACATTAGCAAAATGGCAGAACAAAATACCAATAACCGACTCTAATGGTGGCTAGAAAGTACTTGCTCACTCCACAATGCACAAGCTGGCTTTAGGAAAGCAAGTAGAACAGAAGACCACCTCTTTCGTTTTATCCAGGACACAGTAGAAGGGTTTCATGAAAACAAGCACAATACAGCAGTATTTATAGATTTGCAGCAAGCCTATGATAGAGTGTGGAGAAAAGCTCTATTTTTGAAGAAAAAAATGGGCATCCATGGAAAAATGTACAGCTGGATCAGGGCATTCTTAAAAAACAGAGCCATCCAAAGCCGATTCGAAGGTGCCATCTCTAGTAAAAAAAAAATTGGAAGAAGAACTACCACAAGGTTCAGCCCTTAGCTGCACTCTCTTTCTAATCTTGATGAATGACCTCCCGGACCTCATTTCGGCCAATAAGGCACTTTATGCAGACGACCTTTTAATTTGGACTACAAAGAAATATCCAGTGCTGACTAGATCCAAACTAAATAGAGCCCTCACAACTATCTCCACATATTCAAAATTATGGAAAATGGAAATAAACAAAGAAAAGTCAGTTTATTCAATCTTTAGCCACAGCAACAAAACAGCAAAAAGAAACTACATCCTAAAAATAGACTCACAGCCAATAAATAAAGAAAAAAATCCAACATATCTTGGTGTAAAACTAGACCAAAGACTGTCTCTAAAACACTTTATGGCAGATTTAAAAGAAAAAGCATCACAAAGATTAAACATAATAAAACTCCTAGCAGAAACATCCTGGGGAGCTGAAAAGAACACCTTAAGACAGTTATACACTGGATACGTCAGATCTGTAATGGATAACTGTCTCTCCATACAAGTAGCTGCCAACAAAACCTATCAATCATCATTAGATACAATCCAAAACCAAGCCTTGCGGCTAATTAGTGGAGGTATGAGAACTACCCCCACAGCAGCCTGTGAAATAGACTCCAATATTTAACCTCTTAAGTTAAGGCGCAACAGAGCAGCATTAGAAGCTATTGAGAAATACAGATGGTTGGAGGACGATCATCCAAATAAATTACTTACACAGAGAAATATGAAAAACAACAAAAAAAAGTAAAGGACTCTGATCCAAATTACTGACGAACTAGCCCTAAAACACCACCTACCCAATAGCAGAGAAAAAATTACCAGATTTTCAAACATTGCAACCGGACTAAACTACAAACAACTAACCATCAAAACACATTTACTAAATAACACCTTAACAAAAGAATCAAATCCACTGGAGCTCAAAGTAGGCACGCTTGAAACAATTGAAAGCTATCAAAAAACAGCTATCCATTTTTATGCAGACGGATCGTCTTTCAAAGCCACCATCAATGCTGGTCTTGGTGCCTTCCTGGTCTTCCCTAAAAATAAAAACTTTGAGATAAGCGCACCCTGTGGCGATTACTGCTCAAACTTCCAAGCCGAAATTGAGGCAATCACCATAGCACTACAGACAGTGGAAAACAAATTATATGAAGGAGTGCAACCACCATCAGATATTGTTGTCTTTACAGACTCCCAATCTACTCTGCAAGCACTTAACAGCAGCACCTCAAACAGCCCAAGAGAGTGATAATCCATCAGATGATATCAAATTACCACCTGAACAAAATAAACTCCACACAACTCCCCCTTTGCAGACACTGCGCCCACCCCTTTGAAACCGTAAACCATATCCTCTTTGAATGCCCCTCCCTAATCCACCTTAGGCAGACCCTACTTCCACTACAGCCCAACATAACCAACACTGTGTACGGCAGTGCTGAACAACTGAAGAAAACAGCACACTTTTTTTCCTTGGCACAGTCTGCAAAAGAGCTTACAGCTCAGCAGCTATAAAGCAGGCTAGAAGAAGAAGAAGTCTGGTATGGTCATCAGGCCCACTAAAGTTAGGCAACATAAGTTATAATGATCATATCTTATCCTATAAAATACAGACATTACTTCAAAAAAGATGATTACGTCCTACGCGTTATGTATCTAGTCATGCATGTTAACCAATGACTTAAATTCTACCAAGTCATTGGTTTTCCTGGCTAGCTCAGGCAACCATTCCATGCGCTTATAGCACTAGGGAAAACGGAGTATTTGTACAAATTTGTCGTAGCATATGGGACGAGGAATGTGCCTTTATCTTTGTGCCATTCTGAATATTTTATTGGGTTTTGTTTTTGTTAGAAGATTGTGGTTCAGTAATTTATGTATAATTGCTACTTTACTTTTAAGTCTTCTATCCTGAAGGCTTTCTAAATTTAGTGATTTTACTAAAGGTGTTACTCTAATCAAATGTGAATATTCGTTTTTTTATGAATCTCACTGCTCTATTTTGTGTTTGTTCCAGTTTCTTAATGATTTCTTTAATGTCTTTTGTTCCTGATATACAGATCCATGTATACAGATATAGTATGCCTATAATGTTAATTTAGAGAAATGAATACAAAGAGTCCTAGATCTAGATCTAAACTCCACACTGCAGTTAAACACATGCTACTTACATTGGCAAATACCGAAAGAGACTTAAGCTGATCTTCATCTAATTTTGGCATTTTGAAATTTAAAATGTATGAACGCTTCAATAGTAGCTAACCTAAATTTGTCTTTAAAAAAAAAGGAAAGATGTAATTTAAGCCCTACTGTTATATGCCTATCTCTGTATAGAGCTTTGAGAGGTGCTCTTCTGGTGCGAAAATTTCGCACCGCGACCTACTTTAAACAAATTGGGTTTTTCCGATATTTCTAATTCTATAAATAGGTTTAAGTTCTGGGTCCTCGTCGACACGCTCAACTCTTCTACAATCTTCCGTGATCCGTATTCACCAATTTAATAAAGCCATTTCCGGGGAACTTGGCTGGCGCCTCGAGCACGGCACTTTATTGGCGCCCACTCGTTTTTTCATATAGTAATATAGGCTTATATATAATACTATATTCTAGGATAAATTTGTTTAAAATGGTTCTTCTTCAAAAGTGCTATTAGAGCATAGAATGGGGCTGCCTGAGTCAGCTAGGGAAACCCAATGGCTTTGCAGAATTTAAGTAATTGATTAACATGTATTACTAGATTGACTTAGGACGTAATCATTTTCTTTTTTTTGAAGTAACGTCTGTTTTTTATAAGATAAGAAGAAGATAAGATAAGATCAAGAAACGAAACAAGAAATAAGTTGTATGTGAAAATGTTAGTTAAAAATTGATTTTCCAGAACTTGATTTTTTTTTTCATTTCCAATTTCCAGAAAATTGTATTTATCTTCAAAATCTTTTGGCGCCCTTCTGCGTGTGGCTCCCATTTGAATGTGGTGGCCGGTATATGAGGCACCTTTTGCTCCCTCCCCGACGATCATCGAACATCCCGAAGGCTGAAATATTGTTCTTATCATCTAATGAAGCTCGACTCTGTCTGTCTGTCTGCCTTGATCTTGGATCAAGTTGAAAATTCCACAATTATTTACTTTACCTAACAAAACATGAATCAATGAAAAAATAACCAATTAGTCAATTAAGTATTGGCTATTGGCGAAAAGAAAATCTAAATCGACCACCTGCGGACAATGGTTATGTTTGCTCGGGGGGTGGCATAATATGTAGGTCACAGCTGGGGCTGCTCAGCCACGGGAAATACTGCACCCCTCACTTATCTTCGGACTCAAAGACAAGTCTAATTATTATTATTAATTATTTTGCTTGATATCCAACGTGGAAAAAAAATTTACATTATCGAGATATATAGTTGTAAATGTTCAGTTCTTCCTCTCATACAAGCCTTTAGATAAGCTTTCTTTTTTAAATGTATTTTTTATATTTTGCTAGTTAGTACTACAATTTTGTCCTCTTCCCATTGGAGGATGGAATGGGTTGCCTGAATCAGCCAGGAAAACCAATGACTTAGAGTTTAAATCTCTAATAAAATTCACGATTAGATTAACACAGAGATACGCGTAGGACGATATCCTCTTCTCTTTCGAAGAAACGTCTTTAATTGAACAGATACTAATTTTAAATGTAGCCTATATAAAGTAAACTTAAAATTAAAATTAATTTCAACTATTTACTGACTTGGTGGTCTGCATAGATAAGGCTTCGACAGATAAGGTCTACAAATCAATGTAAAAACAAAACACCATTATGGCCAACAGTGATCAGGGTTTTACCATGTATGACAGGAGAGAAGAAAAAACGTGCAAGTGTCAGAAGTTTTAAATATCTTGGAGTAATTGTTCCAGTCGAAGGTACCAGACCTAAACTACTGGCCAGAATTGCAGTCCAAAGCAGCATTAGTGAAAACAATTTCGGCAAAATAATCAGATTGATGCGCTCTTTGATCACGGCGACATCTCTGTATGCTTGCGTCTCTACAACGGCAGAATTAGAAAAGAAGATCCTATCCATTGAATCGAAATGGACAATGGTAAATAAGGATTCAAGGTACCACATACAAAGGCCACATCACAAAACGAGGAAATCCAAAACAGTATCTCAAGGGCGATTGAGCCCCATGATGACATTCTGGACCATATCAAGAAATCTTCAGGCTCTTAAAGACCTTCCTGCAGGGAACAGTACCGGGGTAAAGAAGGATAGGCAGACAAAACAAGTGATGGGAAGACAACTAGGAATGAACAGGTCTGTAAACAAAAGAGACTCTTGACAAAAAGCTAAAAAGGAATCGGGAGGAAAAGCCAACGGATGTTATGTGGTGCCCCATAAGACAAAGGGACAGAACAGAAAAATTCATTTCCTCCGGTATCACCAGGCCATGGGATCTCTTAGTCGCTCAATAGAATCAACACGAAACACTACAAATAACAATACAAATAACAATACAAATAACAATACAAATAACAATACAAATAACAATACAAATAACAATACAAATAACAATACAAATAACAATACAAATAACAATACAAATAACAATACACAACATCCTATGATCTTTTGTTCGTATCAATATTTTAATGTGTTCATCAAGCTTCTTACACTTACATAAATGTAATCTAATGTGGTCATTACCTCTGTGTGATTGATCAAAGTATTTTACATTTCTTAATGTCCCTCCCAATAGCCCATTAATTTCGGGTTAGAAAAAAAAAAAGGGGGGGGGGAATGAACTGAATCAGTGTCGATGTACACCTGGACTTCTACTACAAGAGCCATCTGTAGAAGCAGACATACGAGTTTTGGTATTGTCTCATCCCCCTTCTTTCACCAGAATGGCCCTCGGTCAAGCTTTGTGCTTTTCGGACTGTGGTCAAGATGGTTACTAGCCCCGCTTGCTATCCCAGTCTGTAGGAGGTATGGGGCAAAAAAAAATCTTAATTTCTGAGTAAATGTCTGAAATGTATTTAAATCAAAGTGAATGCACAGTGTTTCTAAACCTGTTACTTTCGACACCCCCCACAACACCTCAGTATTTCTCATACTTTTACTTGCGACACCCCCCCCCCACATTCCAAAAATTTCATTGGGGGAACCCCCCTCCCCCTTTGTCCAAATATCCCCCCCTCAAGCAAGCTAGAGAGTCATAGGGAAGCACTGTAAGCTCGTCAAACTGAGTTTTAAAAATTGACTTCCAAATATGTCAACGAAACGATTTATTTACAACTTTGGTCAAATGAGATAATAAAAACAAAGTCACAAGTTTTGAAATGTTTTAATTCACATTAATATTTATGTTTTTAAAACATTGTTTTCATTTTTCATTCCCGCTGTGCTTTTTTTTTTCTTCTGATGTTGTTTTTTTATCTTCGTATTTGTATGGCACGATCCAACATATTATCCGCCTTGTTGTTATTCTCGTAGAACATAAAATCTATGAGGAAGGTAGCAGCAAAGAGGAGCGCCTTATCGAGAACATGCATTTGTCTGGGCAACTGCACTCCGAACGTGTCGGCATCGGTAAATACCTCCTGAAAACAAACAAAGCAGATACGATTTGTATAAGTGCACTTTGGTTGAGTAGATAGTACAGGTAGGGGTTCGGTGTAAGGCGAGGAAGGAAATAGAACGTACACATGCGTGACAACTTGACTCGTATGTGTGTGTGTGTATGCGGTGACGGTGGTGTGTGTGGTTTATTCTGTAGCGTAGCTAGGGTGTATGTTGCCCGGTGCGGCAGCTCCTCCTGATGCCCCCCTTCTAAATAAAAAGAAAATAAAACAGCGGAAAGACGTTGCTTTTTTCCCAAATAAAGTGTATTCATTCAGATTCACACACAAAAAAAGACTACAAACCAATCTTACGTGCTTTCTTGTTGGCTTAAGTATCAATAATTGAATTGGAATCATTTGTTCATCAGAAGTTTGTCCTCGTTGTTTCTTGAACAACGTTTGACGTTTCTCCCATATGTCACACACTCACCGGTATGTACAGACATCAAGAGGACGATAGTCGGAATGATTCTTCTAGAATCTAGATATTTTGTTATAAAGAGAGTTCAACAGGTCCTTGTTTCAACAGGTCCTTGTTTCAACAGGTCTTTGTTTCAACAGGTCCTAGTTTCAACAGGTCTTTGTTTCAACAGGTCCTAGTTTCAACAGGTCTTTGTTTCAACAGGTCCTAGTTTCAACAGGTCTTTGTTTCAACAGGTCCTAGTTTCAACAGGTCTTTGTTTCCGAAGTTTGGAGGCTTCAGAAGAAACTGCGCCTCGTTGTTGACGTCTTTTTCGCTCCAGACGAAATACGTTCTAGTGAATGTCGCCAGGAGCATTGTCGAGAAGAAATGGATTTCGATCTGTGGATTCAATAGTTGGGAAGGCGACAAAAGTTCATATTTATCATCCACACCATGAAGTTGCTCAAATCGGGTGATTATTTCTTGAACACTTAAACAATCCAGTCCAAGGAAGAATAAATTCCCTTCGTAGCTCTTTCTTGTGCTTTAATACAGAATTTTCACCTTTTTTTTTTTGCCTGGCATCGTTTTCTTGTGGCCAATACGTCTTGGAGGCTCTGCACTAATTCCTATATCTGAACACATGCTTTCGACAAAGGTAGGCTTCTCCTGGCTTCAGCAATGTCCTCCCTGTCAGTTAAGAATGTCTTTAATGTTTTTACTTTGAGTGCGCAGTCTTGAACTGACAATTCTTGTTTTTGAAGGTAGATTTGCGCATTGCTTATATCAATGAATACAGGGGTACATCCTCAATGTAGGTGAACAAAAATAAAAGACTGCATAGTAACCAACAATCCACCTGCTACAGATCTAGATCTAGTAGAAGAATTTTCATGTGTAAACAATTTATCTTAACCATCTTGACGGCTTCTGTCACTCCAAAATTGCAAAATGATTAAACTTACACTCTCATTCTCAAATCGACACTATGATTCTTTAAAGTTAAAATAACTGTTAATAATGACACTTAAGAATCGTCCTTTTTTCTTAAGCATTTGTTTTGGCATTAATCACACCCGTAAATTATTGTATTACCTTTCTGGCTTCTGTACGGCAACTTGTCAATATTTTCAGCACATAATGTGAAGCGCAAGCGTATTATACAACAAATTCCAATAGTTAATTAACTAATTCGTTTTTTTTTAATATTAAGTATTATTTAGTCAGGTACATAATAGTGCAAAATATCAACTTGATCCGAGATTGGGTGTGTAGAAACTTTCTACCAGAAAGACAGAGTGAGTTGATAAAAGATTTGTAAAAATGGTCCCTGTATCTTACGAGAATTTTTAATTTAAAAAAAAAATCAAACTAGCCAAGATATAGCGGTTACTTAAGGTCGTACAATTTATTTTTACTCTTAAAAGATTTAGAATTACGTGTTTAAGTGTTTAATCTAAACTAAACAAGCAATATAAAAAAGAAAAGAATACTTTTTAAAAACAAAGCTTTTCTAAAGGAAGGAATCAATGAGCAGTATGTTCCCCTTATTTCGAAATAATAAAAAAATTAATCACCGACAGTTAATTAACTAATTTTCAGAATTTTTTTTTATTAATTCATGTTTTGTCTGGTTGAATGACTAATTGTGGCAAGTTTTAACTTGATCCGAGAATGGGAAACGGGAGCTCACGTTCAAATGTTTAACCAGACAAACAGAGTTGATATAAACTTTGTACAAAATTGCTGGATTTTGTATTGATGTTTTGTTTTTTTTATTTTCTATTTATTTTATTAACAAAAGTATTTTAAAAAATCACTCACATTTTTTTTTTCAGTTTCACATTTAACCTTGTGTATTTTCAATAACTCGCGCAATTATTTAAAAAAAAAAATTACTTTTTTCAAATCATACTATTGTTTTCTTTTCAAATTCATTATTCCTGGTATTCATTAAAAACAAAGAGTAGACAGGTTGTTCGTTGGGTCTACTCAATGTACAAAACTTACTTTCCCAATGCCTGCAAACTTCTTACGTATCTGTGCGACAGCTGACCCTTGGTAGTCGTATACGTAGTAGACGTCATCACAGCAGCAGGCATCCCATCGGCACAAGGGAGCTGTCAAGCAGAAGTAGGACTGGACATGACATTTGCTCACACGCAAGAATATACGTTGGGATTCAAATGATAGCAGGAACGATATTATACCACGAGATGTGTATCGGGTGTCCGAAAAGGTCACTGTGCAGAGTCAGTGCAGAGTCACTGTGCAGAGTCGCTGTGCAGAGTCAGTGCAGACACTGTTGGTGTGTGATAATGTGCAATAAAGAACGTTTAGGTATGCGTTTGTTGTAATGGTGGGGTGGGTGGTCGAGAGGCTAAGTACGCTTGAACTTGGCTTGGCTTTGCTACCAATGAAGGGGGCTCGAGGATCGACACCCGACTTGAGCAGAGTTGTGTTTACTGAGCGCCTAAAGGCATCACAACAAAACCTTCTCCCAGATACCCCCTCCCCCACCGGTCCACAAATGAGATTGGACCATAGCGATCTGAGCAGGCTATACGCAGGAAAGTAACGCTATATAAAAGCAATAATTTAATAGTAGACTATCTCTCTTTGTAATCAAGTGACAGCATTAATACCACCAACTTTTTGGCTTTATTCAGCAAGATTCATCTCAACAGTAAACACACAAATGGAGTACAATGGTCGTACATTTAAAAAAAAAAACTTCGGTCACTATAAAGCAGCTTTTCGGACACCTGTTATTAAGTTTAGTAAATTGAAGTACACAAACATCTTTTCGGAAAGTGAAAAATTGGGACCGTTGAAATTAGCCCTTGTGAAGTGTCACCAGAGAATGCCGACCATGTCCTTCAGAACAGCATACTCTATCGAGAGACTCGAAAAAGACACTAGCCCTAAAACACCCCCATAAAAGGAAAACTTTATAAGAACAGCCTGATCTCAAATATAGGACAAGATCTAGAGCCTTCCAACATGAACATAAGAACGCAGTCAAAGGAAGAGAAACATCTTTAACATTGCAGCTAATACGTGCTTTATTACGTCTGTAAGAGGAGGCGCGGCAAAGTGCTTGGTTTCCGAACCGGGGTCCTGGGTTCGAATCCTGGTGAGGGCTGGGATTTTTAATTTCGGGTTCTTCGGGCGCCTCTGAGTTCACCAGCTTTAATGGGTACCTGACATTAGTTGGGAAAAAGTAAAGGCGGCTGGTCGTTGTGCTGGCTACATGACACCCTCGTTAACCGTAGGCCACAGAAACAGATGGGCTTTACATCATCTGCCCTATAAACCGCAAGGTCTGAAAGGGGAATTTTAATTTACTTGTGTAAAATGTGTTACATGTTTCGGATGCTCCTTCAGATTCTAAAGATAATTACAACCTAGCCCAAACCTCCAGGTAGCAAACATCAATTTTAATGACAGGAATTTGAAAAAAAAAAAAATCTAGAAAAAAAAACCACAACTAGTAAACTTTTATTTCTATTTAATGCTAAGCGTTCTCCTGTTGGAAAGTTTACATCTTTAGCTCTAGACATGTCACGTGTTCTAAATTTATTCTAAAATCTAATTTGAATTTACCATTGATTGTGAAGACGGGGTTATCGTCGTCCTTGTAAACACGGAAGGTGTATTGAATTAAGGAGCAGGATTCCTCCACGTAGCCGATTCTTTTATTGCAGCAGTAAACATGAATTTGGTGACTGTATAATACAATACAATACTATAAGAGAATGATGGGAAAATACTTTTTTTTTCTGTCTTTCTATCTCGTAAAAATGTTAAATATGCAATTTGTCTCACACCCATTCTCGGTGCAAACTTTACATATTTATTCATTGTCAAAGACAGTACATAAATTAATAGAGACATAGTTAATAAATCAGTTAATTAACTAGCGCACATGAATTAATTTTGTTTTAAATAGAAAAGGGCAGATAAATCTTACAGTATCGAGAGATAAAGCAGTAATTGTGTGGCTTGTTCGCTTACGTAAACTTTGGTTTTAAAAAGTATTTTTATCTATATTTTGTAAATTATTAAATTAAACCATTTTATAACTTATAACAGATTTCCCGTGGCCTCCTGATTTACCAGGAGCTTGTAAAATATACGAAAAAGTCCTGGAAATCTCCAGACATTACTAAAATATTTTGAAAACTCATAAAAATCTCCCGAAATATATAGACAAAAATTGTCATTTTGGGGTGTCATTCAATATGGAAAACACCAATATTACACGCAATTTAAAAAAAACGCATTATGGAATACCCGTAATTGTGGAATCTGGTGAAAGAAACTTCTCGCGCCTCAAACTAATGAAGAATTTCTTTGAGGTCAACAATTCTCGTAGATAGTTTGAAACATTTGGTAATTCTTGCTATTGAGCGTGATCTATGTAGGAAATAGATATTTTATGAGATAATGTATGACTTCGCTACACTTAACACTCGTAAAGTAATTCTGTACGTAGTAAAGAATGAATAAAATGCAAATACGAATCTATTTTCTAATACAAGCTCTTAATTTTCACTTATTTTCCGTATCCCTCCCCAAGTCCGGCCCTGCTATTTAGTGACGGGTGAATACTACTTTGTTCGCCCCCCCCCCTCTTTTTTTTTTCGCCACTAAAGTTACGTGGGGTAACTCTAGTCCGATTTGTAGAAATAAAAGAGTGATCTTTTCTTTATTTCTTGGTGTCCAAACTGTTTATCCATGAAGAGAATTATATATATATATAGATTCTTACTTAAGTACTAACCTACATGGGTCACAACAAGCAAAACAGAAAGGGCCCATACAAGGGCGCCAGGGGGATCTCAAGGTCAGCACCTCGTTCAAGTTGTTGTCCATAACGTGAAGCATGTGAGCTCGACCACTGGTACAGCATTGTCTGGTCAAACAGTCGGACTCTTCACCTGTGTCAGACAAAAGAAAAGCTTAGCTCTCCATTCAGCGAATGCATCGCTATTTATAAATAACTGGCTTAACCAGAGGCGTAGCGAGCAATATATAGGCGCCTCTCTGTGTGTGGCGCCCCCTTAGGGTAGCTCCCGGGGTATCTTGCCCCCCCCTCACTACTTTTCTGGGCCCAACAGTTTTAGTTATTTCTCGTGTGTGTGTGTGTTATGTTTATTTCAACTGTGATAACCCATTCAAGTGATCATTGTACAAGTCAAGACTCATTTTCTTGAATTGAGTTTGGAAACACAACGCTGAGCTAGTTCATTGTATTCTAGTCAGTGGCGTCACTAGGGAATTCGAGGGGTGCGGTACGCACCGGGTGACACCCTTTTGAAGGTGACACCCAAGTTGGAAAATTATATCCTGGCAAAAGCAGACACATCGGACAAGATAACAATAATAAAATATTTAGATATATGCCCAAATATGCCTAGATCAATCGAGACACAGCACAACGTTATACCATATCTGTCTCAAAGTATAACAAAGGAAACCTGTTGAGGTGATGTTAAGTCTTTTTCTAACTTTAATTAAATTTCATTGTAAAATTTGCAATAACATTTGAATAAATGTCATAAAGAGTGGAATTTCATAATACAATTGACACTCATTTTACATTTGAGTAACAATCAATAAAAGTAGGTAATCAGCTCACTGTATTGGTTCAACAAAAAGAACTTACTAACAATAGTGTTTATTGGAACATATTTGAAGAAAGTTTGGTTTTTTTTTTTTGGGGGGGGGGGGGGTGACAACCTGAGCTAACCGCACCAGGTGACATTGACAAGAGTGACGCCACTGATCCTAGTAGTGTGTTGAATAGATGTCAAAGGCACATTCGAATCCGCGTATGTCATATAATTCTGGAGGCAATACAAAGCTCTCTCCAAGACACAGTCGTGACATGGCCTCTAAGTGGGAGAAAGACTCAGTGATAATGTCAATCCTTTAGAAGAAGGTGATTGAGTTAAGGTGCAGGGTTATGGATTGGGATTGGACTTAGTACTAATGTTAGGTTTATTTAGGTTCAGTAGTAAGGCTGTAGGAACTTGTCAATCAAGTGCTCACACTTTAACAGCCCTCACACACACACACGTATGTATCTCGAATGGCGCACTATGCATGTGTTGGCTAATACTTACCTACTTGTAGCAGAAAGCGGCCTATTTCGTCATAGACTCGGTACTGGTTTGATGTTTCGAAATTAATGAACGCCTCCAGGAGTTCAGCCTCTTGTTTGACTATGATCATGCCAAGCTGTGGTGTAGAATAATAAGACATTGAATAATTGTCAGTTACATGTACTCCTAGACCTGAGTAACAGCATGCTAAGAGAAAGAGATTGAGAAGCATGCTAAGAGAATGACATTGAGAAGCATGATAAGAGAAAGATATTCAGAAGCATGATAAGAGAAAGAGATTGAGAAGCATAATAAGAGAAAGAGATTGAGAAGCATTATAAGAGAAAGAGATTGAGAAGCATAATAAGAGAAAGAGATTGAGAAGCATAATAAGAGAAAGAGATTGAGAAGCATTATAAGAGAAAGAGATTGAGAAGCATGATAAGAGATAGAGATTGAGAAGCATTATAAGAGAAAGAGATTATAAGAGAAAGACATTGAGAAGCATGCTAAGAGAAAGAGATTGAGAAGCTTGATAAGAGAAAGAGATTGAGAAGCATGATAAGAGAAAGACATTGAGAAGCATGATACGAGAAAGAGATTGAGAAGTATGATACGAGAAAGACATTGAGAAGCATGATAAGAGAAAGAGATTGAGAAGCATGCTAAGAGAAAGAGATTGAGAAGCATGATAAGAGAAAGAGATTGAGAAGCACGATAAAAGAAAGAGATTGAGAAGCATGATAAGAGAAAGAGATTGAGAAGCATGCTAAGAGAAAGAGATTGAGAAGCATGCTAAGAGAAAGAGATTGAGAAGCATGCTAAGAGAAAGAGATTGAGAAGCATGATAAGAGATAGAGATTGAGAAGCATTATAAGAGAAAGAGATTATAAGAGAAAGACATTGAGAAGCATGCTAAGAGAAAGAGATTGAGAAGCTTGATAAGAGAAAGAGATTGAGAAGCATGATAAGAGAAAGACATTGAGAAGCATGATACGAGAAAGAGATTGAGAAGTATGATACGAGAAAGACATTGAGAAGCATGATAAGAGAAAGAGATTGAGAAGCATGCTAAGAGAAAGAGATTGAGAAGCATGATAAGAGAAAGAGATTGAGAAGCACGATAAAAGAAAGAGATTGAGAAGCATGATAAGAGAAAGAGATTGAGAAGCATGCTAAGAGAAAGAGATTGAGAAGCATGCTAAGAGAAAGAGATTGAGAAGCATGCTAAGAGAAAGAGATTGAGAAGCATGATACGAGAAAGAGATTGAGAAGCATTATAAGAGAAAGACATTGAGAAGTATGCTAAGAGAAAGAGCTCGTGTGGAGTTTTTGATTTCCCATCGAGCGCCTCCCCAGGTGGCGGATAGGGGAATGCCCTCCAGATATGGTGGGTACCGGGGAAATAAAATACTCGGGGTGGACCAAAATCAAACCTGCTGTCTTGCAGGAACTGGAGGGATCCACAAAGGCTAGGGCACCTTACCCGAAAATAAAGGCAGCTATCCAGAGAGCTGAAAGGGGCAGCCCCCCAGATGGTTATGCACAGGGCTAACAACTCTGTCATATAAAAAATACTGTTACGAAAGCTAATACACACAAGAAAACCCGGAAAGATCTCAACGGAAAACGACCTAGACCTGGAAATGGACATGATTTTTGTTTTGCGACATGGAACGTGCTAAGCCTTTATAAAGCAGATGCGCTAGCCCAACTTACTGAAGTGTTAAAGAAATATAGGATACCCCTTGTAGCCCTACAGGAAATCAGGTGGAAAGACTCGGACATTCTCAGAACCAAGGAGTATACTATATTTTATAGTGGTGGAAGCACTAACAACTTAGGTACAGGTTTTGCTGTTGAAAAGGATATGGTAGGTAATGTCATTGGATTTAAACCTGTAAGTGATAGACTCTGCTCACTACGTTTGAAAGGAAAATTCTTCAACATATCATTTATCAATGTTCATGCCCCTACTGAAGATGCAGATGATAACACAAAAGAAGCCTTCTATGATGGACTGGAAAGAATTTATGATGAAGCACCAAAGCATGACATCAAAATAGTCCTAGGAGATTTCAATGCAAAAATTGGAAAGGAACCAGCATTCAGACCAACAATTGGGAAAGAAAGCTTACATGAGGAGACCAACAATAATGGCATAAGATTAGTGGATTTTGCATCAGGAAAAGGAATGTCTATCAGCAGCACAAAATTCCAACATAAGAATATTCACAAGGTTACCTGGATCTCACCTGATGGCAACACCCAGAATCAAATAGATCATATACTCATAGATAAGAGACATTGATCAGACATACTAGATGTAAGAAGTTTCAGAGGAGCTAATGCTGATTCAGACCACCTACTAAAAGCGAAACATAGACAAAGAATAAGTACCATACACAATTACCAAAGAAAGAGAGCACGGCAATATGATGGTCAAAAACTCACAAAGGATCCACTTGTTGCAGAAACTTATAGAATGGCACTCCAAACGCAACATTAGCAAAGGACAGCGAAAATAACATAAATGAGCATTGGGAAGTAATAAAGCATGCTATCAAAAGAACAGCAGAAGAGTTAGTTGGATTTAAACAAAAGAACGAGAAAATAGGGTGGTATGATGATGAATGCAGATAAACTATAGAAGAGAAGAACAATGCCCGAATGCTAATGCTACAGAGAGAAACCAGGAACACTAGACAGCAATACAATGAAGCAAGAAGAAGGGCCACAAAAGTTGTAAGAAAGAAAAAACGGGAATGGGAAAAGTCCAAGATTACTCAAATTGAGGAACTAGCAAAGGAGGGAGACATGAGAGGAATGTATATGAAAATTAAAGATGAAAAGAACGGATTTCAAGCTAGATCACACATGTGTGAGAACAAAGATGGTCACCTTATTACAGAAAACAGCAGGGTCATTGAGAGATGGGCTAAATACTTTGAGGAGATCCTAAATACCACTGAAGATGGAGACAATGGAGAATATGAACTGCCACATGGGGGACCAGATCCCATAGTGAACCCTCCAACACTCATTGAAACATCAGAAATAATTAGGACCATGAAGAATCACAAAGCACCAGGAGAGGACCAAATCACAGCAGAACTAATTAAATATGGAGAGAAAGACTTACATTCCCAAATACACAGACTAATATCAAGAATTTGGGAAGAAGAATTAATACCAACAGAATGGGAAACGGCTCTTATAACCCCAATACACAAAAAAAGATCCAAGTTAAAGTGCTGTAATTACAGAGGAATCTCTCTACTAAATGTGACTTATAAGATACTGTCTAGGCTTATAACTAAGAGACTTGGAAAATATTCAGAAGAAATCTTAGGTGACTACCAATGTGGTTTCAGACCCAACAAATCCACAATCGACCACATCTTCACACTAAGATGTATACTAGAAAAATGCCATGAATACAACATACCAATCCACCAACTCTTTATAGACTATAAAATGGCTTATGACAGTATTAGAAGGAAATACCTATATGACACTCTACAGGATTTTGGAATACCCAACAAGCTGACAAGACTTATACATATGACATTAAACAATTCAAAAAGCAAAGTCATAATACAAGGAGAACACTCAAGGGAATTTAAGATTAAACGAGGATTAAGACAAGGAGACGCACTTTCCTGCATGCTTTTCAATTTAACACTGGAGAGAGTTATAAGAAATATACACATAAACACAAAGGGAACTATTACTAACTACTTCAGGAGAGAAAACACGGGTCCACAACCAACAGGGACAATATACAGCCAACCTCTACAATACCTTGCTTATGCTGATGACATTGCCTTATTGGGTAAAGAAACCTCTGACATCGCTAGAGCCTTCATACAACTAGAAGAAGCATCTCGACCAGCAGGACTTGAGGTCAATGACAGTAAAACCAAGTACATCACAATGACAAGAGACAATCAAACAGAGGGACAAAATATCAAAATCAAAGACCACGAATTTGAAAACGCCCAAACTTTCAAATATCTAGGAAGTACTATTAATTTCAAAAATGACCTACTAACAGAAATAAAGGAAAGAATAGCAGGAGGCAACAGAGCATTTTATAGCACCCACCATTTACTTAAGAGCAAAACGATTTCAAGGAAAGCCAAGAAAATAATATACAAAACCATAATAAGACCAGCAGCAATGTATGGAAGTGAGACCTGGACATTGACAAAGACATGTACTTAACACTTGGGAAAGAAAAATTCTTAGGAAAATCTATGGTGCCATACAGGATGAAACAGGGTAGAGGACACGCACTAACCATGAGATATATCAATTGTATGAAGACCCACCAATAGTGAACGAAATAAAAAAGAACAGACTACGTTGGGCAGGTCACCTTGAAAGAATGTCAGACAACAGAGGGGCGAAAATCGTATACAGGCAAAAAACAAAAGGCAGGCGACCCAAAGGCAGACCCCGAATGCGATGGATAGATGATGTGGAAGCAGATCTGAAGCAGCTTGGGGTTAGGGCGGGGAGACGAAAGGCCCAGGAGATATCTGAATGGAAGGATGTGTTAAAGCAGGCCAGAGCCCTCCATGGGCTGTAGCGCCACTGGGATGGATGGATGGATGCTAAGAGAAAGAGATTGAGAAGCATGCTATGAGAAAGAGATTGAGAAGCATGCTAAGAGAAAGAGACATTGAGAAGCATGCTATGAGAAGGGCGACCTATTTTTCAGTTTTGTCTTCACTAAGACTCCACCAACATATTCTTGAACCCGGGCCCACGAGTACCTTGCTACGCCACTGCTTCTTTCCCTTTGTTCGAGATACCAAACAAAATAATTAATTACCGATAATTAATTAACTTATTGGTTAAATTTTTAATTGATTCTTATGTTGTCAGGTAAAAGAAATAAGTTTGCGATATTTCAAATTGATGCGATATTGAGTGTCCGAGAAATAACGTGTATAAACTTTTTACCAGAAAGACAGAGAGATAGTTGATAAAAGCTTTGTAAAATATTTCTAATCACACAGATTTATTGTTGTTGGTCTAATTCTATCACACATTTAATTACATCACTGATGCAAAGGAATTGATGTAATAACATTTTGTATAAGCTTTTTTTTTTTTTTGTTAGTTGGGTTCTACTTTGTTGTATTGTCTTGCTTAGGCGACTCTAGCCCTTTATTAGTAGATTGAAGTGCACAGATAGACCCACCAAGAAGCATCATCAACTGGATACTAAAACTTAAATTAGTATACCCAAAAGGCCTACAGCCAATTTCTTGATATTTCTTCAAAATTATTTTTTTTATATTTCTTGATATTATTTCTTGATATTTTTTCTATGTATTGTTTCTTGGTGTTATTTCTTGATAATATTTTTGATAATATAGTCTCAGTTGACATAATTTATAGCGGCCACAGAAAGGGGAAACGACTCTATTAGCTTTGTGTGGTCTGTTTATCCGTCCGTCCGTCCCGTTTAGATATCGTAAATTAGAAAAGATATTGAAAATCCGACATTTTAGACCATCAAAGTTCTGATGCAACGGCTACTTTTATCTCTTCTCAAAACGAAAAAAAAATAATTTAAAAATCAATTATGTAAGCAGTTTTTTTCATAAAAATACACAATTTTTACAACTATTCACTATTAATAGTAGGCCTAACAAACACGAGAAGGATATGTAGTAAAGGAGATGACCATTTACCATATTTTCAACACATTTATGCTAATGGTTTTAGATTTTGTGAAAAAGATGTTTACTTTTTTTTAAGAGAAAAAATCGAACTAGTATTCATATAAGTGGAGCATAATTTAAAGCAACAATTAATAAGTAGTTTTTCATATTATCGCGCGAACGGCAGCGTCTGGATGGACAACTATAGAACACTTAACCAAAGGAATTTTTTATTTAAACGGAGGGTTTGAATAAGAGTAGATCCTTTACAAATCAATTAGATAATCATTATATGACAGTAGTTAGGATAGGTTCGCATCTAACTTCACCTTCACTTTCACCTATCCCTTGGTCTTCTGGACCGTTGAGGCACCACACAGGATCTGTCAACCATCTTTCTCCATTCTTCTCTGTCGTTTGCCTTTGATATAATTTTATTCTGATGTTCTTTCTGAAAATATTAAAACCTGCCTTTTTACCTGCCTGAGTGGACCACTTCGGGGGCCGATTTTGAGTTTTTGTTTTCACATAATTTGTCTTTGTAACCTTGTTTTCTCATGTTTTTTAATATGCTAAAAAGGAATGGCAGTGGGCAGGTATCAGATAGAATTTGGGCTAAGTGGGCGACTTTGGTTCTGCAAAAGTGAAGCCCTGTGTGCTGCTAACTGTTTGAGGGTCATCGTGTGCATGTTAATATATAATCTATATGGTATATATAATATAATATATGATATAATCTATATGGTATACAGTAAAGGAGATCTAGATCTATACAAAATCTAGGTTATTAAGAGGGATAACCCATTCATTCCAACCATTACAAAGTGATAGATCTTTGTTTATGTGGTAACATCAGTAGTCTAATAATATTCCCACTAGAAGGTGATATATTTGTGTAAGCGTAACATCGACATATATCTACTAATGTGATGGGGATGAAAAATTCCACTTACATTTTTAAATACTGACAAAAATTGACGCTGATTTTCGTCCAATTGCGCCATGTTCACTCGCTTACTTTGACTCAAATCCAAACTAGATTCTGCATATTACTTAAGACTATGTTCAGGTGTTGAATAGGCCTATGTTGCCATATCATTTCTTTAAAAATGTCGTGGTTATGTATTAGGTAAAATTATCTCTTCTAACTAGTCCTCTGGCTAATACATAATATCTAGATCTAGATAAGAGGGACTAGAGTCTAGCTCTACATGTCTATGCCTAGACTAGTCCATTATGTTTAAACTCATAGATAGAATAGTGCCAGAAAGTGTAGCTTGGACCTTCGGTTATTTCCGAAAAGAAATGGGAAAAATAGTTCAGAAATTTTTGAAATATTCATTCTTTGGAGCTAAAATAATAATAACACTCGCCACAAGAGGTTCTCGAGTCTACTGAACATCTGCTGTACTGGGATAGGCCTGACCGACAAAACGGTAGATTTTAATCGCCCGGACCTGCTGTTCATTGATAAAAAAGAAAAAAACGCTACCATTATTGACATCGCCGTACCACTGTCTCATAGTTTAAGAAAAACTAAGATAGAAAAACAACGAAAATATGAGAACCTAGGCTTGGAGATTAAGCGTCTATGGAAATTGTCCAAAATAACAATACACCCCATTGTTATATCAACCGATGGGATAATAACAACTGACCTCACAGATACCTTCAAGGCCCTTAACATTCCTAGGAACATTCTCGTTGCCTGTCAGAGGGCGGTACTGCTGCAGACCTGCCACATCACCAGAAAATTCCTCAGTGGAAACTGTTAAAGGGACTACGATGAATTTTATTTCTCTTCAGAGAAACTCGACCCTGGCAGCGCCGGAGAATGACTACTCGTTCGTTTCTAACATAATAATAATAATAAACATTTTTTAAATAGGGATCTTTCAATGTGTCTTTAATTTAAAAATCTCTCTTTATTTTCTAATGTTTTTCTTTATGTTCCATTATATCGCGAACATATTTTGTTCATATCCCTTTTTCTTCTTTAGTTATCTTTGTTCCCATTTCAGACCTTGCGATATATATCTATATCATGAGGTCATTGGGACTTCTTTTATCTTCTCTGTCCACTTCTCCTAATTTTGGTTTTTGCCCAGTTCTCTTAGGCTACCTTCTCTGTCCACTTCTCTGTTGTTGTTGTTGTTATTTTTAAAGGGAAACTCCGATGGTTTTTCAAATTTGAGTTATAGACATATTTAAATTCTGCGTATAAAGTTGTAATAGTAAACATTTTACCATTTTTTATTTAAATGCTTAGAAACATTTATATTTAATAAATTAGTCAGTAAATTCTTGATATCTAAAAAAAAAACGGGGCTCTGAGATTTTGTTTTACGCTAGTTCATACGTCACTTCCATCAACAATACTGAAAGAGAAACTTGATTTGACCAATCGTATCGCTTTATTCTTAGAGTAGTTGTTAGGCTTTGTGACGGCCTAGTCCAGAGCTATAATACAGTTATATATATATATACAGGGCCGCCGCGAGGGTTGTGGCCGCCTGCGTGCGAAGTTAAAAGATGCCGCCCCCCCCCCCCCCTCTAATTTTAACTTAACATTTTTGTAAAGAATGTAATGAAAAAGAAAGGAAACTATGTTTTAATTATACCACACTTTTTAGGTTTAATTTTTCATTTATAATTTTAACACTAAGTATAGAATCCAAATTTAGGTAATGAAATTTCACTAAAAATGAGTCAGTTTCACAAACCTATATATAATATGTCTATGGTCAGTTGTTTTTTGCGAAATATGGTTACCTATATAAATTGTAAGCGTTGTAAAAGTTTCTTCATGGAGATAGAATCGAAGATGAGGCAAGTTTTTGCTCAAGTCGGCCAATAGTATTATGCGAGGGACATTCTAGATAGGAATACATATTGCGTACGTACGTCTGTAATGGGCGTGAGCTTTTTAACAATATTCTTCGTGTTAAGTAAGATGTCTCTGTCGCGGAGGTTTTTGTCACACAAAAGTCGTCACTATTATAAAGTGCAATAGGCGGAAAAAATTTGACTATTCTAAGACAAAAAAAATCCAGAAGAATCACACTAACGGAGACGTTTTAAAATGTTTTCTTGAAAACGTTTTGTTGCACAAGCGCCTTGCAAAAAGTGGTCTACATTTAAAACGATCTTATTAGAAGATAAAACGCCGTCTCCTACTTAAGAGATTTTAATTTTTGAACATGTAATTTTACTAATATTCAAATAAATTACACTGAAAATAAAACATGTTTTCGACGCCCCCTCTCCTTGTTGTTAGATGGTCGTTGACTTGTCGCTATAAACAGCTAGTACAACTGAACCAATGAAGGCGTTTTATATTTTTACTAAATAAGCTTTACTTGAACAAACTTCTTATGCGAACCAAAAAACAATATAATTGTTATTACAATTTTCACAGATTTAATTTAAGAAAGAGATCTAAAATAATGAAATTTACTGATATTTAAACGAAATCTAGCTCACCACAAAACAACGTCTATACTCTTTCTTGTCTCAAGATTGTCTGACGTTGTACATTTCATCATGTTAAATGCATAAACACCAATCAATCGCTTAACCTCTTCTTACCTCGGCCTACGAAACACACACACTCTATAACACCTCTTTTTGTCAGGAAGTTGCGCCCCTCCCAATTCGAGATACAATGTGACAATGTTTTAAAATTGACATTCTAATTACTAGATCTGCTTACAGGGCGGACTATTCGACTCGAAACAAATATTACAAACAAGCCGCGAAAATTCCAGGTCAGGAAAAGGTCGGCGCTTATGGAAAAAACCCGTGGGAAACCCTCGCGTGCCGCTTTGTTTTCTTCTTAAGTTTCAAAATAACTTCTTATTGTACAAATATCGTCTCTTCCCCCCCCCCCTCCCAAGTTTTAAAAGGATAATGGAATCAGTAGAATTTTGATTAAAAAAATTTTTTTAATTATTAAACCAAAAATTTAAAGAAAAATGATTCTTGGAAATGATTTGGCCGCCCCTTACATTCGGCCGCCTGCGTGCAATGCACACATTGCACAATAGGTAGCGGCGGCCCTATATATATATATATATATATATATATATATATATATATATATATAATATATATATATATATATATATATATATATATATATATACACACACACACATGTGTAGATAGATCTAAAAGCATTAGGATAATCAACTCGAGAAAAAGAGTAACATTTTTCATCTAAGCCTTTCTCTTTCCCAAGAAGTAAATAGATCGTGTGTCTGACTGATTCGAACAAACTGGTCAGTGTAAGGCTAGTCGAGACTACGTGTAGTCGGTCATGACAAGACAACCAAGCGATAGTGTTTGTTGTGTGTTGAGTGGTCTGGCGAGACAATACAGACCGCCGTGGTTAGTTAAGCATGTAAATCTACTTTTAATACGCACTTTTCTTTGCTTACAAGATCTAGATCTAACTGCATAGACGACGATATATTTCTTTTACAAGAATGTAAACTTTGCTTTATGGTCTTCTGTTATACAATAAGTCAATAGATTAGAACACCTTTGTGACGTCACAGAAACCCGGTGAAAGTCTGACTGTTTTGGATGCGCAGGAAAATTACGTCGGAAAAACATCAAATACTAAGTTATTATTGCAAAGGAAAAAAAAGAATCATATATTCATTATCTGTAAATCAAAACACATATTATATCAAAAATTGTCAAACCATCGGAGTTTCCCTTTAACCTCTTATATAAAAAGCCAGTAAATTAGGCCTACAGTTTCACACAAAGCATAACCCATCTTTGAATCACCCGTAGCCATTTGAAACTGTCAGGTAGAGTTGAGCCATATAGGCTCTCAAAAATCTACGCCAGTATAAGGCGAACAAGCGCTCTATCTCACCGGCCTGATTGAACAGTGTGATCTGTATGTTAGAGGGTCTTATAAATGTCATTTCCATTGACGCTTCGCTCGGACTTGCCGACTAGAGACGCGGCCGAATTAAGGCCGTGTTCACCGGGAACCACTGCCAACCTTTTGGCATAGCTGTTTCCTCTTACAGCCATGGTTGATGCCAGTATGAGGCAAAGTAAATTAATGCTCCCGCACTACACACATTTTGTTTTCGTAATTATAGAAATACTGATAAATATAATTTATTGAAGCTTTGCTCTTCCCACGGTCCAGGTTGAAAGAAGAAGCATCTTTATCTACTCTAAACTTTGATATATATATATATATATATATATATTATATTATATAAATATATTATGTTATCAGTCCTAGATCTCGAGATGCACTTCTTTTGAATAACATATTTCCACAAACCGTACTATCCCCCCCCAAAAAAAAAAACACTTTTAACTCTTTCTCTCCTAATTGACGATACCATCGTTGATTTGAACTCTATAAATTAAATTGATGATTGATTTTATAAACTTTACTTTGTTTTACATTCCCTTTTAATTCTTTACCAAATAAAACATTTTCTGATAACAAACGAAAACGTTATTGAAGTTTTAAAAAAAAAAGGAAAATGAAATACTACTGAGCAAAATAAAGAATTCTGTCAAAAAGTGGAAAATAATTACGGAGAGAAAGAGTTAATAGGCCCATAAGTTCATTGTGACAATATCTAGGATTTTTTATTTTTGATATAGAAGAGAGGCCTACAGTAACTTAAGTCTTAACATTTCAGACTGTAGTAATTTTCTCCACACAAACACACACACACATGTTCATACAGATGTTAAGACACATTTGATAATCTCACTGATCTATCTTATCTTAGATCTATCTGATCTAAGGATAACCCCTCACAGTCACTCTGACAACTATCTCGATCTAGAGGAGAATTATATTTAAGATCTACATCTAAATCTTTATAGAAATAAACTTAAATTTATGGTGTTATAAAATAGTGTTAATAAGTGCAGCGGAAGGAAATATAATTTTGTACTTCAGACATTTAAATGTCAGCTTTAAAAATATATTGGTCAAAATTGCAATACAAAAATCATTTTTGGTAAATTAACTGCCACTGTTGCTTAGTTGTTCTATGTACCTGAAAAGTAATAGCAGGTTACATTTTCTTATTTTATCATACACAACAATGGGAGAATTAGTAATGAGTGAGTGGTCAGGGCCAAAAATGTTATATTGTAAATTATTATTAATATTTATATTGCGTAAAAAAAAAGAAACACATGTATAATAGTTTTATTTTTTTCACAATTTTT